>PPMB02000015.1:98451-283044 GCA_003707885.2 Komagataea salicaria
TTTTTTTTTTTTTTTTTTTTTTTTTTTTTTTTTTTTCTTTTTTTTAGTTTTTTTTTTATCAAAGAAATTAAAATTGTTTCTGAAATTCCTTTTTTCTTTTGTTTGGTTTTTTTTTTTTTTTTTTTTTTTTTTTTTTTTTTTTTTTTTTTTTTTTTTTACTGATAAACAATAACCATATCAATAGTATTTCAGAAAGTGAAACTGATTAAGCGCCAGGTAGAAATGGCGAGATCTGAGACACAACACCGCAAAAGTATGGCAGCAGAGGACGAGGATCTTCAAGTTTCTGAGGAAGAGTACATTGAGGAGGAGGACAGTGATTTTGATCCAGAAAAAGGTAAGTGAAACGAGATGCCTGCGTCTACAGTGATGCGATGTGTTGTAATAATGATAAAGGAAACTAACATATTTGCATAGCTGATAAATTAAATGGTGAAGATGGAGAAAGTGACAGTGATAATGATGGCGATTTCATTGAACAACAGAAAGGAAAGGCACACTCAAAGCCAGAGGACGGAGATTCAGACCTGGAGACGGAACGTGAAGTGAAGAAGGCGAATTACAGTAGAATTGAAAGCTCAGAAGGTGGTTTAATCAAGACTAGAACTCAGAGGGCTCTCGAAACCCAGCAGGGTAAACAGTTTAAATACGTCTCCTCGGACCAGCAGGGGACCGTTGATATTGATGATGCCTGGGCCAAGCTGCAGACATTGTCAAGGGAACGGTTAAAGCAGCGTTACAGTGGCTCGTCCGTTTTATCAACGACAGACACTACACCACCACCATCTGCTTTAAATGCTGTGGAGAAAATCAAAATAAAGAGAAGATACGAGTATGCAGGGGAAATAATAACAGAGGAGAAATGGGTGGATCGAGAGTCGTATGAAGCCAAACAGTATCTACGAAACATGGACAAGAATGAGAAAGTAGAATCAAGTAACGACCTACCGGGTGAAGAGGATGAAAATAGCCAAATACAGAGCAAGCAAAGAGTCAACGAAAAGGGCGAAAAGCTGAGAATAATGCGTAAAAGACCTCCGTTGTTGGAAGGGATAATAAATGGTTCCATCAAACCCAAATTCAACACGCTGGAGAAGTCAAAACTTGATTTTGCAAAGTTTGTTGATAAAGAAGGCATCGATGCTGAGTTAACACAGCACAATAAGGACGGTTATTTGGAGAAGCAGGATTTCTTGAGTAGAGTCCAATTTCATAAGGAATCACAAATCAAAGATATAAGAAGAAAAGAACTCGCAAATAATACGAAATAAAGAATGGAATGAGTTTTAATGACCCTCTAACGAAGATACATGTATGACTTTCTCTTTTCATTTTACTAAAAATGTGGCACACCACAGCTGGTCATTGCCATATTCACTATACTGAAAATACCCTCACCTAAAACCAGTCCACTGCTAAATACAATCATAGAAGTCTTACCTTCATGTGAAAATTTCACCCTCTTCAGCCATATGTAGGCAGTTACACCACCTAAGAATCTGGCAATTGTGAATGATGGTGTATTATAGATACCAATCCCCACAGCTACTCCTGAAGGTAGCCATATCAATTTACGTTGAACTTCTTCATTGTTCTTATAGATATTTTTCAACAAAGAGATTATTCCAAAAATTATTCCAAATGCTATAGAGAATTCAAATGCATATGGTGGTAAACCTTCACCTGTCACTAATCGGGAGCAGTCGATCCATATCACAGCAGTGGGTATTCTAAACACTTTGTTAGGAATCTCATATACAACATTGTATACCTTGTACATTACTGAGCTCAACACCACTGACCATAGGGTTCCTATGACCTGTGCAATGAATTGGGCATGTGGTGATGCTCCGATCAAATGACCAGTCTTCAAGTCTTGCATCAAATCACCAGCCTGTTGTGCACCAGCTTCAGCAATACCACCAGCAACTAAATTTGCCAGTACTGATCCAGGATGATCCTTTGGTATAACTAACGCGAATAATAGTTGTGATAGTTTACCAATACCGCTTACTGGGTTCAAATCTGTTTCACCTAATGCTCTCACCCCTAGCACGGACAGTAATAGCGCAATGGCAATGGCAATGACCAAGGAATATATAGGAACTATTGTTGTTCCAAACAAATGAACCATTGTAACAACACATATAACAGAAGAGAGAATTAAACCAACCACAACAACTTCGTTACTCACTAGATACTGCGGATCTAGGTCTGTACTTTTGATGGATGATCTATCTTCCATGGTTCTTTTTCTCCCTTTCTTATGCAACTTGATCATCGACTGAACAGTAACGACAACAAAAGACACAATAGAGTCACTAATCATTACTGCCAAACTGACCCACAAAATCCACCCTTGGGCACCTGTCTTCCAATCGTCAATTGGGCCATCTGCCCAACCCAGATATTTGACAAGGGGCGCTAAGATACCCCAACCCAAAACTGCTCCAAACAGCATGTATGAAACTGTAGGAAGACCCATAATTATACCTTGCCCAAAGTATGCTGGAGAAGGCTGAAGATTCCACAGGAAATGAGTGTGCAGATAATCTCCAAAAATAGGAACTGCTTTCAACTGAGGAATGAAATATGAGATGAACGTATATACCGAAGATATTGAAAACGTTACCAGTAAAGATTGCATATTTTTGTTGTAGAGTTGTACATTTGCCATTCTTTTCATGTTTTGAGACTCCAGCAGCGAAGTACGTTCTGTGGGTGGGTTAGCTGAGGCCTCTTCCATTTCTCCATCATTTTCATCGTCACTTATGAGTAGTTCATTGTATTCTGAAGGTAATCTGAGGTCACCATGATCATCATGGTGTACTTCTGTATCATTCAATACTGCGATCAAAGTTGCTGTGGCACTTCCTGAAGGAAATGGTAGCTTTTCCGAAATAATAACCTGTTTCCTTAGTGGAACAGCAAAGAAGACACCGAAAAATGACAATCCAAAAGACCAGATTATCAGATCTTTCAAACTAAATGTTATCAGTCTATTCATTCCTGTCTCCTCCGCCCTCAGAAACTTCTCTATCGCAGGGATTACACCGACAAACCCGTATGCCAACGGTCCAGTACCAACTGCCACAGAGATGCTTTGAATAAACACATTCTCGACATCTGTGAATTCGAAACCTAGATTGTGCTGAAACCTTTTGAATATAGCAAATGACAATAATGCAGAGGGTAGAGACATCATTGACACCCAACCAGTTTGTAGTCCGAACTGAAAATTCGATATTAGTATTATGGATCCTATCACTAGCCCAGCGATAACAGCCCGTGGTGTTATCTGTCTAATTGCTGGTTTCTGTTCCCATGGTATTTCCCTCCAATTTTCCTTCGTCTGTATTGTCATCGTCTGTCTATGAAAAAGTATTTTGTATATGTGCACCGGCCTAGTATGGTAATATGAGAGGTTATGACATTCAAAAGACCAGAGATGAAGAGCAGACTGTTGATAAGCAAAGTTCTAGGTGACGGTAGTAGTTGATGGCAAAATGTAGAATATTAGATTATGCAGTATCCTTTAAATATAAAGTAAAGATACGCAATCATCTTAGTTAGCATTATACTTATTTGTTACAGTGACACAGAATTTTCTTATTAATCATCCGCAATTTAGTTTGTTTGTGTCTTACAGGAAGGTTGATCCGCCGCTTTTTTTGCCAAACTCGTTGAGAATATTGCCTAACTTAACAGAATTCGCTGTTCAAGCCATCGCTCTGTTGTATGAGTTACCAATGCTGTGAGCATGTAAGTGAACACGAGCTAACTATATTGAAGTTGTTGTAGTCATGTAATGTATAATTTGGTATTTTGGCCAATAGGGCTCCATAGCGAATCGGATCTCGGAAACCTATCATATGGAAGCGTCCTGTAGCTGACAATGCAATGACTGGAATGCGATCAACACTGAGGCGCGTTGGGGCAGTTTGGTCTTCCTGAGATAAGACATATCCTTAGTTTCGAGCGTTTTGGACAGAACTACATATATCTCTTGTTTGATAGTAAATTTAAGGTATATTGACTATCGATAAAAAATCATCCATCTTGTTGCTAGTGGTAACAGGATGAAGAGTATAAAAGCAGAACAAGCAATACAATGAAATGTGAGCCTTTTGTTAAGTTTTCCCCTACGTTCATGACTTATAAAACGCTTCAAAGGGTATTTCGAGATTCTGATATTTTTCGATATAGATACATTCCCTTCCTCACATGCTGTCTTCTTTTTGTTGAGTTGTCTTGTCACCTGGTGAGCATTATCTTCATTTAAGTATACTGTTCTGGAACATGCTGGTTTCCAGGGCAGATACATGTGGAATTGAACTGCTCACGTTGGACCTCTAAGATTTTGAGGAAGTTTATTTGTTAATTTGCTTACATTAAAAAGGTGGGTTTTAGTCACTCTCTCCGAACAAGATATACTTCAAGATATCACTCAACGTGACAACCCCAATCAACTTTCCCTCATCGTCAACGATGAATAATCTGTGCAATCTTGACCGTCTGATGTTGTCCAGAATAGTAGCCAGTCTATCATTGACCGTACATGTGTATACACCTTCAAAATCGTCAGATCTTCTCATCAGGGCCTCACCCACGCTCAACGACAAATCGTTGTAAATCCCACCTTTGATCAGTCCCAAAACATCAACAGCCTCATATACATTGACTAATTTATTCTGTTCGTCAATTATTGGAATTGAACTGACAGATCCATGGCTCAGTAACTGAATAACATCAATCACTGGAGTGTTCATCGTGCAGCTAGATATATCCTTGTTTGTTCCGATGCCCAATTCTTTGAGTGGTACCAGCAGATCCTCTATCTCTTTACAATTCAGAGAAACAAACTTCAAAATACGGTACTGTGTAAGAACACTTACAACGATTTCTCTATGCGTGTCCTCGTCTTCATCGATTAGTGGTATTCTCTTAGATCTAGCTTTGATCATTTTAACACATGCATCGAACAATGGCTTGAAGGGATGTATAGATCCAGTGTCAATTGGTTCCACACCTATTGCCTTCTCAACTTCTTTGAGCCCATTCAGAGTTAATCTATCCACGAATTCAAACTGGTCCGGATTCTGGAAATAATACTGTATCACATTAATGAAATCCGAGGAGTTCAAAAGACCAGCGAATCTAGAGGTTTTTGCGTTCCAAAGTGGTGCTGAAACAATATTATTCTGCAGTAAGATGTTTAATGATTTCTTGACTAGCAAAGATGTGTCTAACACAATCAATCTGTACGACACAGGCAACACATCGTACGAGGTTTTTGATTTCAAGAACAGTCTAATAGCCTGTACGGCATGTCTTTGGTTTGCCTTGATCTTTTCGAAGTCCTGATCGCTGATATGGGTTGAATTGAGTCGCTCTTCAATAGAAGGTATTCCAGTCATATTGAAAAAAACTTCCCTGGCGTGAGTTAAATGAACGGTGACTCTGCTTTAAAAATTGAAGAAAGGATCCGTTTAAGTAAAGAAACTAATCACACCCGGTTATATTCCTTATAAACAGCTACTGGTCTCAAAAAATAAGCAGAAAGACTAGTAATCACACTCAATTTCACAACAGAGCTTGTTTCAAAGCTCTTGATTGTTTTGGTTGTTTTCCAAAAAATGCAAACTAACACAGATTATGTCATCGTCTGGTAAACCCACTCATAATGAAATTACCCTACTTTTAGCATTTTTTGTGAATTTTTTCTCATCTCCGAAAAACTATAAAAGGGTCAAGTTCCCACTTATTTTTTTTGAAAAAAAAATTATATACTTTTAATTCTTTAAATCTCTTTGCCTTTTGGCTTAGATCAAGTGTAGTATCTGTTCTTTTCAGTGTAACAACTGGAATGTTCTCATTGAGAACTTTTATATTGTTACCCTTATTTTTGGCTTATGGTGGTGTTTCCTTTTTGGGCTTGCTCAGAGGTTACATTCCACATAGTGTCGTTGCCACTGCACTGCAAGGCTCCTGACGCAAACTTTTAAGACGTTCTTTCAGTGAGTTCATTGAAATGTTTTAAAAGTTCATTGTGGAGTTACCTATGGCGTGATGTTTGTTTTGGTGAGGCTATATATCTACGATGTTGATCAATGGATATTCTCTGTAATTTCTGTTTGTTTCTCTATCTAATTGTCATTATTTTTGGCATTTGTTTACCACTGTTAACGATGCTACTTCCTGGTGACTTTTTCTTGTTGTTGAATACTTTGTAGAACTTCAAATTCTCATCACCACCTACAGTGGCTAACGTTGAACCATCCGGTGATAACTGGCCAGAAATGATTCTTGAATCGTGGGCATTCCCAATCTCTGCGACCTTGATCTTATGGTCATACGAATAAATGCTAATACTATTGTTAGGATAGCCACCAGTAGCAACGATCTCCCTACCAAATGAATCAGACCCACCCCAATGTAATGATGATATTTGAGAACCAGTGTCTATCGAATTAACTCTTGATCCGGTTGCAGTATTCCAGAAATGAATTTGTTTGTCGGACGAACCACCGCCTGTGGCTAGTAATGATGTGACATCAGGATTCCAAGCAATGGCTTTGACAGCAGCTGTATGTGTGGTCTTAGTGAATTGTGGTATCGATGAACGTGAATCCCAGATACAAACTGTATTGTCATTGGATCCAGATGCAAATTGTAACCCATCTTTTCTGTATTCTAAGCCACACACTTCGCCGACATGGTTGTTCAACGTTGAAACTATATGGTTTTTTATTCTGACATCATTCATGAATATTTCACCAGATTTAGACCCTGCTGTGACTAAATGATTTGACCAACTTTGCGATCCTATTCTAATTCCTGTCTTTGTTTTCATTGTTCTCAGTTTGGTACTTGTTTCAATATCCCAAATTTCAATAGATCCATCATCTTTCCCAATGGATAGATAACTGGAATCTTCTGACCACCGAACCGAAGAGATGGCATAATCGCACTCTGTTAATAATGATACTGATCCGGACGATGCATTCCAAATGTAACAAGAATCTTCCAAAGCAATGGCAAGGTAGTTGTCCACGGACCAGCTTAACAAATTCAGATAGAAGTCATCAATGAAACCTGGAGCGTCAAGTACCCTGTCTGGATTGGAGCTAACCTTTCTTGATCTTATTGGTTCAATTGTTGATTTTTTGATTTGAAAGTTGGAACTCTTGTTCATCTGGATCAAATTCTTGCTCTGTGGAGGAAGTGGCTGATACTGTAGGATTCTCTGACCAACTTCAATTCCACAAGCATTAGCGACTGATTGTTTGTAAAAACTCTGCGATTGTGCTTTTATATGTTCTGATGGAGATGCATTAGGTGGTGGAGCAGTTTCATCTGCCGAAACCCTCCCGTTCGAAGTGGTATACCTTGAGGGAATAAATCTATCACTCGAGGTATTATTGAAAGATGTTGTTCTTTTCAGACTTTTTGTGCTTTTATCCCAGTCGGAATGAACAACGTTCAATCTTGTCGGTGATGTCAAAGACAAAGTTGAAACATGACCTCTTTTGGAGCTTTTCGGTGAGCCGTCATTCTGGTTTATCGCGATGTTCTGAAGCTTAGGAGACTCAAACATAACTGAATTATAATAGACAATTCTGTGTTTCTTATATCACTGAATACTGACAAATAACTGCTGAATATAATCTCCAAAGATCTATCTGTTCTTCTTCTTAATGCAACTTGATCCACTCAGGTCCAGCCTAGTAAATACAATGTATTATCTCTGTTTTTTGAGCGTCGTAATATATTCCAATTTAGAATACTAGAGATTTATGTGAATAACAGGTCTAAAACTGAAGCAAGGACAAATCAAGATAGCAAAATATTCTTTCAGGTCAGTGTATGTACGTATCCTTTGAAAGCTTGAATTGATACACCCTTGGATGTGTACTAGCTCAATCTGGGAATGAAACTAAACGATCCAGAAAACCTTTACTAATAGAACAAACAAGGATTCCCACAAAAAAAATGAATCTTGCTTTATGTACTTTGTGGTGTGGAAAGAAGTTGAAAGAGCTTTTCTCTTTGTTTACAATTTTCCCAATCTGGCATAGTAATGAAACAAGAATCTGTACAAACCAATTTTTCGGTAAAGGCACTTAACTGGGAAATTATTTAGCTGTTGTCATAGCTTCATTAAGCTTTACATATACTTAGGAATAGTAGATATACATTTGAAGTAGGTTCGATGTTAGCTTGCTTTTTCAGTGAACTTCCTGTGGATCAAGTCTCCGCTTTTGAGGCAGTTTTCCACTCAAGATTGAACGGGTTTTCTGAAGCATACCGTTTTCATCCGACGGTATGGTAAAATTACATTTTGTGTCAAACTAATAGTTCAAGAACAACAGGTTAGAGAAGAAACGTTCGTGTCATCATATTTTGAGAGGACTTTTTTGAGCTTAGCTGGTTATACATACTTGAAACTGTCTTTCTGTAGTAGGAAGTCTAAACTGTGCTGGTCTTTCTGTAAATTTCCTGTCTCCCTTTTCCCATGTGGTTAGACGTGAGAAGATCCCTCACTGATTCTTCCTTCCTATCTCATCTTAACTCAAACGTTCTCGACAATCGCTCAGTCTCTGGGGTCGTATTCTCGCTTTCTTCTGCATATCTTCTATAATGAAGTATGTAAGGATCTATAGACGTCTCATAATGTGGTACATTCTGTCTGTTTAAAAATTTTACTACTCGTAATCCTCTTTGACACACACCATGTTGAGAAGAACCTTCTCGTAATGTTAAATTCTGCAAAAAGTTCCTCTCCATCTCGCTTGGTACAAGTTGAGGTTCCTGGAATTCCTGATCGAAATTTGGCATGGCTCTTGATCGCAGTTTTCTATTCCAAAAATATAGGAGTGGAACTTCTGGAACACTTGGAATAAACCTCTTATCTTGATGTATATCATCTGTATTGAAACGATAAAGATGGCTGAGCTTTAATGGAACAATACAACTCATATCCATTTCCGCTAAGACCTTTAGGACACAGGAAGTGAATATGAGAAACTTCCAACTTTTATAGGAGTTTGTTTTCTTCTCATTGTTTTGAAGACCCGAGTGTTTTTTCACAGGCTTGGATACTACTATGACAGAAAAAGTTCAACAAAATAAGAAATGTAAGGATTGATCTAACATTGACAGATACTGATGGGGGAAAGCTGCACAGTATTGACTGAATAACTGCGGAATGATCAAATGTTTGCTTGAAGAAGCTATAATGTAATGATACAGACAACTTAAATTCTACTATAAATGGAAAGATACAACAGTCATCCAAAAAGAGTCAAACAAACAATTCATATACTTGGATACATGGGAATCTCGAAATCAACTAAAGTTAAGCGTAAAACAACAAAAAATCGTCAATTTATGAAATGATAGAATATCTAATCAATTCAACAATGACTGGATAGAGGAAATTGGACCAACATCTTTCTTGAGACTCAAGAGAACGTTGGCAGAGTCAGATTCAACTGCTTGGGTATCTGATCTAGGGAAGTCATAATTGTTTGTAGGCGACCTCTGGACAGACTGTTGGTAGTTTTGCGAAAACATGCTAGTTTCTTGTATCATTCTCAAACGTGATCCATCATTCATGTGGTTTGAGACTCTCACTGAAGACTCAGAGTTATTAGAATCCTGTTTCAGAGAACTTGAAATTCTGGAATTTGTGAGGTGCGACAGTGGTGGGATTAATTTGTTATCCTTGCAAGGGAGTTGGTTACTTGATGTATCAGTATGAAGATCATATTGAAAGCTTGATGAGGAGGAAGCAGAAGTAAGGAGATTCTGAGAATTCTCAGAATGGAGTTCTGGAGTGATTAGAGGGGATGGAAGTGACTGAAACTTGAAATTGAACTCTGAAGCAGCTGAAGGCCTGAGAGGTTCAGAATGCCTGTCGGCCGATCTACACGCATTCTTTTCTCCAGCTGACGTTTTAACGGAAAATTCCTCCAGTAGCTTATAGAAATCAAAGTCATGATCCAAATCTCTGTACGCTTCTGTATCCAGATCAATTGAAGCAAATTGAAACATGCTATCATAACTTGGGTCGCTGGTCCCGTTATTGTAGATTTTCAGTTGATCGTTCTGGAGGTTGATTACCTGATGAAGATACTTGATGTAATCAACAGTTGCCTGTAGAATTGTCAATTTGTACATTCCCTCACCATTCGTGCTCGTATTTGAGCCTGATATCAGACTGTTTCTACAAGCTGGAATCAGGTACTTCAAGGCTTCGAATTCTCTATTCATTCTGATACGTCTCTTTCTTTCAATAATGGAATGCGAGGTCTTATGCTCGCGTCTTCTTCTCTCTATTTCCGTTTGCGATACCAAGGAAGAAGAAGAACGGCGTCTTCTTCTTTTTGGAGCAAAAGCACCAGTAGTTCCTGGTACCTGTGCTGCAACGACAGAACTGCTGTCAGCTGCGCCCACATAGGGAGACTTGTCAACGGCTGAGCTGGAATCTGTCCCCCCCTCAGAAGCAGAGTTTTGCATCTGGATTATGGTAGTTTTGAGCTCAGGAGGAGGAGGTATAGAGAGCATTACTTATAATTGAAGAAGTGGTCAGCAGCTGAATATCGTTGGTACGTGTGGCCGAGGGATAGTGTGATAAAATCGGACTCGAATCTAATCAAAAGACAACAAAAACAACAACAGCAAGAACAAGAACAGAAACAAACGATGCCATGATTGTTTATAAGTCCCGTGCGGGTTCTTTATATGAATTCCGCGAGGAAGCAGTTTCCCAAAAGAATGAGAAGAAGAATTAAGAAACATATGTTCCGTATCAATCTGTGAGTACGATGGAATAAAACTAACTACACGTGCAGCCAACAGAAGCCCACTTCTTCCTGCTTTGCTTGGTGATTTTTGTGGCTGGGCTGAACCACTGGAATACACACGAAATACAGTGTATGTAACAAGCTAAACGTGACGTACGTGTGTCTAAGTGAAGTGTCATGCTCACACACCGCTCTCGATGCACCAGAAGAAGCCTGCCATACAAAGAAACTTCCTCTCTAATCCTGATTGGGTCATTATAGTACCTCAGATAACAACCACGTGCCGATATATTTTTGTTTGACAGAGTCACAAGAGAAAGAAAATTAAAAATAAAAACGTTTGATGCTCACACGACGAATAAAAAATAACAGGTTTGTGACACATGCATGAGTCAATGCATACAACACATGGGCTAAACAGAGAGATAGAAATGTAAAAAGTCGAGAAAACGGAGTATCAAGATGTAGCTGTTTATGTGCAGTCGTTATGTGCAGTTGTTAATGGTCTAATGAGAAGTTTGAAAAAGCCTGTGGTATTTGAGTAAGGCGTGGTCTGACACTGTGTGGATTTAGATAGTACATACACAGTGAGTCATTATATGCTATGGCTTATCAAAGGAAAAAAAATTGTGCGATTGTGCTATGATTCATACATACATCAGATTGCTATACATCGCTCTGACTCGCACTGATATGTATAAATATGGACTGTAGTACCATCAGAGGAAGTTCTCCTTCATTTGTTTGCAGTATACCATTAGAATAGGCTGGTCTCCTCTTGCGTTTGAGTTGTTGGCATATAAGTGAATACATAACAGGAACAGTAAAGTTGACACGATGCATAAGTCCCCACAGAAAAACCATAGCGTGATATTGATCAGTATACTGGACTCATCGATACTACTGACGTCCCAGCTGCTACAGCTGCTAAACTGGGTAATACCCAAGGTCAAGGACCAATCGAGGGTGGAGCTGCTAGCTGACACAGAGTTGAACTTGAAAACGCTGAAGACTAATCTGAAATATCTACAAGTCAAGACAGAATCAGAGTTCAAAAACAATGACCGTCTGTTTCTAGATGTTGTTCAGACGCTGGAGACAGATGTTCTCCCGATCTTCAGTCAATGCTTCACACTAATTGAGAACATACTGGATAATTATAGCTGGTCGATGCAGGATGAAGCGTTATCAAGGGTAGTGAAGGCACTCAGCCATACACATTCTTTCGAGCAATTAGTTTCTAGCTTTACCCTTTTTCTGGAGAACTGTCTCAAACTCTCTTCTTCCATCGGAGTACATCTCCTGCCTGAAGAACATTCGGAGTCTGTGGTGTCTTACCAAAGTGAATTTATACCCTGTGTCTTATCGACAAACGACTCTTTCGATTACCACGCTGATTACTACTCTCTATCCTCTAAATTGAACGTTATAGAGGACTTGCTATCGGAGCTTGATACTTGCATTAATGAACTGATAGAGTTAAAAGCAAGTGTTTCAGATGA
Source organism: Komagataea salicaria (assembly GCA_003707885.2). Lineage (NCBI taxonomy): Eukaryota > Fungi > Ascomycota > Saccharomycetes > Phaffomycetales > Wickerhamomycetaceae > Komagataea > Komagataea salicaria. The sequence continues at coordinate 110,762 of PPMB02000015.1, forward strand.
TCAAGACATCTTTGACCTTGAATTGGATTTTGAGCCAGTTTCCCAAGTGCAATACTTACAACACCGTCAGCATCGATTCCAGACTGACTTTTGCCTTAATCCTCGCACAAAAATAATGCTATGCTAATATTACATAACGTCATATTCATACTTTGCTCCCTCAATTCTGCTTGTAGCTTGACCAATTATCTTTTATACTGGTTCTGGTATGGCCCCCACCAAAAATCCGAGTTCAAATCGTTTTTGTTCTTCCGACTATAAGGATGTAGATTTGAATCAGCTACCTGAACAATATAACCACTACCCCTGTATTTAGCTGAAGATACTATGTCAGGACTTCCCGCTAGTAACAATGACCCGCTCATACCTGTGTTACGAGACCTTTCGGTGAAGATATACAATCCTTTGTTTCAGTCTTTTCCCAAACTACAAGAAATCATATCGACAGTTTCAGAGAGCCTAAAAAAAGCTGTGAATTCGCATCCAGCGGACAAGACAGCTGTGATGTTGAGCAATGATATCAATTGGTTGAAAGACTCAATGGATAGCGACATTGATACGCTGACAAAGATTGAAAACCATATCAAATTTTTGAATGCGGATGAGACTCTGACAACTCAGAAGGAAATAATCGGAGTTCTCTTAGAGTTCACAGAGTTCTTTCAAGAAATGGTGCTTGCGAACATTGAAGAGGTTTTGACGGGATCATCTGAGTTGAAGACTTATGTGGCATCAATAAGAACAGACGACCTGGGTTCATTGATAAAAAAATTCAAACTCACAATAAAGTTAATATCATCTTACTTCAAAAAAGTGGAAGCAGAAAAGTTGATTTCAATCAATAGCCATGATGGTAGACTAAATGAAGGCGAAGTTGATGAATTGAAGATCGAAGTAGAACGAATTTTGATTGATTTAGAGAAGACAACTAATGAACTAAAAGACTTTTAGTTTGAACCTGAACACACTACATAGTTCTATATATCATACACATTATTTTCACGAGTAATTAATGATCAAGGAGAGCTGGGTAATTCTTGAGACAAGACCATCAATCATAGATTCGTGGCTCCGAATTGTAAAAGAGATGGTGGTTTGTCTAGGTGACTTTCCAATTTTGAATATGGGTTTGGTTTATTGAAGAATTTGTAATGTTACATTTAGGGCGTGTGGCGTAGTTGGTAGCGCGTTCGCTTAGCATGCGAAAGGTCTCCGGTTCGACTCCGGACTCGTCCATTTTTTTATCATTAGATACATATCACATGAATATTTCATATGACAAATACAAAAATGCCAACTGCAAATTACACCATCTCACGACTTAGACCAATTTGCATTCATTTTGACTTTTAATTTTTTCCCTATCTGATTTTGGGATTGAGATCTCATAGATCCAATTGCAGTGATGTCATTTCCTTCATTATCTGAAGAACAGGAAAGAGACTTGGTGGAGAACCTGGAACAATGGGCTCTCGCTAATAGCTTAGTGATCTACCCACCAGACTTCAAATCTTATCAGCCAGTGGTTGCTCCAACAACTTTGTACCCTACACCATTTCCTAAGAAGGCATTTCAAGATGCATCTGACGTTCAGAAATCTTTCAATGAGCTCTATGTGAAAGTTGCAAGTGATAATGATTGGTTATCTAATATTTTGGTGGATTTGAGTACATTCGACCCTGATTTCACTGGCAAACTATGGGAGACTTATCAGGAGGCTAGAAAGCAAGGGATTCAACAGAATTTATCACTAGGTATCTTCAGATCAGACTATATGGTTCACACAGTTGAAGGAGAGAAACCACAAATCAAACAAGTTGAATTCAATACCGTTAGCGTTTCGTTTGGTGGACTATCTTCGAAAGTCGCCGAGCTTCACAGGTATTTAAATAACAACCGCTGCTATGATTCATACAAAAGACATTATGACAATGATGACCTTCCGATTTCTGATTCCATTGAATCACTAGCTGACGGTTTGGCTGATGGTGACTACCATTACAATGGTCAAGCTCGAAGCAGTGATACTGTGGTACTAGTGGTAGTGCAGGAAAAGGAAAGAAACGTCTTTGATCAGAGATTGCTGGAGTACTCACTATTGAAAAGATATGGTATCAGATCAGTAAGACTTACTTTAGGCCAGATTGATTCGCAGACATATATTGATCAAATAACGAAAAAGTTATACATCAAAAAGACAGACGAAGAAGTTTCAGTTGTCTATTTCAGAAGTGGATACGCACCCGGTGATTTCAAGGAACAAAAGGACTGGAACAACAGACTGATTTTAGAAACTTCTAAAGCGATCAAGGCACCATCTTTATTGACACAACTGGCTGGAGCCAAAAAGATTCAACAGGTTCTGACAGAAGAGACTATCTTGAAACAGTTTCTCAAAGATAAGAGCAGTGAACAGTTCAATCAGATTTTGAAAACATTTGTCAATATTTATCCGTTAGATGAATCGGAAAGGGGTCTGCTTGCACAGAAGCTGGCATTTGAACAGCCTGAGAACTTTGTACTGAAGCCGCAAAGAGAAGGAGGGGGTAACAACATTTACAAAGAAGATATCCCTTCATTTTTGAGATCACTACCTAAAGCAGAGTGGGGTGCATATATCTTGATGGAACTGATCCATCCATCGGTCCATACAAACAAAATACTAAAAAATGGTGAAGTTTTCAATGAACCGATCATAAGTGAACTTGGCCGTTTCGGAACTATTCTTTTTAACCAAGAAACAGGTGAAATCTTGGAGAATAAAGATTCGGGATGGCTTCTTAGATCAAAGTTTGGCTCCTCCAACGAAGGGGGCGTTGCAGCCGGTTTTGGCTGCGTCGACTCTGTTGTATTAGTATAATGGTACTATAGTGGCTAGATATAAACATAAAAATGGTATAGACACACATTTATTTTGTTTCTGTAGAGAAAAAAAGTTTGATAAACAAGCACAAACATCAACAACAAGAACATAAGAATTCAAGGGAGCGGGGAGTAAGATGGCACAACAGAACAATAAACCCCCATTATCACATACGCTATGGTCACCAATTGACACAGTTAAGGATGTGGCTGACTCTATTGGGCTAACAGACTTAAACGATGAGACATCAAGAAACTTAGCCATGGATGTGGAATATCGTATTCATGAAATTCTGGAGCAAGCTGTCAAGTTTATGAGGCACTCCAAGAGACGCACACTCTCGACACAGGATATTGACAAAGCTTTGAAGGTACTGAATGTAGAACCGCTATATGGCTATGATGTATCTAGACCTTTGAGTTTCAAAGAAGCCCTTGTTGGTAATGGACAGACATTGTATTATATTGACGATGAAGAGATTGATTTTGAGAAACTGGTCAATCAGCCGTTGCCAAAAGTGCCTAGAACCACTACTTTCACGAGTCACTGGCTTGCAATTGAAGGTGTTCAGCCTGCAATACCCCAGAATCCACTGGAATCAGAAATTAGATCAATATTACCGGCCTACAGAGGCGCCATTGCTAGTGTAATGACAGAAAACTCCACATCAAATGGTGCTTCCACATCTACAGAGAGTATTTCCAGTAAGGCTACAGGCTCCAATATCAATGACTCAATTGCATCCATCAATAGCAAAGATGCAGAGATCAAACCGTTGGTCAAACATGTATTGTCTAAAGAGTTGCAACTGTATTTCAACAAGGTTGCCAATGCTTTGATTAAGGATGCTGACGATGAAGAAACTTTCCATTCAAAGCAAGCTGCTTTGACATCCTTACGTTCTGACCCCGGGTTACATCAACTGGTTCCTTATTTTGTTCAGTTTATTTCTGAGCAGATCACCCATAACCTAAACAATATCCCGTTATTGTCCACAATGCTGGAAGTTGTGTACTCCCTGTTGTCAAACCCAAACATCTTCCTAGATCCTTACATTCATGCACTAATGCCATGTATACTGACATTGTTGCTTGCGAAGAGGATTGGATCAACTAAACCAGCAGGAGGTAATGACTCCGAATCTAATGAACAAGACAGCGGAAACGAAGAGCAGTTTGCTGTTCGTGATTTTGCAGCATCATTGTTAGAGCATGTTTGCTCTAAATATGGAAAGAGTTATTCAACTTTGAAGCCAAGAGTCACAAGGACGTTGTTAAAGGCCTTTTTGGACTCAAACAAACCTGTGGGGACTCTTTATGGTTCAATCATTGGTTTAAGAGGACTAGGAGACGAAGTAATAAGGATTACAATTCTAGGAAACCTACAAAATTGGTCAATCACGGTACTAGAGAACAGTTCAATTGACGATAAGTCAAAAAGATTGCTAATTGAAACAGTCATAAAAAGTTTGAGAGTGCTCATTGACAAAAATAACGACACTAATGATAATGAAATAGAAGTGGAACTTACAGATAATGAGAGAACAAAACTGGAAAAGAGATGTGGAAAATTAATAAGCGAAGAACTATCGAAGCAAAGTGACGCAAAGAAGATATTTGACGCCATATTCTTTGGTGATCTAGAAAAGTGAAGTCTACATTCATGTAATGTACATCTGAAATGTGTTTGTTATTCGGAAGTTTTACCATTTTTAGAGGGTGCGAACAACTTTCTATTGACTTTCGATGTAGTCGTTGTTGAAATGGTGTCATGATTGAGAATTTGATCTTTTGTAAAATTGAATGGATCACCAGGTTTCAGTTTCCGTACTGTAGACCTTGTCACTAATGGACTTAATAACAGGTCATTAGGTTCATTAAACTCATTAGTTGTATTTATCATGTTAGGGCTTATCATCTTGTTCATTGTTGGAAGTTCATAGTCCGTATTTTTAGCTGTAGAACTGTGGATAGTGGTATTACTATTCACAGAGCGATATGCACCGCCATTTGAAGATTTTGTGATAGAATTGATTTCCGTGTTTGTATATCTCAAGTCTTGAGGTGTCTTCAAGACGTCAATATACTTTTGTTGTTTCACTGGTGTCTCTTCTACCTGCGAGAAGGAAATGTTGTTTTTGTCAGTTTTTGAGGACAACTGAGGAAAAGAAGAGCCCTTTTTACCCACTCTAGTAAAGATGGAGGCAGATGATGATCTCTTTATGTTAGAATCACTGGTTTGCGAGGAAAGACGAACTGAAACATCAACCTGTCTTCTAGATAGGTTGGCATTGAAGGATGAGTTCCGAGTGAATTGCTGAATTTCACTGTTAGACCTTGATAGCTTTATGTCAGGTAGATCAGCGAGTTTGGTAACCTTCTTAACACCGTCTTTTGGTGATGAGGGTTGTGATACTTTCCGTTTCGAAGGTTTCTTTTTCCTTTTGGACTCCCTTGATTGAACTGTTCTAAACGATGGACCTTCCATCTTCTTCATCATATGTTTTATACACTTGGGACATTTGTCTTGAAAATGATTTACAATAGATTCTGTGATTTGAGTGTGTTTGGATACCGCCGATGAATCAGCCTTTGCAGATTTTGTTGATGAAACAGAATCAGATAAGGAGGAATTTAATGTGTCCCAGATAATTAGTCTGTCAATGAAATTATCATATTGATCGATATAAGATAACTCAACTGATTTCAAAGTAGAAAACATCTCAGGCACAACTGCTCCACCATTTATAACTGGGACAAGCCTTTTTTTTCTTCCTACTAAACTCGTCCCTCTTACTTTTGATTTCTTCGACTGTTTCAAGCTGGACAAATCATCCTTTTGAGTGAAGTGTATAAGTTCCAGTAGTATAATCAGCTGGAGCTGAATCTCTCTGACCTTGAAAGTGTTGAGGATACTTGACAAAGATTTATTAGTCTCAGGATAATTCTCGGAATGAACATCAATGTCAACCAAGTTCAGTGACTTGGAGATGAACTGATCTCTGAAAGTTGTTTCTTTGTCAAAAAGGGTTTCAGAGTTCAAAATACCATTATTCGATATCAGGTGCCTCGAGTCGAACTTGTCAAGATCGATAAGAAATTGCTTCAATATTTCTTCATAAGAAGTCGAGGTCTTCTCGCAAAGTGATCTAAGCCTTGAAAAGGTAGACTTCAAAAAGAACATCAGAGGTACAGTTATTTGGTACAATGTTCCAAAATATCTATCAATGAAATAGTCGAATGGATCGTCCAACAATGACTCCTCATCTGTAGGTTCTGCTATGACTGAAGGTGGTTTCATTGAAATTCTACAGTCGTTTTGTTTCTCAGAATGCAGCACAGCGCACCAATTTTCCATCAGGTATTCATCTAAAGGTATTGTTCTAAAGCACTCGCGAGTGCCAGGAGCTGCCTTCAAAAGCTGCTGGGCAAATGATTCACCAATATAATTCAAGATGAATACTTTGTGTCTTAGATGCGACAAAATCGCGTACTGATCCTTTGACTTTGAGCTGAGTTGGACCAAAAACGGACCCTGGCACATGAGTTCACAAATTCTTGCTGCATTTACTTCAATGATCCGGGCCCTGTTGCAGTTTATCGTAGATATATTGGAGTTGTTGTGATGATGTATTATATAAGATGAGATACTGGGAAGTTCTGTCACTGGAACATACCTCTTTAGCACAAGATTGATTTGTACATTACTGTTAACCGATCGCACTGTGGTGCTCTCCTCCTCCTTACAAGACATATACCACAGATTTGCTCAAAGCCACCCACAGTACAGAGTTTGAGCTTAAAAGGGCATATTCTACGAGTATTAATTGTTCTTAATAAACAAATATATACTGCAAACAGTAATTTCCCTTCTTGGTAGTTTTCCCCATCTTTTTTTCAGCCAAAAATCTCCAAATTTATTTGTTGAAAGTTTCTAAAAGGGAAATTAGTTCTAAACTTAAAGCCAAAAGAGCTTGATCAGACGTTCGCCACCGCCAGAAATTGTCACGCAGCGCATAGCAAAAGACTGAATCGTTGAGACTATCAGCCAGTTCAAGAACACTTGCAAATCACATAGCCTTACTACCCCCTTTAACTTCTTTATTAGAGTATATCGGATTTTTTTCTTTGTTGGTTCGATAATAGAAAGGAGGTGCCTCTGTTCGTTTTTAGTTTCAAGGAAGAATCTGAAACAAGAGTCACTCAAAAGTTCAGATCTCAAGAATTGAACAGCTCGCTCATCCATCAACCAACCAACAGCAGATTACAAGCGCTAGTCATACCTGCTGGGTTCACTTTTTGCCACTGCTTGATTTGGGAAAACCACAAAAACCACAAGTCTCCCATCAAGACTACCAACCACATTTAGCATCTACTGAAAAAAAAAAAACATTTGGCACGGTATTTTCGAATCTTATCTCTTTTGATAGGCTCTGTGCTTTATATCCAGCCGACTGAACTAAATCTAGTATATTCAGTCAACCTATTTTTATTCAACATTCTTTTTGGTCTCAACATTTACAATTAGAACGGGACCTCATTTGTTCAAATAGTCATATCAGGTTTCTTCGATTTGCCAATGATGTCATCCACCGGTGCTTCAGGTTCAAGGAAGACCTCCTTCTCCAATGAGAACTCCTCAGAGTCCTCACACACAACAATTACAGTTACCGCTTCAGGTACATCTAAGTTGATTCCTGCTGCCCCTCCAGTTGTAAGCGCATGGGGGTCGACCGCTTCGACCTCATCCGCTTCCCAACCAACCGCTAATGGTGGTGGGAACAAAGAGCATAAATGGCCAAGTGTCGAGTCAATTCTCTCCAAACCGCCAGAAACAGAAAAGGTGATCACTACTACGGAAGAGAAACCAAAGCAGTCTACAATCACGCCGAGAGCCAAAACATCGGGTAAGGAGAAGTGGATACCCTTCGAGGCAGAAATCAGGATAACCTCTAATACAACACCTAGTACCCGCAAGAAGGGAAACTCAAGCAATTCAAATAGCAACTCTAATGGAAAAAAGAAGAGTAATAACAATAATAGCACAGTCAACAATGGAACTAGTCAAAAATCCAAAAATGCTCCCCGCCAAAGGAAGAGAGATACTTCCAGTTTGTCGGCAGGCTCCAAAAATGACCAAAATAATTCTCAGAGAAAGGATAGTGTTGAAGATTCAGGTCAAAACCGTGGACCAGAAGACCCTGAAGCTTCTTCCGAATCGTCTCTAGCAACACCAAAATCTGAATCAGCAAAACTAGCAGAGACTATAGACAAAAAACTCCCGTTGAATGGTAAATCATCAGTGAGAAAACAGGGTGACAATAAACAGCACAGAAGAACCGATTCTTCTGGTGGTAGAGTGAATCATTCAAGACGCAATTCTAATAGACAGTACAGTCAAGACGGTTATAGACAGGCCTTTGCTGGTGCATACCCTAACAATCCTCTGATTTTCAACAATGGATTCAATTATGGTTACTCCCCGTTTATTGGAGGATTTCCCCAACCACAGTACCCTTATGTCAATGGTACAAATTCGTACAAGCAAAGATCTTCAAGATCAGAATCTCATTCCCCAGCATTGAATGACTTTCAAGCAGTTGTTCCAGGCCCATTAATTGGAGGTGTCTCCCCAAACTTTTTGCAACCAAATGTAGCTCCAGGTGCCTACCCATACGTCCAGGATCCATTGACATTAGTTATAAATCAGCTCAATTATTATTTCTCCGCTGAGAACCTTGCTAAAGACTTTTATTTGAGAAAACAGATGAACAAACAAGGATTGGTACCGCTCACGACATTGATCGAATTCAAGAGACTAAATAAGCTTACTAATGGTGATATCACGATGCTCTACAGTGCTTTGAGCTATACGCCAAACTTAGAATTAATCGGTGACAAGGTTAGGGTCAAGGAAAATTGGGAACTTTGGGTAGTTCCCTCCGAAAAAAATGAGGCAGCAGGGGGTAATGAAGAAGGTAAAGTGTAAGTCTTACTAGACTCGAAACTTGACGTAATATCAATAGTTTTCATTCACAATGCTTTTTCTGTATCTGTTTTTTGATCATCCCATTTCTGATCGAATAATTATGCACTTGTTTGTTTTGATGATGCAGTAACAATCGATGGATGAAACTGCTAGGTACATTAATCATTATCATATAACAATATTTTGATAATTCAAAGAAGCATAATGCAGGCTTCTAATCAGTTTTTCCTCTTTCTTCGAGAGAATGGGTTTTGTCTGAGAGACTTTTTTCTCTACAGAGGTAGCCAATCAATGTCAACCACTTGATACACTAACACGAGTCAAGAAGAGTAGTGGGTGTTGATATGGGGAGGGGACAAAATTTCCTTATTCTTGGTTGTTTATCTCTTTGGTATGAACACACAGAAATTTTACAGACAGTGTGTTTGATTTGATCTATGCTTAGTTGTAATTAATCTTGCTCTAGCTGAACTTTACAAAAAGTATTTATTCTCATTTGAATTTAATTTATAAATTCCGTCTATATGTTTACTTCTGTATCTTCTGTGTAGTTCAATCATTTTGATATGGGTTCCTAATCGGTTTCGGGATTAACAGCTGAAAAACAACCATCTTTCTTTCGTTATCAAAATTGACTGATATCTGTCAAAACAAGAAAAAAATGAGCAACCACTGACTATCTTTGTTCATCCATTATACCACGTACTTCAGAAGCATTCTCAGAGAACAATAGAATCAAGCTAGTTCCATGTCAAGTGGTACCAAGTTCTACAATATCGAGGGTACTCACAAGCCACAAAATCACAATGAAACAACGCCATTGTTATCGAATATAATTAGGCGGTCTTTCACTTCAGGGTCTCAAAGAAGATCTGAATCAAGTTATTTCAGAAGACCGTCTTTCCATCACACGAAGGTCTTGGAAAACTCAAAAACAGTAGAAGACGAAGATGAAGACCATAGAAAGCTGGGAACGTTCAGCGGTGTATTCATACCCACAGCCTTAAACGTTTTGAGTATTTTAATGTTTCTAAGATTTGGTTTCATTCTTGGACAAATGGGTATTCTTGGTACACTGGGTTTGTTGGTGATGTCATACTCTATTGATCTGTTGACGACATTTTCCATCTCAGCAATTGCAACAAATGGTACAGTGAGAGGCGGTGGTGCATATTATATGATTTCTAGATCACTTGGTCCTGAGTTTGGTGGGTCAATTGGTCTTGTGTTCTATTTTGGTCAGGTATTCAATTCTGCCTTGAACGTTGTTGGGTTTATAGAGCCACTACTGATAAACTTGGGCCGAGAAGAAGGAACAATTGCTAAGATTCTCCCAGAGGGATATTGGCCTGAGTTTTTGTACAGCACCATTCTTTTGTTTGTTTGTATTTGCGTTGCACTAGTTGGCTCGCAGCTAGTCTCAAAGGCGGGGTCTTTATTGTTCATGTTATTGTTGATAGCAACAGTATCGATACCTATCTCTACCTTGGTTGTTCAGCCATTTATTGTCGAGAGATATAATATTCTATATACTGGCCCGTCTCTCAAGAACATCAAAGATAATTTGATGCCACATTTCACCAAGGGTGCTGCAGGGTCACTGCTCAAGAAGAAGGAAACATTCAATGATTTGTTTGGCATTTTCTTTCCAGCAACTGCCGGTATTTTCTCAGGCGCATCGATGTCTGGTGATTTAAAAAAACCTTCACAATCGATTCCTAAGGGGACACTATGGGGATTGTGTTTGACTTTTTTTTGTTACTTCTTTGTTATAGTTTCTTTGGGGGCGGCAGTTCCACGGCCTTTACTGTACAAAGATGTCCAGATAATTCAAACAGTAAACATTTCAAGTACCCTCGTTCTGATAGGCGAGTTTTCAACCAGTTTATTCTCAGTAATTGTTGGTATCGTTGGTGCAGCCAATGTATTACAAGCCATTGCAAAAGACTCAATATTTCCAAAGATAGAGGTTTTCGCCAAAATGAAGAATAATAATCCTATAAACGCGGTGATCTTTACTTGGCTTCTATGCCAGCTGTGTTTATTCTCAAATGTCAACGAAATTGCGACCTTTATCAGTATGGCATTTTTGATGACCTTCATTGTCACAAACTTGGCTTGTTTTCTTTTGAAGGTCGCCTCAGCTCCAAATTTTAGACCATCATTCAAATTTTTTGATTGGTATACAGCTTTTGCAGGATTAGTTACTTCTTTGATAGCAATGTTTATTGTTGATGGTGTTTCTGCATCTGCCGTCATAGTATTTTTGATTGTCTTGTTCATTTTCATACATTACACATCACCACCAAAGTCATGGGGTGATGTCTCCCAAAGCTTAATTTATCATCAAGTCCGAAAATATTTGCTACGACTTAGACAGGACAATGCCAAATATTGGAGACCACAAATCCTTTTGCTAGTTGATAGTCCAAGATCCTCATGGAATCTTATTCAGTTTTGTAATAGTCTGAAAAAAGGTGGACTGTATATTCTAGGCCACGTTATCATCACTGAAAGTTTCCAGAACAACTTCAAAGAATTTTCGAAGCAACAGAATGCATGGCTGAAAGTGCGTGATCTCAGCAAGATAAAAGCTTTTGTTCAGATCGGTTTAGGCCCTACACTACCTTGGGGTGTTCGAAATGTCATACTGGGTTCTGGATTGGGTGGTATGAAGCCAAACATCACTATTCTTGGTTTTTTTGACATGCAAAAGCATTATCCTGCGACACAAAAGACAACAAATAGAAAGAAGAAGAAGCAAATGTCTCACAAAATTGTTAATATCGAAAAGTTACCGACTGATGAGTGTCGAAATGAGAAGAGAGTGTCTATTCAAAATTGGGTCTCCATCATTGAAGACTTGATTTTGATGAAGGCTAACGTAGCTGTTGCTAAAGGGTTTGAGGAGATTAGTTTACCGATGAGCTTGAATAATTCTTCGGTTCCAAAGCTGCCTTATAATAAAAGGAAGTGGATTGATTTATATCCAATTCAAATGTCAGCCGAGGTGTTCGATAAAAACGGAGAAAGATCTGCCATGACAACAAATTTCGATACATATACATTGATTTTACAGCTTGGTGCGATCCTAACCACTGTTCCGAACTGGAAAAAGACTCATAGACTAAGGATTGTCGTTTTTGTTGAAAATGAGGAAGATATGGAGAACGAAAAGGAAAGAGTTGAATCTTTGATTGTTGTCCTGAGAATCAAAGCTGAAATTTTGGTTATCTGTTTAAATCAGTTCAAGGTTTATAACTACATTGTTAAAGGCTTCAAATTACCTGTGGAAGATTTAGAGAAAGTTAACAAAATACTGGAAGATGATGAATGGTGGGCTGAACTCAAAATGGCAAGAGAAAGCCAAAGATTGAATGAACATAAAGTCATTCAAGATATTCCATCCATCAGCATATCCACACCATTTGTGGATTATAACGATGATTTTCAAAACAAGAAATATGGTCTTTCCAAGTTACAGAAAATGGGACTTTCATTGTCAATGACGACTAATCGATTGCCTGATGATGATTTTCATCGAACCATGGATAGCGATTCAAGTGAGGATTCAGGAACTGAAGATGACTTCAACAGCGTCTATAGCCATCGCACCGTTGAGTCCCCACTCTTGGCTTCACACACAGACAATGACTACAAAAATCTGAAGATGTCACAAGCTCATGAAAGTGGTCCGCCTTCCAGTCATAGTAATCGCACATCTACCTCCCCCCATTTTGGCTCTTCCTCTGCATCTCTCAACTCAAAGAATCAAACAAAACCTGTTACTTCTGTCGTTGCATTAAGTAAGATAAACAAGCTGAAATCATCCAACCAGAAGCCTCAGTTCTCCTCAGAAAAGCTACCAAGATCAAAAGTGATCAATGATGCGACTGGTGATCAACCATCTATAATGGTTGTACCGGACCACGATCAAGCCTCAACTACTTCAAAGAGATTCAGTTATCGTAATTCAAACCCAACAACCCCAAATTTTGGCTCGAAGGTTTCAGTATCTTCTTCGTCAAAAGATGAAGTAGACCCACTAGATGATGGAACAGGTTCAGTTAGGGATTCACATCCACTATACTTACCAAAGTCTGAATTTCAGCAAAGAACTGGGAAAGATGGGAATGAGGGTGCTATCTTTGAAAATGAAGAAGATGAAAAGATTGATTTGAATAACTTGTCATTTGATAATCTTCCAGCTAAAGGTCAGCATCTAATTCTCAATGATTTAATGAAAACCATCTCAAAAGACGTTCCGCTGATATTCACAACCTTACCTGCACCGTTTATCGGCACTCATAGAAATGAGCAAGATTGTATAGAATACCTTGACAACCTCCAGGTATGGATGGATGAGTTACCCCCAGTTTTGTTGATTAATTCCCAGTCTATGACCGTCACTACAGCATTATAGTTCTTCTTTCACACATTTGTTTCATACTGATATGTTTGATACCATGCATCAATGTTTTTATTATTTATTCACTATAATTAATCAGTGGGATTATCTCACTTTAACAAACACGAAAGTTGTGTAGAATGCAGAAGCTTCAACCTCATCACCCTGAAGCCCCATTTTCCCGTCCTGTCTCACAATAGACTGTATAAGTCTTGGGCTTAACTTCTTGTGCCATTCAGGCATAAACTCCCTGAACATCTCAGCGAATGGTTTATGGTAAATGAGGTCGAGACCATACTGTGAAGCCAAAGTTCTGAAGCTGTTGAAGGGAACAACATATTCGGGTACGTTGTCAATAGCATCTTTTAGGTAATAATTGTAGACATTCCCATATGGGTTACTAGTAAAATCACCATCTGCTGGAATCTCATTAGGAAAAGTGACAGAATACAGACTGTTGCCAAATCCCTTTTCATGTGATGACTTTCTATGCCTCAATTTATATTTTATGAAATCTGAGTTTGGGATGGTTCCGATAAACTTTCCACCTACTTTTAAGGCCCATGCAACATTTCTTATCATCGTTGTAGCCTTTTCTTCAGATTCGTAAGCATAATGCATACAAAACTGCATCGATACAACATCGACTGGCAATTCCCGTTCGAAATTGATACGAGCAGCTTCGAGAACCGTAGGCAAAGGAACACCGAAACAATCACCAGTGATGAAGGAAACAGTGAAGTCATACCTTTGTGATCTAAAACGACGGATTGCTTCACGAATTGACGTGTCAGATATATCGATTCCAATAAAACTACTAATCTGCGCTCTTTCCCACTTATGAAGATCACCACCCTTACCACAACCTAACTCAAGAACACGTTCACCAGGATTTGTATGAGTTCCAATCAAGATGAACTTGATTATATTATGATAGTTTCTCAGTTTGATAATTTCAGAGTCTTCTCTTCTTTCTTTTTTGGATTGGTACGCTCTTTGGTTGTAATGTTTTATGACAGTCTGATCGATATACTGACTTTTCTGTTCGATTTCTCTTCTAATTCTGCGCTCTTCTGCTAATCGTTGTTGTTCGTCATAGGTCTGCTGCTGTGGTGCATTTCTTTGCGAATTGGCCGATTCGTCATTTTCATACTTTTTCACATCTTCTTGATCCATCCAAGGTGCTGGTATTATTTTGGATTTTTTAGTCCATGGTAGAGTGGGAAGGGTAGATGATCCAACTCTGGCTTCTGGTGTAGAAGATCTTTCCTGAACCCGGCTTCTTAAAGAGGAAGGTCCCTTCTGAACTGCCTCAATATCTGAAAGTTTTCTCTTCTTTATCTTCAGTATATCACTACTTGGCTTATTATTATTATTATTATTATTATTATTGGAAGTATCTGTTTTGATATCTGCGGAGCTGTCATGATGGTTATTCTTCTTATTCTCATCGCTTTCATGTACTTCACTTTCGCCCATCTTTTCTACTGGCTCAACTGGCTCTTCAGACTCCTGTGGCCTCATTATTTTGATATCTGAGGATATTTTCTCTTCCTCACTTTGCTGCACCTCTTTTTCAGTCATTACGGCAGATAGCTAACCTCACTATGACCAAAAAAGATATTCCTTGTTAACTACGAAAACTATATAATCGAGTGATGATATTCGATACTATCATCATCGGTTCTTAACCATCAAAAATAATTAATTAGGGAACAGGGTAACATAACACCAGTGCCACAAAGATAAAACATGAAAAAATATCTTAATCTAGCTATAGCATGTTTTGTTCAAATCAGCTCGGCGCCTACTAAGTTCGAAGTTATTATCGTTACAGCATTGAAATTGCCGGAGTCTAGAAACGAGAATTCATTGAAAAGTGCCATGCTGCCGACCGAAAAGTTACAGAGTTCGCAGAATTGCGCTGTTGGCGTAAGACAAGATACTGTCTCAGTAGCAGAAGCGACATCTACTAACACAAATGACCACAAAGGTAGTCAGGCTAAAACTCTAGATCCAAATGACGAAGATGCTAAGAAGAAAGAAGAGCGTAGAAAGAAACTAGAAGCTTGGAAAAAGAAGCAAATGGGTCGTAAGAAACAGCAGGACCAGGCACATGGCAAAAACGATGTTCCTAAACTTTCTACAGTGAAGACTAGCGCACAGGCGAAGTCAAGAACGAAATCAGTCTCAAGACAATCCTCTGCACCATTGAAGTCTGGGGGTAAATTGGCACCAAAAAAGTTCAAGAAGATAAATCTCTTGGGCGAATCAGATGACGAAGAAAGTAATGGACCAAGAAAGACTTTTTTTAAACCAATATCTGATATTGATGATAAAGAAGCAAGCAAAGAAGGTACAGCAAAACAAGTAACACAAGATAATGGCTCAGATGAAATCGATCCACTGGATGCATTCATGAAAGATTTGGATAAGGAGCAATTTGGGACCCAGAAGGAGACGACCATTGTAAAGCACACAGCTAATATAGACATGGAAGAGGAACAGGAAGCGGAAAAGGATGAAGACATAAAGACAAACAATGATATTAATGAAGATGACGAAGCTATTAAACTACTGAAGAAAGTTCAGAAAAGCAAATCAAAAGACATAATAGTTCCCAAATACGATTTGAAGAAAATGGAACCCTTTCCGAAGAATTTCCTCATAGAGATGGAATCTGTTGATCCTGATGAAGTGATAAATTTCAGGGCCTTCAATAATATCTACATAAGTAACAAGAAAATCAAACCAGTGATGAATTTCTACCATTTTGGTCTTGATTTGGAAAATCTCAATGTTATCAAAAACGATTTCAAATTTGAAGCACCAACACCAATTCAGTGTCAAACAATCCCTGCCATCATGTCTGGAAATGACGTTATCAGTATTGGTAAAACTGGTTCTGGTAAAACGATGTGTTACCTGCTGGGTATGTTAAAACATATAAAGCAACAAAGACCTTTAAGTCTTGATGAAACTGGACCATTAGGTATTATTCTTTCACCAACAAGAGAATTAGCTACTCAGATACATCAGACTTGTGAGAGGTTCCTGAAAAATACACGGATGAGTGCTATATGCTGCACAGGTGGTTCTGAGTTACATAAACAAATTAATGAGATTAAGAGGGGGGTTGAGATCATAATCGCAACGCCTGGTAGATTTATTGATCTCTTGACTTTGAACGGTGGAAAACTTTTAAAAACTAACAGGATAACATTTGTGACTCTAGATGAAGCGGACAGACTATTTGACTTGGGGTTTGAACCTCAGATAAATAAAATCATGAAGACAATAAGACCTGATAAGCAATGCGTTTTGTTTTCAGCAACTTTTCCCAATAAACTACAAAGTTTTGCAATAAAAACGCTAAACAAGCCGATTGTTATATCTGTGGGCAACAAAAAGATAGTCAATGAAAATATCACTCAGATGGGTAAAGTGTTCAAAAATGAAGATTCAAAGTTCAACTATCTGTTGCATCTCTTAGGTAAACAGGAAAAGGAGAAAACTATCATATTCTGTGAATCTCAACTGCAGGTGAACTACATCAACCGAAAGTTGGCAGACAAGGGATATGCTCCAGTATCAATTCATGCAGGTCTTCCACATGCTGAAAGGGCAACTAATTTGCAACGATTCAAGGAATCTGATAGCTCAAACATTTTGATTACCACGGAAGTTTTATCAAGAGGTTTAGATGTCCCTAATGTTACCTTGGTGATACTGTATAACGCAGCTAAGACATTTGCACAATATGTTCACAGTGTCGGAAGAACAGCAAGAGGTAATTCTATTGGTACAGCCATATCTTTACTGGGATCCGAAGAAGAATTGCAGGCTTATATTTTGTACAAGTGTATGGTCAAAGAGGAGATACCAGAAGACATTCAACGGATGGCTGAGAACTTCGAGAAAGATCTCAAGGCTGGGAAGAAGAAAATATCTTCTGGATTTGGTGGTAAGGGCTTAGATAACTTGGAGAAGTTGAGAAGTGAAAATGAGCATTCCGAAAACAAACAATATGGCGCAAGTAGCGAAACCCAAATAGATAGCGACAGAGAGAACACCCAGGAAGAAGAAGAAAATGAAGAAAGTGCACCGCAGCTAGAGATAACTTTTGATTCAAGTGCTGGATCCAGACCTGACAGTGGAGCCTTCAGAGCAATGATAAATATAAATGATCTACCACAGGATGTCAGATGGATTGCTACTAACAATGCATCATTATCCAGGATTATCGAAGAGACCTCGACATCCGTAACTTATAAGGGTAAGTTCTACCCAGGTGGGCAAGAACCTAAAGAGGGAGATGAGCCAAAATTATATTTGCTAATAGAAGGAGAGAGGGAGCACCAAGTATTAGATGCTATTGAAAGCTTAAAGAGAATGATTGTTAGTGGGCTAAGAAAGGCCAACAATGACAGATCGGGAAAGTTCTCAATATAGATAGGAATATTTCTAGATCAGTTCACTGTTTATGATAAATTAATGAAGTACTTGTACATTTCTCTAATCGTATATCAGTTGTTTATCGTTCTTTTCTTCTAACTTTTGCTTTGCTACCTCTTTGAGATGCGAGTTAGATGATTTGTTTCTTTCCTGTTGTAACTTCTGTCCCAATTTACCTTGCTTTGAATTTTGAGCCTCATACCGTTCTTGGGCTGCTTTCTTCGCTGCCTCCTTCGGATCACTTATCACGTTATCTGTTGTGGAACCTAGGACATGGCCCTGGCCCTGCACTTTTGATACCTTCTTCGCTGTTGTAGTCTTTGCTGTAGCCTTTGTTCTCTTTGTGGTCTTTTCTGATACAGGCTCTGTCACTGTCCTTGTTGAGCTCATACAGTTTCCCATTTTTGCCTAAAAGCTCCTGGCATCATCATGTTCAAGTCGTTCTGGTTTGTGTTTCATACAAAACGATAAACAAAAAACACAAACTCCGCGAAAAGTAAATTAGGTTGAGGCAAAAATTGGCTATTGATAAAGGGCGGTAACACTGAATACTAGGATTCTAATATACATTTATAATCATTCTATATACACTTGATGATATTGAATACCTAATCTATTACAATAAACGGTATTAAGCGTTTGGAATCAATTAGTTTATGATATCCGTAGTCGAAAGAACATATTCGAAATATGATAAATTATTGTAAAACCAATTTGCGGTTTGAAGAGGAATGACATAGTCACCTAAAACTTCTTAGCAGTTAAGTGTTGGTATTCTGGTAACTCTAGATCTAAGGCCTGCTGAACTGGCAGGAGCTGAGATATTCTTGGTACAACCTTTGATATATTTTTTAATCTGGTGTACTGCTCCACGTCTCGACAATAGAACTGAAATTTATCGACAATTTGACAGTAGAGTTCATCTTTTGGTAATATGGAAGATTCAGTGTTGTCAAAATGTTTGTGCAAATAAGGTGAATTTATAGTTGCATCTCTCAAGGCGGCCCAGTCTGCGTTTGCAATATATGAGTATCCTTCAATATCGTTGTGTTTCAGTAAATCTAACCACGCTTCTAAGATCTCTGCATTTGACACTTCAACAGATCCCAAAGACTTCAAATACACTCTTCTTGAGATTGGTGATTTTTGTAAGTTGTACAATGAATAAGCTTCATATATAGAATCTATCACTTCTTTGTCTTCCCAGATAACGCATCTTGTGATGATAATATTGAAAAATGGTTCATCAATTGGCTTGATACCGTTGTAAGTAGCAATAATTTCCTTTAATTTTAACAATCCTTGTTCTTTGTCATCAGCAAAGTGCTTGAAAAAAATTTCAAAGAAAGTACTATTCAATGATGAGGAGATACCATGATGAACATTTCTGCCGTAGAAATTGGTGGTTTTAGCCCATGCATCAGCGACCTTGTTGAAATCACCTTCAACCAACCAGATGTTTTCCAAGTATTGTTTTACACTGTTGACTTGCAAAGTCAGTTTGTAAGGCATTTCATTGTTGATGGCTTTCTCGAAGAATTTAGAAGCAATTTCAATGTTCTTTGATTCACCAATAAATGCCAAATGAACATCTGAGAGGGAAGATAGAGTTCTATCGTTCTCAAAAGAACATAACTCATCAAAATAGCCTAAAGCTTTTTGAGATTCATTTGCAGCCAAGCAGCATTTGATCATACCGCTTAACAAAAATGGATGTGTATAAGGCTTAGTAGCTTTGGATTCCTGGAATAGTTTTTCAATGTCAGCAAACTCACTACCTGATTGATGGAGCATTGGGAGTAGCACACCCACAACCTTTTGCTGAAAAAAGGTGTTTGCTAATTTCGGATCTTTCATGGCAGAGGACCATAGCTGAAGAGCAGAGGTATCCTGTTTCAACTCTTTTAAAGATGTCAACAAGTGCATGGCACCGTTTTCATCGATTTCAACAGTACCGTTCAATAAATCTTCGATAATCTCATTCAAAGAGTCTTTGATGAAGATATGCATTTCATTGTGAAATGATTTTGAGTCGTTATCAGGCTTTTTAGCCAATCTCGTTAATTGGGCTCTGTTGGCCCTCAAAGAGGTGTGCAGTCCGTGAACTAAGTAACCAATATAACTTTGGTTGAAATCTGGAGTACCTTTCAAATCGTGATATATATCCATAGCCTTTCTGATTGATTCCCAGAAAAACAAATGATTACTGGTTTTGGTCAAATCAACAGCATGCGACAGACAATCTTGGAAAGCAGCTAGCTGGTTAAACCAAGGGGATGACTGTTTGATATGCAAGCCATTTTGGTTTCCATTTCTTTTTTTTTTGTTCTTTCTCTGACCATTCTTTGGATTACCGCCGCTGTTTCTTTCTCCATCATTTCTGGCTTCCTTACCTCTTTGACTTTCATTATTGCTCTGTAGGTTAACTGTATTCGTATTCAACAACTTGTTTATCTGGGATACTTCCTTGATAGATTTAGTAAAACTCAAGGTGTCTGAGTTCTGAGACTGATTGTTATTTAAGTCATTTGACGAAACTCTCTCGATGGCAACTGAGTTGAATCTTATGGAATGATTCAACGAGTTTCTCGCTGACGAGACCACTTGATTCGTAAGCCTCGTAGTTTTTAATACATTTGCTCTAAACATTTTCACAGCAAATTAATGATAGCTGACTAGAACTTTTATGTTTTCAAGTCTGCTGTTCTGTTAATTTTGTAACTGCCTTGGTTTGATTTTGGTATCAATTTTTTCCCTTTTGTGGGTTTGGTACAAACCTAAATGTGGTACAAACCAAAACATCCCAAAAAGTAGAAATAAAAAAAAACTCCGATACGGGGAGTCGAACCCCGGTCTGCTCGGTGAAAGCGAACCGTGCTAGCCGTTACACTATATCGGATTTTATAATTCTTCAAGATGTACGGAAAAACATAACAGAGGAGACTATTTCTAAGTTCTTCTTTAAACATAGCACCTACAGATCATCTATTGCCTTGAGGTTGAGAAGACTACTGTTTCTACAGGCATATTTACTTTTCTTCAATGTGTCGTTTATTGGCATGCTATTACACTTACAGAGTAAATTACAGGAACAACACTGTCATGAAGCAAACTCCTACAGAGCACTTGGGCTGGAGTCTTTCGTGTAATCGTCATACACGTCGAACCTACGTTGGATAGTGACAGGAATTCCACGTCTAGTTTTTTCGATAACATCAGGATCAAGCTCAGCAAAGACTATTTCTTCATTCTCTCCAGCTTCTGCAATAATCACCCCATTTGGATCCACAACTAAAGAATGGCCGAACGCGTGGTAGTTCAGGTTCATGTTCCGCGAAGGAGAAGCCACTATAACGTACATTTGGTTGTCAACTGCTCTGGCCCTGGCAAGTAGATGCCAATGAAGAGGTCCAGTGACCGTGTTGAATGCACCTGGGTATATCATTGCGAACGCATTACTTTTTCTGGCTGCAATGGTGGCTAGCTCAGGAAATCTGATATCGTAACATATTCCTTCCCCCACCGTTCCAAACTCTGGCAAATTGATAGCAGTAGCCTTGGTACCCCCAGTAAGCGTTATACTTTCTTTGAACGTAATGCCACCTGGAATATCAATATCAAACAAATGCACCTTTCTATGTTTCCCAATTATCTCACCATTGCGATCGAAAGTTACTGAGGTATTATAAATCTTGCCATCTTCACCCAATTCTGGGATAGATCCCCCAACGATCAGGATCTTATTCTCTTTGGCAACTTGTGATAAGAATTTTGTAGATTCCCCGTTTGGAATACGCTCTGCGTATTGCGCAAAGTCTGATACAGAATAAGGCGAGTTGAAGCATTCAGGAAGAACAACAAGATCTGTTGATGCGTCTATACTTAGGGCTTTCAAGATATAATCTTTAGCATGACTCAAATTGGCCTGTTTACTTGGACCTGCCGTTATCTGGAGAAGTGCCACCTTCAATTTCTTGAGAAGTAAATTGCTCATTTTCAGAAGAACCTTTCTAGCAGCACTAGTTCTATTGTTTATTTTCTGACATTATTTTCCCTACGTATGTATTAACTCTGTATGCCCTCAACTTACCCTACTAAAGACCTAACATAACATAGACATTACACCATTCATTACTATTAAAAATAAAACTGAAGCAAAGGTTACTCATCTCCCGCGTTCCCCGTTTTACAGACAGTCTCTACTAAGAAGTCAAAGTTTTCATTGCTCTCAATTGCTTTTTTCACATGCTGCGCATTTATTCTCTTTATCCCAGCTTCTCTGGCCTGTTCGACTGAAGCATCAACTAAGGAAGCTAGAAAAAATTCCAAAGCCCTACCAACTACAACGGGCGTTGCCTGTGCGACTTTACCTATTTCTTCATCACTCTGCATCAGCTTCTTGATTCTAGCAGCTGGGAAATGCGTTTTGATATTTTCAAAGTTTGGTGCCATTTTGACTAAATTCTATGTTACGTATAATCCACCTCAAAGCAAAATGTCTGAACAGAAGTTCAAAAACGCCGAAAATGACTTAGATACTAAGGAATCTCAACAACTACTGATTTTTGTTATACTCAATGTTTGTGATAAAGAATATGTTTATTTTTGCATTCAAAAGTTATTCCAATATAATTCCGAGGAGAACATGACCTCGGAAGTAAAGTAATTGTGCAGTGATGACTTATTCCAGGTTTCTGTCATCCTCATACTGGGTATAGTGATCATTCTCTGCTACATCAGTGGTATCATATCTCGAATCTCCCGCTGAAATGTCATTGCTATGGTCATATTCATCATCGTCGTCGTCGAGGTTGAGGTCTTCGTTTTCCGCTTCTCGTAATAGATTTTCCGCTTCTTCTTCATCTCTATAACTTTCACCAGTAGAGGTATATGATTCACCACGTCGTGTGAATCTTGAGTTTCTGGTGAAGATACTCTTTACTTTGGCAATCAATGCAGCATCTAAGATTTGAATCATTTTGATTGTAGCAATAGTAGCTGCAATGATTGTTATACCTCCTCGTACAATCTTATTCACCACCACATCAGTTGTGTTGTTCTCAATCAAATCATTATCATCACCAAGCCTGATTTCACCAAATCTTTGAAAACCACCGTTACGGCGGATACCCTTATCGTAGACAAACCACAGTGCAAAGATAAAGACCAGAATTGGGAGCGTGATCACAAGTGCCAATCGTATTCCCGATAGCTTCCCTCCATGCTTATCTAGGAACTCTGACTCCTTACCCTTACATGGTTTAGGTTCCATTTTATCAAATTCCTGTCCACCTTTACACGTCGACATGGGAATCTTTCTATACCCAGTTGGCTCAAAATACTCAATAGCATTTGGGTCTGTCACACAGATTTCTGAATTATCCTTTGGCATTAATCCACTGATTAGCTTACATGTACCATCATTTGCCTTGTAGAAATTATAGTCACATTCATAATCTCTTCTTGTACAAGGACAATCTCTGATGATTTTTGCTGCATCATCCAAGGGTGCATTACCCACAAAACATTGGTGACCGACAACTCTTCTGAGATATTGTGCCTCATGGCCGAATAAACACTCTGAAGCTTGAGGATGTCTTGGTGTCCAGTATTCAAAATCGTCATTCTCAGGTGATTCAGGGCTAAACACACAATCTCTACTGTATATCTTCTCAAAATCAATGACAAATGTTCTGCTTTCAGCACCTCTACTCAAATCAGACCTCGTTATTAGAAGAACTTTTTTAGAGTTATCTGATGGAACTGTAACTATATCGTATACCTTCACTTCGTCTTCGGTAAACTTGTACTCTTCCCATGAATTTCCCTCATCCAAGGAGTAATAAATAATGTTCGTATTAAACTGGTCATCCACTAACACGATAATTGACCCAGTGTCCAAGTATTCCCACTGGTAAACGCCCTTTTTCACTTCCTTCCAAGTGACACCGCCATCACGAGTTAAAAATGTCGAACCATCATTCATAGGTAGCAGTTTATCTCCGACGTTACCGACTCCCATGAGCAATCCTACCGCAGATCCAGATGAGTAGGTATCACGGATATCTTTTCTTTCTGAATAACCATGCAAATGAAGAGAACACTCAGAAAGAGCTTTACCAGAACATGCGTATTTTCCTCCTTTTGAGTCAGAGCTCGGTGGAACTAAAAATTCCCAATCGGATCCATCATTAAAAGTGATCTTGGTCTGCAACTGTTTCAGGGAACCTTTGAGAGCCTCGCCTGGGTTTTTAACTATATTGATCAAAGCAATCCCCTCCAAACCTTCGGCTCTCTCAAAATCGGCAAAGCCTAGCTCATTTCTATTCGAATACTGTTCAACCATAACATACGAAGTTCCATTCGAGTTGGATTTCAAGATGGAGCCAAACTCTGTACCCGGTCTTGGGTTTGTAGTAACATGTAGAAATATTGCGCCGGTTTCTGAATCGAGGATGGTGTAGGCTTGTTGTTTGTTAACTTGGAAGTTTTCGGGAAACAGGGCTTCTGCAAAGGTACTCCCATCAGTAGTGACGTATGCTTTTAACGAGTCTTCTTCAACTGCAGCAACAACAGTAAAATGTGTTGTTGTAGCAAATCCAATAATATTAGAAAATTCAACTTTGGAGGTCTGGAAAAAGTCTGACGAAGATAACAAGGAAAATGAGCCATCTGGATTTTGAGTTTCACAATAGATCAAGTCTTTATCTGCTGCTTTTTCAATATACCTGGAACCAACGAAGTCACACATTCTCACATTGTCTTTCAGTTTTCTCCAGTTTTTCCCTGAATCATCAGTAATAAAAGCAACAGGTTTACACTCACTAGAAAATCTTGATTCACAGCCCTCCTCTCCATAGTAAATGAATCCATCCCTTGAGTAATTACTAAAGGTCATGGCTGTCAGGCCTAGACTATTTATGTCAGAGGGTAGCAATACTTCGTCGAAAGTATTGGCTCGATCATGTGAGATATACATCTTATTATTGGTTGTGAAGACACAGATATCATTTTTGAAGTATGGGTTAATGAAGTAGCCCAAGACCTCGTTATCAGATTCTTGAAATTTCCTAAACACCAATCCACCATCAATAGAGATGAAAAGCTCATTATCAGTTGTTTTTAGAAGAACAGTTTCGTCCGTGATTTGCGTCTTTGTTTGTGGAAGAAATGTATAAGAGGCGATAGATCCATGAAATTTGTTGACTGTGGTGGAGATGTCTTCTTTGTGAACATCTTCGCAGGAAATTGTCATTTTCTCAAAAATAGATTCATCTTTCACAGTGCAAATATTCCCGTTGACCTTTTTTTTGATACTCAGAGAAATCTCCTTGTTTTTATCATAAGCGCAAATTTGACTAATGGCTTTTCTGTTTACAACGCACTCTCCCTTAGAGTTTTCAATGAATCCAAAATTGCATTCGAGATCCGAGCTCTGACACTCACAAGGAGTTTCTTCGACTTTCAAATCCACAAAATTTTGGTTGAGAAAGCATTTGGCCTCTTGCTTCCGTCTTTTATATGTATCTTTATGTCCCCAGAGACAGTCATTGCCGTCATTCCTGCTTGGAGTCCAAGTTTCGAAGTCATCCTCACTGTCACAAGTCCTATCAAATGCTCTTGAAAAATCCAAGGAGTAAATTACTGCATTTCTTGAGCCGTCAATAAGTTCATATCCATGATAGATGAATTTGGTGGATGTGCCATCAATGGCTGTAATAATTCGACCATCATATAATTCAGTACCTAAATCAACATCCAACCAAGTATTTCCTTGGTCTAAGGAGAAACGCAATTTTGAGTCATGTTTTACCTCTAATATTGAATTAAAGGTAGATGCAACAATGATATTACCAAGATCACCAGAAGAAAAGATCGATGGCTTTTCAAGTGCTTTTTTCCAGGTCAATCCACCATCCCTAGACACATACGTGTGTAGATTGTCAAATGCTAGTTTGTTTCCTTCGTTACCGACACCTAGTAAAATTCCAGGAGTAGAACCTGTAGAGCCTGAACTAAAAGCACCACTACCACCATTTGATTGTAACGTACTGAATAGGTTCAAGCTGCAACTATCATCACCACCGCAACCTTCATCCATTCTCAAGTACGACCAGGTGTGGCCACCATCTAAAGTGATTTTAGTTCGTGGTAATGGAATAAGTGATTCACGATCATATCCTTCCAGTATGTTCGCTAACCAAACACCTTCAATTGATTGTGCCTTTTCGAAGACCAAAATACCCTTGGCATCTGAACCCATCTTGTCCAATAAGTTTTGGAAGTGCAAACCGTCATTGTCAGAAACAAGCACATTTGAAACAAGGAATCCCTCACTGCTCTTGCTGAAGAAGTCAAGATGAAGAGAATTTGGTGTCGAAGGCAGAATAGCAAATTCACCAGCACCACTAAGAAAAGCTTTTGCGAACGACCTTGCGTCCTTAGAGACAAGAAGTGTATAATCATAAGATCTGGCACTTACGACTTTCGTGAGCACAATGATAAAGGATTGAATCACTTTTATTTCCTCAACTTGTTCTGAGGAAGTGACTCCATCTGGTTTGTGTGTTGATTTGAGATAATCATCAGAAAAAAGTAACTCTCCCCCGATTTCACCTTCTCTGACACAGTACATCCTATTATCAGGACCTTCATCAAAAATTCCATTAGATTTGGCAAACAAACAACTGTGATAGTTGTCAGGAAGCCTCACCGGGTCTGACTTGACACCATCTGTACTGAGGAAGATTTTGTATTCACACTCAATATCAGAACATGACTTCAAAGACAGAATAACCAGATCAGGATTTTTAAAGTTTGAGTTCACATCTACCTCGTTTGATGAAACTGATACATCTCTTAATGTGAATTGACTCCAGGATTTACCTCGATCATTAGATACGTAGTGTTCTGATCCTGGCGTGAAGGCAAAGACTCTATCCTTTTTAGCCTTATCTATCTTGACAGACTCAATATTACCATTCAAAACCTCTCGCCATTCCTTTCCATCATTGTCTGATCTATAGAGCTTGTTTTCATTTAGATTGAGTGCTATAGGAGAGTCATCAAAGTAAACCAATGAAATACGACCGGACCCTACTGTAGACTTATGAATTTCTGGTGCGAAATCAGCATTACATAGTTCAGCAAGGAGCAAACAAACACTCAACACCAATTTAAAAACCAGCATTTTGCATATGATCTTCACAGAATATTTATGTTATTGTGCTGTTGACAGAATTATGCTTTGCACTCAATGTACCAAGATCAGCTAATTAACTGCCAATAGCATATAGCTTTTGATCTATCAGTGTATTCATTATAGAAACCGCGCTCTTAACAGAACCAACATCCGGACACCAAATAATATCCGAAATTTTTTGAAAGCTCATCTCATCTCATCTACACTAGGATATTTAGTTTGAGAGGACTACAGATCTACTTGGAACGATTAACTGATGGGTCATACAGCAGCAACAGAGAAAGAAAGTCTAACAGAAAATGTCACACCAGTGATAGAAGGCGACAGAGTTAGTGGGAAGAATTGGAAAGTAAAGAAGGATGCGTTCAGAGTGAAAGCTCTTGGAGTGAAGTCGTCATGGGCTAAGAAACAGGAACAGAGATTGAAAGATCAACAAGTGAAGGCCAAATTGAAAGAATTGAAGCAAGAAAAGGAAGATGAGAAAAATAGACGCATTGAAGCTCTTCGTGAAAGAAGAGCCAAGAAGGAAGAAAAGGAGAGATATGAGAGATTAGCAGCTAAAATGCATGCTAAAAAGGTTGAAAGAATGCGCAAGAAAGAGAAAAGGAACAAGTTGCTTAAAGAGGGTCGCTGATATGATAGTTTGCTTAAGGTTAATCTGGATTGGGTTTTTGTTGTATTCATTTTTGTCTGTATCTTATTGCTTATAGTTTGTGTCAAGTTTCATTTTTGTACTTTTATCAAGAATGCATCGGTTGGTAACATGTGCACAGCTGTGCGAACTCTCGAGACGTCAAACTGGGCTATGTGAGTTTATGGTATCGAGGGGAAAAATATATACTACTTTAGTGTGAGAATGATTTTGTAGTCTCATTGTGTATCGCTTTAAAAGTAAACTTGATTGATTGGAAAGGAAAACAAATTACAAAAATGCAATTATATCACTGAAGACTAGCTGAAGATCTCAGGAGTAATCTAGAGGAATCGTATTTATAAGAACAATGAAAGGAAAATAGGCAAACCGAAAAATATACCAAAGGATAAGGTATTACCAGCTCCGTCAAAAGTTGACAAAGTCATTGTAGTTAAAGTTGTACCTGTTCTAGAATCTGAATTAAAACTGGTAGTGATTGATAAAGTATTGACAATTGGTTGTTCGGCTTTGAGGGTTGTTATGATGCTTACCTTAGATTCTTCGACGGTAGCTGGCGTTGTGATGAGTGGTGGTTTAATAGTTATTGAGGACTGTTGAGTAGGAGTTACACTAGTAGCTGGGAGTGTTGAGCCTGGTATACAGGTCCTAGGTGATTCGTCATCATCAGAAGTTTGTGAGAGACAAATAGACAGCATCGTAGTTGTGACATTACTGGTAAGAGCAGGTGGATTGGAAGGAATAGTAACTAATCTTGTAGTTTCGAACCCGTTCTCATCAGTGGTAGTTACTGTTTCGCAAGGAACTGTCAGTGTCAAGATAGTTCCGTGCTCCTCAGTAGTAGTGATTGTGCTCCAGAAAGTTGAAGAAGTCGATGAAGACGACTCAGAAGAGCTTGAAATGAAACTGGACTTTCTGTCATCTTCGCAAGTGGTTAGGGTTTCAACAACTTCAGTAACAACTTCAGTATAGCCCGTGACTGAGCTTGATTCATCCAATTCTGCAATTGAGGAAGAAAAGCCTATAGTGGTGGTAATAGTAGTGAATACACAGGCTGAACTAGGCTTATAGGAAGGTTCTGAAGAAGAGTCAACTAGTTCCGAGCTCAATTCGTAATCCGAAGAGACCAACTCAGAAGAGAAAGGGGGTATGGGCTCAGAAGAAGACTCGGTGTGTGAAGAGGACGAGCCCGTTATCTCAGAGCAAGATTCTATCTCATAAGAGGACTCAATGCTTTCAAAAGATCGAATTGTTTCAGAAGATGTTTCAGTAGACGTGTCAGGTTCAGAAGAGGATCCACTCAGTTGGGACAATGATTCATTGAAATCGGAGGAATGAGGGTCTTCAGGTTCAGAACTAGAGGAGTTTGGTACGGAGGATGATATTATGTCAAATTCAGAAGATGAGACTTCGATTTCGGACGATGGGTTCTCTAAACTAGTAGAGGAAGTGGAGCATAACAGACATGTTGGTATCGTGATTGTAACTGGAGGTTGTGTAGTACTTGAGGTAATCTCCTCCGAAGAAGAGGGTGCTGGGCACAAAATACACGTTGGTATTGTGATTGTGACGGGAGATGGGCTTGTACTTGAAGTGAATATTTCTGAAGTCGACGAGTCATAGGAATCAAACGACCAGAATGAGGAGGAAGATGAAACTTCAGAAGATAAGGTTAGCTCAGAGGAAAATGAAAGTTCAGAGTAAGATGAAACTTCAGAAGACGAGGGGAGATCAGAGGATGACGATGAAAGAACATACTCAGAAGAAAATGACGACGACATCCATGATGATGACGATGATGATGGTGATGATGATGATGAAGATGATGAAGATGATGATGATGAAAAAGATGTGGTGCAACTCAAGCAAATACCTGATGTCACGGAGTTTGTAACTGTTGAGATTATTGTGGTGATTGGAACCTCAGAACATTCCAGACACAAAGGGGATATGGTTGTTCGTGTGATTGTTGAGTGCACAGTTTCTTGTGCAAGCACAAGTTTCATGAAAGCTATCAGGAAAATACTATTGAACTTCATTATATCCGTAGTTCTCTGACAACTATGATGCTAAACATGTCCGAAAACTTCATATTCGTACTTTCCTTCGAGTTAAATACCATCCAAAACTTGGATGTATAAGAGCTGTTTCAAAATGTAACTTGAAGCATTTGATGTATCTAAATCAATACAAACATCTATAGAAACAATATGCTAAATTCATGTATGAGTTATTTCTCACCACTGTTCATGTTACCCATTTCATATTTCACAATGCCGTACTTGCATATGTAAATTGAAACAATATGTTTCAAAGTCAGCAAAAAATTACATCCCATGGTAGAATTTTGAGGCAATCAGTAGCATCGACTACTTACAACTGCGTTTTCTAATCTCCAATGTTCCAAGCCTATTGTCATGTCCCTTTTAGGTAATAGTGAATGTCACTTATAGATCGTCAAAGACAAATGCCTCCAAATCAAGTCTGACACAAGTTTAATTCCTAACATCTTCTCAGCTCAGGAAGAGCACTCTCATGGCAGCAGCAACAACCTTATAATAGCACTTTAGTATATTTATCACATCCATATGCACTTTCTAATATCTCCTATTATTATGAAAGCATGAAAACATAGACAACTTTTCCGTCAAGTCAACCACGATGCCAGCTTTAGTAAAATTGCCAGAGCAGATCTGTGAAAGACACAACTCATCATGGTTACTTATACACCACAAGGATTAGAACCGAAGTAAAAACAACCATCCATACTAAACACAACTGACTACTAAGAAGAGTGTAACACACCCATACACCACAAGTAAATGATCTTTTCATGTCACTAATGACATATTCACATGTTAAGATACAAGAAAGAACCTGAAAGTTGCAGACAATGTTCACCAGACTAGCCCATTTAGGTGTTATGAGACAGTTCTCATATCGTACACTCAATAATATATCGAGATTTTCGAGATTGCCTAAAAGCCAGTTCAGAAACAACTTCAGTAAAAGGTTAAATAGTACTCAATCTACATCTAGCAAAAAAAAGGGTGGAATAAGGGCGTTGATACAAGAGTATGGTTATTCGGCCCTTGGTGTTTACCTGGCAATATCGTTTGTTGATCTTCCTTTGTGTTTCTTGATGGTTCATTCTTTCGGTGTTGATCAGGTGCGCGAGTATCAAGGCAAGCTGAAGGCAAAGCTATATGGTCTCATAGGCTATGACACCGACAAACCGGAGGAGATAGCGAAAGATGTAGAAGAAAAAGCTAAGAGGGAGAATGAGAGTACAGGCTTCTGGAGTAATCCATTGGTTATCGAAGCAGTACTGGCATACGCCATCCATAAATCTTTGATTTTCATCAGACTTCCTATCACTGCGATGGTGACCCCATCAGTTGTTAAAGTGTTGAGAGGCTGGGGATTCAAGGTCGGAAACCAGCAGCTTAAGACAATGGCACAGAAGGCCACGGCCAAGACTACTGGAGCAATTGCACAGGGTCAAAAGAAGGTTAATTTGGGAACACCCCCTTCCAAGAGACAAAAATGGTTTAGCTGGTTCTTCTGAATTATGATGGACCGCTACAACCTAAAAGTAAATAGAAAGCAATATAGATAGTCTGGCAGGAATAAAACAGAGAATGTCAGTTGACGAATGTATATACATTTTAAATAAAAGATATCAAATGATGTTTATTTTTGTATTCATGTGGACTGTTGGTTATGACTATAGCTTGCTCTTTTCATTGCGAGCAACAGTACATTTGATTAATCCATTTGGATGTGGGGATGGATAGAATAGCTCGTTCTCATTACCCAAACCTTTCCATTCAAAATCGAATAAGAAGTAGTGCTTGTTTGGTAGAGAATATGAAACGGTTTCAACAGCAGAAGCACTTTTGAGGATGTCTGTCGCCATGTTATACATGGTTGCCTGAACCGAAGCAGAGTCCTCCAAAGCGAATCTTTCCAATGTGATATTTCTAGCGGTATTGTAAACCTCGTCGAACAGGCCTTCATCAGCTTTTTTACCAATGTCATAAATGGAGCCTAAAGACTTATTGGAAAACTTCCAAGTAGCATCTAGATCAGTCGATAAAATTCTGTCTGTTGTAGGTTTCAAAGTAGTAAAGTCACACACGTTGTATCCATGAAATTGGGACCCAGTTGATTTCAATACAGTCAAATCTTTGAGTTGAGAGGAAAGAGTGTAATCACCGCCCCTTTTATAATACAAGTTCACAATTCTCTTTTCTGGACCCTGATGAATGAACGAGTGCTCATGAGGTTTGCCGTTTACATCATATTTGACCCATCTTTCCTGAGCAACCGAAATGTTAACCCCAGAGACATGCGAGTATTTCTCTACAAAATGTGTAGCAAGTTTAGCTGCGAACCTCTCAATTGGCCAAACTTCTGTTGTTTTTGCTAACACCAAGATCGTGTTCTTAACAGTATCTGTTGGAACAATGCATGAGTTGTCAGCCTCTGTGTATGAGGTGTCAAATCCACCTTCGAGAAGAACAAGTGCAGTGCACTCAATGACTTCATGCTTTCTTGGATTTTGTGGGTCTTTCTTCACTTTCAAAAACTTAACATTATCTTTACCATAAGTAGAGGAGGTTAAAGTGGAATATGACATTGGGCTTAATAAAGATGATATATAGAACTACCAACACAATGTGTACTAAGGATCAAATTAATCCATCTTTTCTCTTCTTTATCTACTTTTATAGTACCCATTTGTTATCAGATGAGATGAGCATGCGCGGATATACCCGAGATGTGCGTCGGCGTGTACATACCAGCCGTTATCAGTTATAGTCTTTTATGATGAGGCCATTACGGATTATGTTGAGGTGGTTGGCGTAGTAGCGAACACGATAGGATCAGGAAGAGAGCAAGGTGGTTCGATTGTGAGATGCACATGGTATTTTTTCAGGAAGTGGATGGTTCGGTGTTCTCCAGCTGAACATGAATGAAAAGTGTAAATATATTTCTGTATGATCGGGTCGGATGTGAGACTGGAGAGTGCTGTCAGAGAATATTGTAGATACCTTTGATACCTACAGCACAGACAACTACTGGGTGTTGTTCTGCTTACGCTCTTCGTCTGATGAATTTGAGCTGGACTGGGCTGTCTGAGATGCCTGAGCTGCCTGCTTCGCTCTGACTTTAGAGACATGCACCAACACGAACGGTAGCAACATGTTACTGACACATATCCATGCTATCAAAACACCAATGTTTCGGCCAAGATGGCCCTTATAGATGTCAGAAAAAACGACTTTGACGGCTTCGTAGCTGTTGTAGATGGGCATTGCATAGCCATATCTGTAGAAATGATTTGTCAAGGCCATGTCCGAAGCAGTTGGTGCTACATTCAAAACCATTAGCATGACAAGCCAACCACCAATCATCGGTGGGAAATAGAGAAAACACAGCATGGCCACACATTCGTTTAATCCTCCAAGGGATGACATTGTGAGGAAACTAATAGCCCATAGCACTAACCCTCCTGACTGACCAAACGTTGCAGTGTGATCGATTTGAAAGGCAATATTCAACAAGACATACCCTAAAGATATCACAGCATATGATATCTGTGAAATGATCATTCTCAAAGCGATATACCGAAGCCCACTTACCAATGTTGATAGGTAGATCTGTATTCTGATAGTAATGATCATCTGGAAGAATGCGAAAATAATCAAATATGTTAGACCAAGTTGCAAGGGTGCCATGAGGATTGCACCTTGCACTGGAATCATGTCATTGAACTTGAAGAGAAAGGGCTGTGAAAAGTAATCTAACGAAGTAATTCTCTCCTCATCAGATTCCAGAGAGGCTGATAGCTTCATTAGTTGAGTCTGAATCACCTTCTGGTAGCCTCTTTCGAATGTGTTCAGGAATCGTGAGATGTATGTAGACATAGTGATGAAGTCACGGCCAGTCTCAAAATAGACTTGAATCACATTTTGGGTGACTGTGAAGTTCTGTTGGTTTCTGATTGCTTCATATAACTGGTAAGTGCAGTTCGGGGTGGCGTAGATAGCTGCCCAATACTTCTGGCGATGTATCAAATACTGGATTTCTTCTACAACTGTATGATTATTGGCTTCAGCAATGGCACCAAACTCTGATGCATTGAAAACCTCCCAACCACCTATGACTCGAATATCAGGCAGTTCTGAAGTCAATTGCAATGAGCTTCCAATGACAGGCTCTATCCCATCCACAGTTTGGTCGTCATTGACAATGAGCATTTTCAAATTCACATATCGAGAGGTTCTTCCGTAGTAGGACCCCCAATAGATGGACAATACACAAATCAAAAGTACACTCAGGATGAGATAGTTCTGAAAAAATGTATAGTACACCTTGATCCTCTCTCTCTTCATATCGTTATCCCACCAACTGAATTTCCTTATTTGTTGAATGGTGGGAAATCTCTTGATGCTTTCCACAATTGAAGATCTTCTTCTTGAAAATGAACTCGAAACTCGACTGAAGCTCCCCGCAGTAGACCTTCTCTCCAGTGGAAACACATCTAGCTCTGAATCACCATCTCTATTCCGTGACACTGCTCTCATCAAAGCTTCTGTTCCAAGCAAATCATCATTTCGTATTACCTCACTAGTTACATCCGGATTGAACTGTCTGACCTCATTTTCTATCGATAAACGTGAGTTCTCCGATAAGAATGAGTCTGAATCCAAATTAGACATGTTCTCTGTAGCAATTGTGTACTTTCCTCTAGAATATCTAACTCCAAAAGAATTCAAATCAAACAATCTCAATTTTCTGCGAATTGTTATGCAAGTTCTTATTTCAATAAATACTCTTTTGTTTTTGTTTTGATTTCCAGCCTTACATGGTTCACAATATTGAAGAGCGAGAAATAGAGGCAAAGTAAGGAGCAACCATGACGAGAAGCTCAAGAGCCACCTCGGAAGTTGATCCTAAAGAACCTGCTATGAATCTGCAGAGCAGCATATCACGGTCGATGTCTATTCACACCACACCAGAGGAGCATGACTTCGGAGGTATTTCACTGTTACCGGACGTCCATGTAACAAGGACAAACTCCAGAAGATCAAGCTCAGTTGCCCGACCCATCAACCAGATACTTGGTATTAAAGAGGAGCATGAAGAGGAGAGTGGGGTGTCTGATACATCTAATATACGACAAAACTATATCGATGAAGTGGTGGAGCTTGATCCGGTCTCTCAATTCAATAACGATGAGCCCAAACCGGTGGCCATAGGCAAGGCTGAGGGTGAACCATATAAGACGGTGTCCAATAGACAAGGGTCACTTGTGACGCTATCAAGCGACAACAAACCGGTGATTCTTGCTGATGGTGGATCAATCAAGAAGTCTACAAGCTTAGAGAAGACCACTATCAGATTCTGGAAAAGACCATATGCCAAGGTTGCCCTGATGTTCTGTCGTGTTTACCTTATCATCTTGACTGCATTCCTGGGTATTCTTTCTATCTACTGGGGATCACTGTTTGATAGGCCCTCACATTATAAAAATCTCCATTTTTTAGCTATTATTGAAGATAGTGGAAATGCTGATCTCCCTCCGTTAATAGGCGAATGCTTGTTTGACGTCCTAAATACTCCTGCCTCTCAACAACTGGGCACTTTTGAAATCTATTTGAATGGTAGAAGAGTTTCAGATAATGATACAGTGGCGGCTTCGTATGAAGACTTGGTGAAAGAAGTACACCATGAGAATTACTGGGGCGGATTCTACGTCACCCAGGATGCCACAGATAAATTGTACAACGCTTTGCTATCAGCTAACTCGTCTTTCAACGACCCTTTAGTGACATTTGTTTACGAAACTGGTAGAAGCCCAAATACTGTTCCAACTACGATATTGTCGATTATTGATCAAATCGAGCGAGCCTTTATTCTGTACAGTCAAACGAAAGTATCACAACAAATCTTATCTTTATTGACAGAGGAGGAAAAGCTCAGAGTGGCAATGGAGTCTCCAGGACTGTTATCTGATTTTGCCTTTGATTTTTTCGATAATAGAGCAATGCCAAATCCAATTTTCGTAGGTCCTATGCAACTGGGATTGATCTATATTTTAGTCATGTCTTTCCATCAGTTCAATTTCGCTGCTCAGATGCATTATTTGATCAGAGAAAAGTTACGTTTGAGACAGTATATGGTATACCATATAATCACATCACAAGGGGCTTACTTAGTGATGTCTTTGATTTACTGTTTGATGACATTGGCATTTCAAATTTCACAAACGAGAACATTTGGCCATGGGGGATTTTTTGTCCAATGGTCTATCATTTTTTTGACTATGAGTGCTTTAGGTGGTATCAATGAGAATGTTGCAATTCAAATTTTCGCAAGAAATAGGGCTTATATTGGGTTTTGGATAGTGTTCTTCTTGGTTATAAATTTGACACCTGTGCTGTCGCCCATTGCATTAATGAATCAGTTTTATAGATACGGATTTGCCATGCCAATGTACAACGGATACGAATTATTGAAGGTGGTGTTTTTGGATACATACAAGTCAGACATGGGGAGAAGATTCGGCATATTGGTGGCTTGGATATTATTTGCCAACATCCTCCTACCCTTCAATCTAAGAGCAGCAAAAAGATACACAAAACAACTTGAAGAGAGAGCAAAAGATGCATTGAAGAGGTAGTTTAATATGTTTACATCACGGTATTCTTGGTACACAATATACATTTCGCTTCAGATACTTTAAACATTAATATTTATTTATATTAAAAGACTCTTAACGGGAAGAAGCTTGGACTTTTTGGAAAGCACCTTTAGCTTGTTGTTTAGAAACTTTGGCACCACCGGCAGCAGCTTGTTTAGCTTTTTCGGCTTTTCTAGCAGCTTTAGCAGCTTTAGCTTTTTCTTTGTCAGCTTTCAAAGCAGCTTCTCTTTGAGCTTTTCTGGCTTCTGGTTTTTGAGAGCGTCTTTCTTTGATCAATTCCAAAGAAGCACCGACAATAGCTCTTTGAGCTTTGACAGTTTTCTTTGAACGTTTTCTAGCAACTTCTTCAGTGATACCCTTTTTGTGATGACGTCTGTACAAGACAGTCCAAGAAATTCTTCTTGGGTTCTTTCTTTGGTGGAATAAAGATGCAGATTTAGAGTTTTGAAATCTGAAAACTTTAGAGTCACCACGGACGAATAAAGTACCTCTACCTGGGTAGATTTTGGAACCTGAGAATGAATCAACTTCAACCTTCATTGTGCTGTACTAAAGTTAGTAAAAGTTCGGATGTTTTGTAAAGAGGGAGATACGATGTAAGGATATGAGAGCGGTAAACACGAGGAACTCTTTCTTTGAGGCTATAAGTGCCGAATTTGAATATGGAAACGATGCAGAATAATAACATGTCGGAAACAAACTTGTAGAGATTTTCTCTTGAAGGCATTCCAACATCTAAATCTTAATCACTTGATTATCCTTTTGAATCTCAACAATCGTGGTGCCTTTACGGTGGTTTCTCCTGCTGAACCCTTCATTCGTAATCAATGATATACAAAGTCCAGACTATGAACAATCTTAATTTCAATACGATCAATCTCAATCAGTTCTTTCTTGCTTGTCCATCTTCGCGTGGCCTCGTAATATCAGACACAAAGGAATATCTCTCTGCCTAAAGCATGTTCCTTATCGTCTCACTCGTCTCTCTCGTTCTCACCTCTTGACCCACTGTAGTTACGTACTTTCTTGTTTGGTGTGTCTCTTTGAAACTGGTATCAAGTTAGTTCTTTATCGTTTTTTGTTTGTGAAAAAACCAGACTGGAAATTTCCCAACGCTAACATCCAAACATCACAAAAGAGTCTTTGGCGAGTTTAACAGTCACAAAATATTCCAGAAACAACGCAGAAAAAACAGACAGCAATTTTTCACACCCAAACACCAAGGTTGGTATGCCATATTTCCTCTTTTACTACAGGTTGTTGTTCTTCTCTCTTTCACATTTGATTCTTCAATTTAGACCGGAGTGTTTATTCATATCAAATCACAGAGATGGTCAGTATCGCTTCGCTAAAGCAACAACTCAATATGTTCATATGAGTTCATCATTACTAACATGTATCTTTCTTAGGCCCCAAAACAACAAGATAACATTAACCAAAAATTGGCTTTGACCATTAAATCAGGTAAATACACCTTAGGTTACAAATCCGTTGTCAAATCTTTGAGACAAGGTAAAGCCAAATTAATCATCGTTGCTGCCAACACTCCAGTTTTGAGAAAATCTGAGTTGGAATACTACGCTATGTTGTCCAAAACCGCTATCCACTACTTCAACGGTGGTAACAACGAATTGGGTACTGCTTGTGGTAAATTGTTCAGAGTCGGTGTTTTGGCCGTCTTGGACGCTGGTGACTCCGATATTTTGTCTGCTGTCAGCGCTTAGATCCATTTTTTGGAAGGAAAGAAATAGGTGTAGCTTGGTACATCCCTTGTAATATAGACGACATGTATAACAATATACTGCTAAATTTCTTTGTGACACGAAAAGCTTTTATGCATCTGTAGTACGTGATTCTATATGCCCTTGTGCGAGAAACCAGCCTGTCCAAAAATTTGTAGTACTACTGGGATACGGTTATTTTATTCACTTATGTGGTAGATATTTTTGTTCAGATGAGCAAAGAAACTTAAGAGCATATATTGATGTTCTCAAAAGCTATATAAACCTACCCACATCCATCCCAGTCTCCACATTACGTTCATCACAAACAGACGATAAAGTGCCTCTTGTGCCCCAAATATGTTGTCAGCACCAGCAGCAAACTCCATCATGTACGTTACGTACATGGCTCTTCTTGTTTCCGGATGTGCTCTTGGTTGGTTGACTAAAGACTCGCATAGTTTCCTTTCAGCAAACGGTACCCAAAAAGGTGTTCCATTGGCTCTAAATTTCCTAGCTTCAGGTAAGTATTTTCCCACTACGTGTGTATTCTGATCCTATATCAGACTAAGAACTAAAGAATCAAGTTTCTCAACAAGAGATGCCCGCATGTGTATATTCCATTGTTCATCTCCCTCTATCCCTGTATCAGTTGGTATGCTTCAGGTGAAGCAGTATTCCAGAAAACAATAAGTGTCAAACGGGTGCCCCCCACTGTGGCTGGGGCTGAGATCATACCGTTATTCTTTTAGGACTCGATCAAGGTAATGCTTGCGTGAGGATTTGAAACTTTTGTCTTTCTGAATATGACATATATGCGATACAAGTGATGAATCGTCTTATTCCACAATTAAAGCGACTCGTCCGTATCACAAAGGATTACTCCATTGTAATTGTCTTATACTAACGTCACAAAGGTGTTGGATGTGGTGTCATGGCCACCTACCCTCAAATTGCAAACATTGCTGGTCTGCAAGGCCTTATCATATATGCACTATCGGTTGGCTTGCCAATGCTTCTATTTAGTTTCCTGGGTCCTAAGATCCGTCGACAGTGTCCTGAGGGGTTCGTTCTGACAGAATGGGTGTTTCAACGGTTTGGTAAGCTGCCTGGTCTTTATCTTAGTGCATGTACTATTCTGACACTATTTTTGTTCATGGTTAGTGAAATTGCGAGTGTTAACTATGCGCTTGGATCACTGACTGGACTGAACGTGATCCCTGCCATTATTGTGCAGTGCGTCGTTACCTCTATATATACTTCTGTTGGTGGATTCAAGATTAGTTTCTTGACTGACACTCTACAAGTAATAGTGGTGATCATACTAATCATTGTTCTTTCTGCGGCTATAGGTGCCTATGTCGAGATAGATACCTCAAAAATCCCAGAGTCGGGGCTACTGAACTCCACAAGACTAGGCTGGCAATTACTCTATATTTTACCTGTTGCTATCTTCACCAATGATCTGTTTGTGTCCGGATTTTGGCTGCGAACTTTTGCTTCCAAAACAAACAAGGATCTGTTGATTGGTTGTTCGCTTGGGGCATTCTTGATCACTTCACTGGCTGTCATTGTTGGTGTCACTGGGATGCTTGCTGTGTGGGGTGGCTATTTGGGGGCCGGTGAGATCGACGCTTCAGCATCTTTGTTCGTGATCATCTCGTCCATGCCCAATTGGGTTATTGGTTTCTCAATAGTGTTCATTGTCATTCTTTCCACCTGTACCCTGGACTCCTTGCAGTCTGCACTCACTTCCACAATTTCTAACGACATTTTCAGAAACAAAATCAAGATCTTTTACTGCCGTATCATAGTCGTGATAATAATCGTTCCAGTTGCAGTGGTAGGCCTGAAAGTTGCTGACGATATCTTGCAGATTTATCTCATTGCTGACTTGCTATCTGCTGCTGTAATTCCAGTACTGATGCTTGGCCTCTCGCCCCACTTCTTCTTTCTTACTGGATGGGAGGTTATCGCAGGTGGTCTAGGTGGTCTACTGACTGTATTCATTTTTGGCACTATTTACTATGGAAATGCAAAGCAGGGCTCTAGATTACTGTTGATTGAGAATGGTCTTTATGCTGACGACTGGGCAGCTTTCGGTGCCTTTGTTGCAGCTCCCCTCGGAAGCTTTGTTTCATCCGTCATCATTCTGGGCCTAAGACTATCTATTTTGAAGCTCTACTCGATCAAGACCGGTGCCCCTTTCACTGCTCTTAACAAACCCCAACAAGTGAAGTCTACTGTCAGCTCAACCGATAGTATCATTATCGAAGATGAAGAATCATCCATCAACAAGCTCTCTGGCTCAAAGAATCTCCAAGTGTTATAGAAATTACATAGTCTTGCTCAAATAATCTACGCATTGCATTGAGACCGTCTCTCGTAAACGATCACACACTGCTCCGATCTCTCTCTCTCTCTCTCCCTGTCGTAAGCACTGCATACATCGCTCTCTCCAGAAAGATTTTGTTGCTTAATAATCTCTATATAAAAAGAAGGAAAAAGAAAAAAAATTTCAAAATTGACACAACCTTGAGTATTAATTGTTTGTGTATTTCATTTACTATACTTTTACGCGGTTCCGACAAAGTAATAAGAATGGGATGGTTTTGGGCTGATAATACAGACGTGGTAGCTACAAAAGCGGTATGTTTTTGAGTCATTTCCCCTTTTTTTTTTAAGTGAATGTGTATTAGCGAACAATATACTAATGCGAATGGATTGCAGAGTGCCAAATGTCCAGTTGAACATAATAAAGCTCCAGCAGTGTGTCCAGTGAAACCAAAAGAAAAATCCAGTCTACCGGCTGTTTGCCCGATGAAGAAGAAGGATGGTAAAGAGGAGGATGAAATGAACCCACTCAACAATATGCCCGCGTTTATCTCTGATAAGAAATTACCAGGACAAAAACTAGACCTTCCAACAGAACGTACAATATCAACTATCCCACGTGGTGAGAGTGAGGATGAAGGTCTTTGGGAGTACCCATCACCACAGCAGATGCTGAATGCTATGGTGAAAAAAGGCAAAGGTGAAAACATCCCAGAAGATGCTGTTGAATCCATGGTTGACGTCCATAACTTTTTGAATGAAGGAGCATGGCAGGAGATTTTACAATGGGAAAAGCCGTACATTGAGAAGTTCAATAAGCAGCCAAGATTGGCACAGTTCACAGGCAGACCCCACGATTTGTCCCCTAGGGCTAGAATGTATCTCGGATTGAGTAAAATCTTCCCAGAAACGTTCAACACGGAACCACCTTTTGATAGACACGACTGGTATGTTTTGAGACCAAATGGTCAAAATGGATGGGATCAGGTCAGATATGTGATCGATTATTATGGCGGCCCAGACGATCAACATGGCATGCCAACATTCTTTCTGGACGTGAGACCTGCTTTGGATAGTCCAAGTAGTGTCAGTGATCGCCTCATTCATTGGCTGAAGCCATACTGGGACACTGCTATGGGGAAAGAATGAAACTAAGTTCCGATCTTCTGATGTTATGTATGTAAATAGTTCTTCCCTTCTGTAACCTAAGTTTATGTTTATTTGTATTATTCGTACAAGCAATTTCCATATAATTCATAACAAATTGTATATATTACATGTTCAGCCTGCAATTATATATTTATAACGACTGGAACAATTCATATATGTGACAGTTTATATACATGAAAATGCAATACTTCATTTTGCATTCTTTGTGCAGATGGATTCTATTTATGTAAAATGTTTTGAATGGATTCTGGAACTAGGTAGCCTCTTTTGATTAGTTTAGAAATGTAGAATTTGGTTGGGGGAGAGAGCATTGAAACAGCCTTGTTCTTTTGAATAATTTCAAAAACTTCAGAGGCAAACTGTGGATCGTTAACGCTGTCAGCAAGTTTGATCAAGAAGTAGTAACTGAATTTGTTTAATGAACGTCTATGGTCTGGTAGGGCCTGAACCTTTTCCAAATACTCTCTGGCCTTCTCAACATTGTTGTTTTTAGACCAGCCTTCGAAAATCATTGACCAGTTACTTGCTGTGACTGAAAGATTAGATTTCAGCAATAAGTCAAAATAATACTCCGCTTTATCAGTTTTTCCGATATCAAAGGCATTTGAAATCATCGAAACGTAAGCAATGATATTATCCTTTTTGGTCTTCTTCAACTTTTCAAATAGATACTCAGCAAATGGATAGGTTGAGGCATCATTTCCTAAACCATCCATGATGGTTGTTATTATATAGTTGTTCATTTGAACGCCTCCTTCCTTCATCATTTTTAGATGATTCTCGATTGTTCCTTCATCAGGAACATCACCCCTAGAGATAATTGACTTCAAAGTCATATTCAAAATGATTGAAAATGTCGCAACATCTGGTTTGATGTTGCGTTCCTGCATCTCATTTAACAGTCTTTTAGCCCTTGAATATTCTTTAGATTTAACGAAATAACTCAATAAGGTGTTATATGTGGAAACTGTA
The DNA here is from genome assembly GCA_003707885.2 of Komagataea salicaria. Classification (NCBI taxonomy): domain Eukaryota; kingdom Fungi; phylum Ascomycota; class Saccharomycetes; order Phaffomycetales; family Wickerhamomycetaceae; genus Komagataea; species Komagataea salicaria. The sequence goes on from PPMB02000015.1 coordinate 153,240, forward strand.
ATATCAGCATTTTTATTCTGAAATTTGATAAGTTCTTTTTGAACAATTTCAGCGTCCCTTTTATTGTTGGTGAGAACTTTCAAGTATGCGTTAACAAACAAAGAGGATGATAAGTTCTCTGGTGTCAGTAACTCTTGAGCCAATTCGTGTTCATTAAACCTGTTGTAAATCTCGTAGAGCTTGGCATAAGTTTCAGGATTTGGAGATTCAATTTTGTTGAAGACAGCCTGAGCTTGGCCGATTCTTTGCCTCAATGGCCCAGTTTTAGCAGATGCCTCCAGTAATTGATTCCAGCCTTCAATTGGTGGTCTGATACCGTTTTTGAGTATTTCGTTCCAGACAGAAAAAACTTCATTAGGTTTATCACAGGTATTATAACATGTCATAAATGCTACATATGTTGCTGATGTTAAAGGTGTACCACTGATCTCAGACACTTTTTTGGCATCTTCAAAAACGTAGGTAACAGTTTTAAAATCACCTCTTTCTGCCGCACGGTATGCTCTACTCAAATCAGAAATGGAGTTTGGATCCTTTTGTGCCATCATCAAATGATTCAAAGCGTTATGGATCAAGCTATATCTAGCATCGGATTTTTTGATGACTTTATCGACATGGCTAGCAATGAACTTAAGATTTGGCAGCTTTTCAACTTGCAACAACTGCTGAATGTTTTCTAGACTTGGGTTCTTACCTGCAGTCAACTCAGCATATGCTATGACAGTAGCATAACTCAAATCACGTTCACCAAACATGCTGGTGAATCCTTGAGCAGTTCTATACTCAACATATGACACCCATAATGGCAAAACATCCTGAGAACTACCTTGTCTCAAAAGCTCATTAGCAGTAAGTTCAAAATTAGAAACATCAGCAATACCATAAAAAGTGGCTCTGTTCAGAATTTCTTGTGGAGTAAGAGGAACTCTAGTTTGATTTGGATCATTGATATCTTGAATAGATCTTGAAATAATCAAATTCAGAGTGCTGACTAGTGCTTTTCTAGTCTTGTTATTATTCTTCAAGAACCTGTGTTTATCGATGGTTGAAAATAGATAATCTACCAACTCTCTTGTGGATTTACCTTGTTCGATCTGTTCATTAACAGTGTTGATCATTCCTTGCATAAGTTCTTCGAATTCCAGCTGTCTTTTAGCAATCAACTCAGGTGTCAATTCCCTTCTTTTAGGAATATCAGATGAGACATTATCTTCCACTTTTTCAGCAGCTGGTTGAACACCATCTGCTTCAGAAGTCGATTGTTGACTACTATATTGGGAACGTAAAAAGACTATGGGAGATGCCATTCTTGGTGAAATGAGCCCCATTCTGGAAGCCGATAGTCCAGAGAGCTTGCTCACTATTCTTCCACCACGCAACATCTGGATATAAGCTAAACGTAGCAGTTCGACTGAAGTTGTTATGAGACAAACGAAAGATACTACTCCAAATTAGTTAGTCCATTCGTTGAAATTTTCGACTTGAAAGAAAAAAAAAAATTAGTATTCCCCTGGCTCGTAACGTATATTTGTGTGAGGCTTTCCTAAACTTTTTTTTTCTTAAGAAAAGCTCTTATGGCCAAGTTGGTAAGGCGCTACACTAGTAATGTAGCGATCCTCAGTTCGACTCTGAGTGAGAGCATTTTTTTTTAAGTTATGCCTTTTAACTTAATCAAAATATCAAGTCAAGAATGATAAACTGCTTTTCGAACGGTGCTCCTTTTCAGGATAGTGTGATTCTTCTGGGCAGCGTTTTCACTACGTACTTCTCTCAAAAAGCGGTGAAGTGGATGAACCTTTTGTTTATTAGGATTTATCTCATCAAAATAGACTCAACCAGGAGAAATACTTGAACCACTTGGGCTCAACGAGAATACAATCCCCTTTGGCGATTATTTGCGGCTTGGTCCCCACAGTCTCTATGTGTCCTGTAATAACGACTTTTCTTCCCTTGTGTTCTTTCACTTTGGCCTTCAACAACACTGTAGAGTCTGGGGTAGCCTGGTTTACGAAATCGACTGCCAGTTTGGCAGTCACACCTCTACCGCTTGGAAGTAAGTGGAAACCGCAAAAGCACAGTAATTCATCCAGCATGGTGGATAGAACACCATTATGGATCTTACCATCGTAACTGGTGAGCCTGTCTCCTAAATGGTAATATGCTTGTAACTCGTTATCTTCCTTGTTAAAAAATACTATCGGATCAATCTCAATGTGTTGTGGACCGAAGAGCAGACCCTGTGTGACATGATTGATTTGGTGGTCCCTTGGAATTCTAGCAGAATGTGTGTTTGATGTGTATTTCTCATTTTCTACAAGTTTCTTGTAATTTTCTGAGTTCTTTATCTGATCGATGATCTCCACTCTTTGTTCTTCAATTTGTTTAGTATTATCAGAGACTGAGTCTGTCGGCCAGGCTTTTGCAAATGTAGCAAACCCTGTCGTAAAAAATATTGTGGATAGCGCTGTTCTTCTCAAAATTGAGGTCATTGGGTACGCTTTCTTCAAACGTTACTTTGGCTTTATTCAGCATTTGAGAAGTTAAAGGGTTTATTGAATCTCACACGAAATCCACATTTGTGTGTAACCTTTACCAATATGGTAAGGCCAGCACATATTTATGTTTAAAAGAGGGTAGGTATTTTTCTGCCATTAAAAGATTCATCTTAAGTTGCTCACGAACCCCTTAGCGATTGAGTTGACCAGTGCTATTACAGATTGAGTCATGCTTGAGTCATTAGTGGCAGGAATCTTGAATAGGTTTTTGGTGAGTAATGGATCACAGCGCCCATCAATTCTTCACTTTATTTATTTGAAGTAACGTTTATTAACAAGATCACTATTGTAGGGAAATTATGTGGAGAATTTCGATCCCAAACAGCTGAATATAGGTATATGGAGTGGAGATGTGAAATTGAGTGATTTACGTTTGAAGAAGGATACCCTCGATAAGTTGAAGCTTCCAATTGATGTAAGATTCGGGCATTTAGGTAACTTGACTCTCAAGATCCCATGGTCCAACTTGAAGGGAAAGCCGGTCAAGGTTTCAATTGAGGACGTATATCTATTAGCAGTACCTATACTGGAGGAGACATATGACTACGAAGAAGAACTGAAAAGAGAACTGAATCTCAAATTCAGAAAATTGGCTGATCTGGAGTTGAGAGAAAAAGCGCAACCTACAAACGATCTATCGGAAGAGGATACTGCAAAAAATGAGAGCTTCACAGAATCCTTGGTAACAAAGATCATCGATAATTTACAGTTTGAGATCAAGAACATCCATATAAGATATGAAGATTTCAATAACGTATTCACTGATCTTCCTTATTCTATCGGCATCACTTTGAATGAGCTTTCGGCTCTTTCTACAGATGAGAACTGGATTCCCAGATTCATTGACAATTCTACAGGCGCATCCCATAAACTACTTACTTTGAAGTCCCTTTGCGCCTACTGGAACACCAATACCAGCTCGATCTATACGGATGATCATGATGCTTTACTCGAAAAATTTCAGAATTCTATCATCAATGATGAGAATTTATCGCAGTTTGAAGAGTTCACTCAGTTCATATTGAGACCTGTTTCAGGTTCAGGTCATTTGACTGTAAACAAGGCTGGGGCAACTCAATCTCAGCCACATATCAAGACTGAAGTGTTCTTCGAGGAATTCAGTTTAGACTTGCACTCGGAACAGTATAACCTCGCTTTATTATCCGCATCGAAGTTTCACTGGTACAATAAGACTCACAAATTCAAAAGATTTAGACCCACAGTTCCATTGGAAGGTCATTCCAAAGAATGGTTCATGTATGCGGCTAAGGCTGTTTTGAATGAGATACATGAAAAGAACTATCGTTGGAGTTGGGAGTTTGTTGAGAAACGGGCTAACAATAGAAGAGCGTATGTAACGTTGTGGAAAGAGAAACTGTTACTACCTGACATCTCTCAGAGATTTGAGGATTCCGCCAAAAATGAGGAACTTGAGAACCTGGAGAGAGAGCTTCCTTATGAGGATATTAAGTTTTTCAGAACACTGGCTAAGAATGAGTTGCGAAAAGAACTCATGGCAAATAAAGTCAGTCAACGTCAGATAGTACAGCCAAAGCCAAAAGAGACTGGATGGTTCTCCTCTTGGTGGGGTGGCGAATCTAATGATGGAACTTCAACAGATAATGACGAGGATAAAATTATCATGACGGATGAACAACGTAAGGAATTCTATGATGCTATTGAGTTCGATGAGTCTCGTGCATTATCCGAAGCAATTGAGATACCCAGACACTATGTCAATTTTGAAATACATGCTGTACTAAAAAGAGGAGGATTTACACTAAAAACCCCCAAAAAAAAACACATAGCAAAGGTCGTCTTTGATGGATGTGCCGCGGAGCATTATCAAAGGCCAGATTCATTTCTATCAAAATTCACTTTGCAAGAGTTCAAAGTGGAAGACAACACAGAAACCACGCTTTATAAAAATGTGGTTAGTGTAAAACCAATCGACGATCAAAATGAAGATGATATAATCGAACCCTTTTTCAAGGTAATGTTTGAGAACAACCCACTCGATAACTCTGCAGATTCCACATTGATAGCTAAGCTTAGAAGCTTGACTATCTTCTACCATGCTCATTTCATAAATGAGATTATAAGATTCTTCAAGCCCCCTAAGGCTCACTTGGATACAATTTATGCCCTTATGAATGCGGCTGAGGTCACAGTGGAAGGATTAACAAGTCAGACACGTATGGGTCTACAAGCTATATGGGATGAACATAAAACTATCAATGCACAGCTTGACTTACAAGCCCCTTTGATAATACTACCACTGGATCCACACTCATGGTCTTCACCATGTGCCGTTATTGATGCTGGTCATATAAGTGTCACAAGTGATCTAGCTGATAAAGATAAGACAAGTCGGATTAAAAATTTGAGCCCAGAGGATTATGCTAAAATAAGTTCAGAGGAGCTGAATCAATTAATGTATGACAAATTCAATCTAAATCTTCAAGACACTCAAATATTGATTGGACCAACCATTAAATCAACCATAGAACAACTACATCAAAGAAATGACAACTCCTCAAAAATATTAGAGAAACTTGAAATGAGAATCTTGCTTCAACTTTCCATTTTGCCTCATTCGACAAATCTTGCCAGAATCAAAGCGAACGCTCACTTGAAAAGGTTTGCTGCTAAAATGAATGATTACCAATATAAGATATTCATGCAACTGATTGATAAATGCATACCTGACTTCAATTTTGCGTATGATGAGGAACCTGTTGAAAGCGCTGTTCCATTCGGATTGCAACAAATAGATACTGCAGTTTTCGTTGATAGCCTATCAGATCAGGAATACAGTGAAGCAGATTCTCAAGAACCATCCGAATTAGCAATACAGCATGCGAGGGAAAGAGCACAACAACAACATCAATTTGAATTCAAATTTAGTGTAGACAAAGTTGAACTCTCTTTATCAAAATGTATCAACGGCTTGACAATGGAATCCAATCCAATAGTTAACTTGATCGCCGAGAACTTGAACTTGGATTTTTTCAAAACTGAGCTTGATATGCATCTGGATTTATCCCTTGGAACTTTCAACATAGAAGATTTGATAGCAAAATCCACTACGCCAGAGTTCAAGAAGTTAGTTTCATCCAATAACTTTTTACCTTCGGATAACATTGAAACTAAGAGAGTTGTATTTTTGTTGAAATATCAGAGATTGCAGAGAATTGTTCATCTCAATGATAAAATGATTGAAGTATTTGATCAGGATATTAACTTGGATCTATCGGCCTTGAAGGTCATTTTTACTAGAGAAAGTTTGTTGACGATATTGAATTTCATACTCACTACGTTCACTGATCCAAATCCCCCAGAAACACCAGCAGATGTTTTGAGGCACAATGATGCTTCGCAAATTGAAACCTCGCCTCAGCAAATCAGAGTAAATGTTAATCTAGATAGTATCTTATTAGTCCTAAATGACGAGGGTATAAAGCTTGCGACTCTACAGTTAGCTACAGCTCATGTTAATGTACTAGTGTTACCAGAGAAGATGAAGGTTTACTCTAAGTTGGGTGCGTTAACACTACATGATGAAGTTAATGAAGGCTCTCCTAGGGATTCCATGATGAGAAAGATCTTGAGCTTTGACGGAGATAGCCTTGCTGAGTTTACTTACGAAACTTTTGATATAACAGACGGATCACTAGACTATCAAAGCAAAATTGACTTCAAGGCAGGATCTTTGAGGTTCAACTTTGTTGAGGAGCCCGTCAACAAAATCCTCAACTTTCTAACCAAATTTCAGAAAATGAAATTTCTTTATGATTCGGCCAGGGATACGGCTTTCAACCAGGTCAATATTCAAAATCAAAACTTGTCATTTGATGTTTCGATAAAAACACCAATTTTTGTTTTTCCTAAGTTGTCGGGTTATTCTAACGACCAATATGACGATATCACTTTTTATTTAGGTGAACTTAATGCATCGAATGAGTTTACTAGAGAGAACGGTGCTCTAGTTAATGACATAGATTGCGGTTTGAGATCAATAAGGGCAACTTCAAACTTCTGTCAGTTCAAGGGCAGAGTACAATCGTTGGAAATGATCGATAATGTTGACTTACTCTTCAATATCAAAATCATAGAAGCTGCGGACAATACTTCAAAAACAATCATATGTGGTGGTCTGACTAATGTCGATACGAACCTAACAGAGCTACAATTCAACTACTTGTATTTATTATCTCAAACTGTCTCATCTGCGTTTGTAATGGATGAAGCAGTCTATGCTGATGTTGAGGAGTCAGCACTGAACGCCAATAAAGTTATTGCACCTGATGCCATGTATAGCGCATCGGCAGACCATTTTGCAGCTTCTCTTTCTAACTCCACAGCCCTGGGAGATCCGGAGGATGTAAAACTTGAATTCCGTTTCAATGTTCCTGAAATATCACTGACAATTCATGACCACACTGAAAATGTGCAAGATATATCCGGTACCTCTGTTTCAAAATTCTCACTAACTGGAATAGGATTTGAATTTGTACAGCAGCATTCCAGCCACTTCAAATCCAGTTTCCACATAGCGGCACTTACAGCTGAGGATATTCGAAAAGAAAACGATAATGTTTTCACTGAAATTATGCCTAAAGTAATAGATGAGGAATATCAGCTCTCCATGACTGTAAACACAGAAGGGCCATCTGAGAACAAAACAATTTTTGTAATGACCAACATACACAGCCCCAAGGTTATTGTGTCTTTAAGCTATCTCTTTGCACTTAAATCTTTTGTTGATGCGGGTCTGAAGGTTCCAATAGATTTTCAAACTATTGAAGAGGCTGTTGCAGATGAAGAGGAAAGTTCCAGTTTCACACATGCCATTAAAAGTGACGAGACATCCGAATGTGATGATAGCCCAGAAAGTGAATCATCAAGGATTGGGTTTTCTTTGAGTGTTTCTGATACCTCGCTGATTCTGTTGGCGGACCCAACCTCAAAAAGCTCTGAGGCAATTGTTTTCAAGATTGAGCAGATTCTGCTTTCAAAACAAAACTTAACAACAGCTGGTGTCAACAATGTTGGTATGTTCTTATGCAGAATGAACCAATTTGACGAAAATAGAATAAGAATCATTGATGATTTTTCTGCATCCATCTGCGTTGATGAGAGATCAAGCACGCCAGATAGCTTTGTCTCCAATGTTCAGGTTTCGGTAGAGACTCTGGTTATGAAAGTCTCTCTCAATGATATAAAGCTTGCAATGACTATTTTCAATAAAGCAATGGAATTATCTGAGCAATCGGGAAATACCGAAGTGAGTGAAACTGAAGAAGTTGGGTATACTGCCTTTTCCAAAGAGTTCAAAAGAAAACTTGCTAGATATGCACCAAGTATTTCGACATCATTGACTCGTGCATCATCAAAACATTCCAGAAATAACAAGGACACAGAGATCGTTATAAAAGCTGAATCTCTCAATGCTGATATTGAAGGGTTCCGTTTGGTCATAATAGGTAATGTTCATGAACTTCCTGTTCTTGATTTGGGTGTTAAACCTTTCCAAGTTACTGCAAAAAACTGGTCAACTGATTTCGAGGGTTACACCAATCTAATTTCTTCTATGAACATCTACAACTATGCAAAATCAGCTTGGGAACCGTTAGTTGAGCCATGGCCTATGGAAATACATGTATCCAAAGATCAAGAAAAGAACTCAAGATTGGTCGTTGATTTCATCTCGAAAAAATTGGCTGAGTTGACTGTCAGCTCAAGATCAATTGTCTTACTTTCTCAAGTCTTCTCTTCACTTTCTGGTGACCGTGAAATCAAACCTAGAGGTGAAATCAAACCTTATAAAATCATAAATGAAACTGGTTTCTCCGTGTCTGTGTGGGCAGGATCTTCAGGTGAATCAAATGGAGGAGCCTTGATTGAAGATGGACAATCACTGCCATGGGAGTTCGAAGACTGGAGACAGATTCGTGAGAATATCGATATTAGTACTAAAGAAGATGTTTTGAATATTGAATTACGAGACTCAGGCTACGATCGTTTGCTCAAGATACCTGTAAATAACGAAGGTGAAGAAATCTACACATTATATCCAGATGTCAATGGTGTTCATAATCGACTCGCTATTGAAATCAAATTAGATGAAGACAACGTAAAAGTAGTTGCTTTAAAATCGACGATTACAGTTGAAAATCACACGCAAGTGAATTTGCTTTTCAAGGGTTCTAATAAAGTCTACACTATACCACAAGGATCATCACATGCTGTTCCCATAAATGAAGCTTATCTCAGTCAATTTGCGATCAGACCTGATATCAAGGTTCCTTTCAAATGGTCTCAAGAAAGAATCAATTGGAAATCCATGGTTAAAGGGCCAATGTCCATTAATTGTCTTTCAGAAGACCCTAATGATTCCACCAGTTTCTTCTTTCATGTGGTTGCTATCTTTGATAGTAATGAACCATTGACAAAGATCTACCCACATATGAAGATTGTTATATCAGCCCCATTGGAGATTGAGAATTTGCTACCGTTCGATTTGGGATATCGTCTGTATGATAGAAGCGCCAAACGTGACTGGAGAAACTTTTTGAAAAAAGGCAAAGTTAGTCATGTTCATGTTGTGGAGCTAGAGCATTTTCTTTTGCTTAGCGTTCAACCAAAAGAGTCAGGGTTTGGTAAAAGTGATTTCGCAATAATCAATGCACCAGAAAGTAGTGAGTTTAAGAGGGAAGATAGACTATCATTGAAACACGAAGATGGCCAAGTCTTAAATTTGAACATCCATTATGTGCAAACAAAAATCAAAGGTATGGGTCTCAAAGTTGTAATCTATTCACCTTACATTGTCTTGAATAGAACTGGTCAGGACATATATGTAAGTGAGAATTATAATACAATGGCTTCGAAATATGATAGAGGCCAACAGCAAGATGTTCACAAATTCATTCCAAAGATGTTCTCTTTTGAAAAACGTTATGATGTTGGTTCAAGAGCACTCGTCAAAGTTGGGACTTCGAATTGGAGTAAGCCTGTGAGTTTCGAAAGTATTGGTCAGAAAGGAGAAATTGATGTAGAAATACCGAACAAAAAGACCGAAATGAATCTAGGTATCAATATTGAAGAAGGGCATGGAAAATACAAACTAACCAAAGTGATAACATTTGTTCCGCGCTTTGTTGTTAGAAACAACTATTTTGAGGATATCGAAATCTTGAACGTTGGCTCATCAACAACTTCAGTTTTAACACCTGGAGCGGTTATTCCTCTCTATAACCTAGCAAAAGTCAGTCAAAAGCAATTACAGATTCATTTTCCTGGCAAACATACACAGTGGTCATCTCCATTCAACATCAAAGATGTTGGCCAAATCTATGCAAAGGTCCTAAAACCTAACGTTGGTCATGTTCTATTGAGAGTTGATATCATCTTTGAAGATGCTACTCTACTGATCAATATTATAGATGCCGAAAACCATTGGCCCTTCTCAATCAGAAATTTCAGTGACCAAGAATTCATCTTCTACCAGAAAAATCCTTATATGGATGAAAATGATGAATGCACCGATGATAGAGGTAAATCTTTCAGGCCAATATATTACAAAATCCCTCCAAAGAGTGTCATGCCTTACGCATGGGATTATCCAGCAGGTATATTGAAGGAGCTAATTCTTAGAGGTGGAGGAAGGGAACGACATATTCAACTTGCAGAAATTGGTAATTTGAGACCTATGAAACTTCCAACAGCGGGTTTAATTGTTGACTTGAATGTTGTGGCTGATGGCCCAACTCAGTCGCTTGTTATTTCTAACTATGACCCAAAGTCCAGTCTATATAAATTAAATCCGCAAACTTCTTCGTCCTTATCTCTTGATAATTCTGAAAAATTCAAGTCGGTTGAAGAAGATTCAGAAATCAAGACTCAGGTGGTCTTCAAGTTCCAAGGATTGGGTATTTCTCTAATCAACACAAAACTTCAGGAATTGTGTTACGTTACAGTAAAGGGCATTGAACTTCGCTTTAATGACTCAGATCTATACCAAACTGCAAGTTGGAAACTGAAATGGCTGCAAATTGATAATCAATTATTTGGTGGGATATATCCAATCGTTCTTTACCCTACAGTGGTGCCTCAGTCTATTAAAGAGATGAACAATCATCCTGCCTTCTCCGGTTCAATTTCCAAAGTTAAAGATGATACTCATGGTGTTATTTATATAAAATATGCAACTACTTTACTTCAGGAGATGTCGTTAGAAATAGATGAGGACTTTTTATTTGCTCTGTTGGACTTTTCGAAATTTCCAGGTGCGTCTTGGAATAAACAGATTGAGGATAAGTTATGCGAGGAGACTGTCTCTTTACCAGAACCAAGTATGGTGGGACAAGGCAGTGATTTCTATTTTGAGACATTACACATCCAACCAACTCAATTGAACTTATCATTTGTTCGAACAGAAAGAATAAATGTTGAAGATAAGGCGAACTCCCAAAACGCAATTATGTTTTTTTTCAATATATTGACCATGGCAATAGGTAACATTAACGATGCACCAATACGGATGAATGCCCTTTTGATAGAAAATGTCAGGGTGCCTATCTCGACATTAATGCAAAATATTCAAACTCATTATGGCCAGAACTTCTTCTACCAGATCCACAATGTTTTAGGCTCAGCTGATTTTTTGGGTAACCCTGTTGGCTTATTCAATAATATCAGTTCTGGGGTCATGGACTTTTTTTATGAGCCTTATCAAGGGTTGGTGATGAATGATAGGCCACAAGAACTAGGTATAACGGTTGCGAAAGGTGGTTTGAGTTTCTTAAAGAAGTCTGTATTTGGCTTCTCTGATAGTTTTGCCAAATTTACAGGTTCTGTTGCCAAAGGATTGAGTGCAGCTACGTTGGACAAAGATTTTCAGAATCGTCGTCGTATAAATCAAAGAAGGAATAGACCGAAACATGCACTATATGGTTTCAGTAATGGAGCGTCATCATTCATTGACAGTGTAACGAGTGGTATCACTGGAATGGCTATATCACCAATGCAAGGCGCAAGTAAAGAAGGTGCACACGGGTTTTTGAAAGGCGTTGGAAAAGGTCTTATCGGTCTTCCTACTAAAACCGCCATCGGTATATTCGATCTAGCAAATCAAGTCAGTGAAGGTATTAGAAACTCAACCCTAGTATTCGATGGTGATGGTTTGGACAAAGTTAGACTGCCAAGATATATCGGCCAGAACGAATTGATTAAACCATTTAATGAGAGGGAGGCTCAAGGGCAATTTTGGCTGAAAACGGCAAGTGGTGGCCAATTCATTGACGATGAGTACTTGGCCCATGCTGTTTTGCCAGGTGAATCCATGGTATTGATAGTCACGTTTAAGCGCATTCTCCTCATTGCGACAAGTACAAATGAAGTCAAATGGTCTGTTCAGTTTGAGGAGATCAAATCTATCACTCAAGAGGCTACCGGGATCAAGATTGGTCTGATGAACGATAAACAAGTACCGTTCATTCCAATTCCGGATTCTAATACGAGAAAGTTTCTTTACAAGAAGATTGGCATTGCAGCTACTGAATTCAATAAAAAATGTCAAGTAGTTTTATAACTAGAGGTGCAAGAATATTCTTTTTTGTGTGGTATTGAAATTTTATGTAATGATTTACAAGATGGTCTTTTTTGTAAATATATTTGTAGTGTCACCAGCTCTCTTTGGTAGGTGTTTTAGAAATTCGTCGACCTCTTCCTTTTTCTGAAATTCAAACTGAAGCTTATGGGCAATAACAGAGCCTTCACCTGTCTGTATACTCAGATTACCTTCCGGGCTTACCATAAACTGGCCCGGGATAAATCCATCAATACCACTGCCCTTGGTAAAACCATAAAATATAACCCTTCTGAAATCATGAATCAACGGCTTTCTTCTCTGTTTCACTCGTATCTCCTTGTACGAGTAAAGAGGCCCAAGAGCCTTGTATCTAGAGATAATCTGATCAGCTTTTGAGTTCCAATCAATCTCTTTCATCTCCGGTTTTATCTTCTTCGCATAAGAGTATTCATACGGAGATTCAAACTGAGGTGTCTTATACTCACCAGATATTAAGACATCTTTGAGCATTTTGGCCCCAACTTCAGCAAGTCTATCTGTCAAGGTGGACAAGTTCTCATTTTCGCTGATGTTGATTTTATCACTTTGTGCCACTATATGTCCTTTATCGAATTCAGTAGGATGCAGTGTTTGTATAGTAACACCGGTGTAACTGTCCTGGTTAATCAAAGCATACTGCAACGGGCTTGCTCCAGAGTATTTTGGTAGTAGAGAAGGGTGGATGTTCAAAGAGTGTGGAATTTCTTCAATGAATTTCTTGGGGATCAGCTTACCATATGACACAGCTATGGCTAGTGAGTACTTATTTTGTAGCAAATTTAGAATCTCTGAGTTGGTTTCGGCTCGAATGAGATTCAATCCTTCATTCTTAGCCACTGTTGCAATGGGAACATCACTTGTTGTCTTCAGTTCTCTTCCTGTCTGTTTTGGATGCTTTGCTATCACGTCTATTGCTTGAATCAGGTGAGGATTTTCCTTTGACAATTGAGCCAGCAACTTTAAGGATGGTATACTGAACCCATCAGAGCCAAAGAAAGCTATTTTCAAACCATTCTGGTGTTCCTTCGTTGTCGTAGAATAAAAGCGTCTAAATATTCCATACAGTAAGTTTGAACTTTTCATACAAGTCATGCTATCTGATGCCACCACAAAACGCCGGTATATACCCCACAAGTACCTTCAGTTTTATGTGAGTTCAACTCAGCGTTCTTTTACCCTCCGCTGATAAACGCATCGCTTACGCAATACATATAAGAGACAAAAAGTCTCTATGTTATTGTTTCGGTAGAGACACATCAAACGGTGTTCAACTTCTCGGAAATATTCTCGGATTTAATGGTTTACAAAATTACATCATTTTCTCTCTGAGATGAAAATAGACAAACACGTATAGAATTATACAAAATGATGGACGTTTTAATGGAAAATTCTTTCAAAAATCTGAAAGGAAAAGCACAGATAAAGATCAAAAACTGACCAGAACAAGAATTGGTTCATCGATGATTTGAAAGAAAAGGTTAAAAGGGTCTTTTAGTACTGTTTGACTGTTTACGGTTAGTTTGTTTTGTTTTGTCACTAAGTGTTTACTTCAAATGACACCTATTCAAAAGTTTTTGTTTCTTCTGACCAGCACGATGGTAGGGTTCACATGTGGGAGCCAATACTTGTACTCTGCATTTGGGCCCCAGTTGGCTATTCGATTGAAGTATTCAGGGGCAGATTCTTCATTGGTTGCCTTTTCTGGCACAATGGGGCTTTCACTCGCAGGAGTCCCTGCTGGCCTTTTGATTGATAACAAAGGTTTCACCGTGTCTGTTCTTGTCGGGGCGTTGTTTACAGGTGTTGGATACCTTGGATTAAGAAACCAATATGTCCATTCACACTCCAGCGTGTTTCTTTCTATGGTTTATTACTGTTTAACTGGGATTGGATCAACTACCATAAACTCTACGCTGATCAAGTGCTGTGCAATCTCTTACCCGAATTATAGGGGGGTGGCAACATCGTTTCCGATTGCAAGTTATGGGCTCAGTGCATTTGTTTTATCTGTACTGGGTGGTATGTTCTTCAAAGGCAACATTCCAGGCTTTATTGGGTTTCTTGGGTGGTCTTGTTTAGGTATCTGTGTACTCTCCCTTCCAGTCTATTATTTTGCCGATAAAGTGACCAATAAGGGACGTACAGTGAGAAGCAGCACCCCTGTTGTAGCTGTTGCACATACGAGATATCCTTCAGGTTCCAACTCCTTTGAGCTACAAAATTTTGGTATAGATTCTGGCTCTTCGCAATACAACAAATCGAAGCCACTTACAGTGGAGCTTATAAATAAGAAGTTGTTAGAAGAAGAGGCTAAGAGTGGATCTCCTAGCTTACTGAGAAGCAGTAGGTTCTGGATAATCTTTGTGATTGTTGGTGTACTTGCAGCTTTAGGTCAACTGTATATATATTCTGTTGGGTTCATGGTTAAGGCATTGATGTATCTCGCGGATGACTTAAACATACACAAGGAGCAGCAGTTTCAGGTTTCCATACTTTCTATATTCAACTGTGCTGGAAGACTGTTCTGCGGTGTATTGGGTGACGTGATTTCGAACAAACTAAATCAAACTAGGGTATGGGTGCTATTCTTTTCCGTCATTTGTTTGCTCATTGTTCAAGTTCTCGGATTTGTTTTACAAGACGAGACTAGCCTGTGGGTGAGCTCGTCACTCAACGGCTTCGGGTATGGCTGTATTTGGGCATCCGTCCCTCAGATTCTCATCGAGATATTTGGTGTCAATTCACTGACATTTGGTTGGGGTTTTGTCAACTTATCACCCATCCTCCCTGTTTACGTCTTGACACATATTTTTGGCTTAGTATACGACTCAAATCTAGTTCAGTCGAAAGAGGATCCAGATGTGGTTATTTGTCTTGGTAGGAGCTCATGTTACGATAACACATTCAAAATCACTACTGGGGTTGGTATCATCACATTTGGTCTGATAATTTGGTTGATTGCTCGCCCTGCTGCTAGACCTAAGAAGTATATACCTGTTTAAAATACATCCTGTTCACATTTGTTGTACTAATCAAGATTAATTCTACGCTCACTGCTCCTCTCAATGAAATTTTATATGACACATTTTTGTATTTTTTCCGATATTCGTAGATCACAAACAGACATACACGCAAATAGATCAAGCAACAATTTGAGCATCAATGACGTCAAAGGAGTATGATGTGTCACGAGAGGGCTCAATGTACCGACCACCACGGCTAAGGTATCAGACGTCGAATAATTCCCAAAACTTGAGAAGTTTGATTAAGGGCAATAGGTCATCATCATCCATGGCAGCTTCAATGGGTAACAAAGAAACACCAACCGTTGGTGAACCCTTGCTTAATTCCACAAAGGAGCAGCTAGCAAAGCGAAGACAGAAGTTCAGCAGTGAGAAAACAAGTTGCAGGGAAGAATACGGACTGCTCAGTCGTGGAGAAGACAACAGGTTGCAGAGAGATGCACAGGCGAGAAAAGAGTTCTTCAAAAAGATTCAGCAAGAGGTGAGTAGATAAATCTCTGATTTGACTTTTACCAAGACAATTTACTGACAATTGATACCTTTCTAGTTTCTCGAAGCGTTGAATGAGTCTGATGTTGACACAATCACCGCATCTATGGCCAGGATGTCACCAGATAAACATGTACAAGACGATCAGTTGTTTCAGCATACATTGATGCAACTAAGTATGTATAGACACATCTTTGTATCCTCTTCCTGGAAATTGCTCACTGCTAACTAGACATTAGGGAAATTGAGAGAAGCATTGCTTACCTCTCCGGTTGATGAATTCACTAAATCAGTATTTCTCTTCTCAATACGGTTTTCCACCAGAATCGGTCACTACCAGGCCTATGTACCAAGCATTATCCATCTTCTAAAACACTCTGACAAACTCACAAGTCAGGAAATGGAAGAAATAGCCTATCTTTACGTCCTCCATCTTCAGCATTTTAATCGTGACGATTATTTAGCGATTGAAACATTCTACAAATACATACCACATGATCTCAGGCTTCTAAATGTTTGTGAGAGCTGGCGTGCACTAGACTACGTCAAATGGTTCAATCTCTACACTACTGAGAAGGATTCCTCCAGGAAACGAATAATGCAGCTCGGTGAAGAGAGAATGGCTCGTCACGCAATTAACTGTATTCAGAAGTCATATCATCAATTACCGACTGCCTTCTTTCAGCGAGTCTTCAACCGAGATGCCGGTGTTTATCTCTCCGAGTACAACTGCCCATGGACCATAGAAGGCTCTAGAGTGATAATTAGGCAAAAGAAATGAACGTTAACCTCAACATTATTGCCATTTGTCTATGATGAAAATGTGTAGAACCGGTATAATAAATTGCAATATCTCAGTAGTACATAATAACTTCCGAAAAACAAACGAACGTATTCGAAACAAAAGAGAACAGTCCCAGTCATCAGAGTACAAATTCAACTAGAACATAATAAAAACAGTGTTACTGTGACTATGGAGTCTTTTGCTGCCATAGAAAAGATCAACTCAACGCCACAGCTCACTATCGAGCATTTCGAGAATGGGACAGTGAATCTGTCGGACATCATGGAAGAGGTGAACTATTTAAAAGAACAAGTGAGTACCCCCAATATCTATCAAGTATATCATTATCAAAAGCTAACCCACGCTTCCCAGATCACAGGCATAAGGCAGGAAATGGGGACGTTCTTAACGTCTTTGGCAACTATAAGCTCGAACCATAAAAGTAAGTATATACCTACAAACATTGTTCGAATGCGTATTCACTTTGACTGACGATGGTGCAATCCGTGGAAAACTGTTAAAGAGCTAATACTAACTGTGTGTATGTGACAGCTGCACAACAAGTCTACGAGGAAACGGTTTCGAAAGTTAATACGCTGCAAAAGAATCTCGAGGACTACGTTGAAAGATATAGGAAGCTAACACCGTTGATGGAACTCGTCCAGAAGGATTTGAATCTACAAGTTCCTCCAATGCAGTACCCAAGTATAAGACCACCGCAGCAATCGTCCAACAACAACAACCCAGCTAGCTCAGCTGCAAAAAAGCAGACTCGTAAGAGAACATATACTAAGAAGAATAATTCACAGCCTCAGATGCAGATGACTGAAAACCCTCTTCCCACGCCAAGTGTGAGAGACGGAAATGGCTCTGAACAGCAGCCAATACTCTTATGATGCTATCTACACAACAAATGAATGACCTTTCTTTTACTCAGCTCTTCTCACTGGTTTCGTAGATATCCCCATGTGTGGTAACCCTCGGAACTGGAAATGGTATACAAAGCCACACTGATTTTTCATCTCATCTTTCTTATACAACGAACACATCATCAGTATAGAAAACCCAAGAGCAGAAGGATAATGGGATGCTCGGTAGTACTTATTGTGCTATCGCTAGTGCTAGCTTGCCTTGGGGCTAGTCCATTGGTACAATCTTATGAAAGTCAGACCAAGGATTCATTGTTTTGGGGCGCATATAGACCTAATGCATACCTGGGTATTAGACCTAGATTACCTTATTCGTTGATGAGTGGATTGTTTTGGTTCAATGCTGATAACCTGGAGAATATACAGCGGATTAGACATTACTGTGACCAACATTTGGACTTCAATGGGTTCGGGTGGGAAAACTATGACCCAAGAGTTGGTGGCAGCCAAGTATTCAAAGATAATGAATTCAACATTGATATCACTACCAACTTTGTTAAAAATGACGAGGGGAACTGGGCTTTGAGGGTGAAGGGTGTACCAAGATCCGGGTTTGAAAATCAGTCGATTTCTATTGTGTTCTATACAGGTTTAGAAGGAGATGGCATGCTAGCGTCAGGCTCAGGTAGACCATATGAAGGATTCAATCCAGGCGAATCTATAACTCTGCTTGGTAGATCAAATGCTTTAGATGACTTCACCCTTGTCATCAATGATGGACCAAGTAATAATCAGCACAAAGTGGTAGATAAATCCGAGATTCTTGATCCTGCCATGGATCCTGCTAAGACACATTATCTTTCACTTAGAGCCCCAGATGGAAATGTTTGGAAAGCGTCCCAAATATTTACAATTTTCGTTCAAGAGTCCATCAAAAACTTGTCTGAGAAGTTTTCCAATTCCAAGAAAGTGCCACATCCTTCCTCATTGATTGTTTTGAGAGATTTGAACGACTTCGAAGGCAACCTGCATCTTGTTCAAAAGATTTTTACTGGCAGCTTCGAGTTTGATATTATTTTCAATAAGGAACAGAGCACCAACAAGTACACAGATAAGAATTTGAGTGATTCAATTGCAAAAGTTATTCGTAAGAATGAGGACAAGTTCTCTAAGCACTTTGAATTACAGGAACCTTTTAACACACCAAAGTATAAGAGATTCGCTCAAGAGGCATTTTCAAATCTGCTAGGTGGTATTGGTTACTACTATGGTGAGCAACTGGTTGATAGAAACTCAGAACTCAACGAGGAAACGTATGAACATATTCAACTCAAAGGTCAACCGGATGGTCCACTCGAGTTGTTTTCTGCTAGCCCGAGTAGAACTTTCTTCCCTAGGGGATTTTACTGGGATGAAGGCTTCCATCTAATCCCAATTGTTGACTACGATTCAGATCTGGTTTTAGAGATACTAAAGTCATGGTTCAATCTCATTGATGAAGATGGGTGGATTCCGAGAGAAGTGATCCTTGGAGAAGAAGCAAGATCAAAGGTCCCAGAGGAGTTCCAAGTACAAAGTCCACAGATAGCAAATCCTCCAACTTTGATGATGGTTTTTGTTGATTTGTTGAAAAAGGCCAAAGCTGTAGCTGAGTGTTCAGATAAAGATGCAGGAGATATGGATGAACCCGTTATCGTGGACGATTTCATAAGTCAATACAACTTCAAGGATGTTACGGATGCCCATTTCAAGTACCCTGAGCTGTTATTAGATTACGCAGAAGAAATTTATCCAAAGCTTCAATTACATTATGAGTGGTTCAGAACAACTCAGAAGGGAGAATTGGAACTTTTCGATAGAGAACCCTTCTCATCAAATGAAGCATATAGATGGAAAGGTCGCACCATGAACCATTGTCTCCCAAGTGGTCTAGATGATTACCCTCGAGCAGAAGTTCCAGATATAGCAGAACTGAACGTTGATCTAATCTCATGGATTGGTACAATGACCAAGTCCATGAAGGAAATTGCCAAACTACTAGAGAAGGACGACGATGTTGTGAAGTACTCTCAAATTGAAGAAGCAATCAAGAGGAATATCGAAGACCTTCACTGGTCAGAGAAGGACAATGCTTATTGCGATGTAACTGTGGATGACCGCGACGAGGACGTTTTTGTTTGCCATAAAGGATATATCAGTCTATTTCCCTTCCTATTACAGCATCTTGAGCCATCCAACCCACACCTGAAACATATTATCGATACAATTACGAATCCAGACGAGCTCTGGTCAGAGTATGGGATAAGATCGCTATCTAAAACTGATGAGCTTTACAAAACCGGTGAAAACTATTGGAGAAGTCCAGTGTGGTATCCTATCAACTACCTCATTCTCAAGTCTTTGGAGCATTATGGTACTGGTGCGAATGCCGAGCATTTAGATCAAGATACATTGGCGAAGGCTAAAGAGGCGTATAAACAGCTACGTCTCAACTTAGTTCAAAACTGCTATGACAATTGGGAAAGAACTGGCTTTCTTTTTGAGCAGTATGATGATATTACTGGACAGGGTAGAGGAGCAAAACACTTTACAGGCTGGACATCTTTGGTAAGTGTCATAATGAAGATGCCCTCCTCTCTGTTTTAATGAACGTACAAATCACTTTTATAGATGTGAAATTTTCTTTTCTTCAAACATACATTGAAGTAGTGTAGTTTATAAACAGAACCTGATTGTACAGTTAAGAAACAACTATGCCACCAAAGAGAAAGAGAACAGGTATGTGGCTCGGGCATTGTTACCGAGACTGGAACTAGTGCTAACCGCCCTGCGCAGACGATCCAGAAGATGTGATTTTGGAGTACTTGAACAAGCAGTACAGGCCATACTCATCCAATGATATCTTTCAAAATCTTCATGGGTCTATTGGAAAGACAGCTGTTGGGAAGGCATTGGAGTCTTTGGCGGCACAAGGAAAGATCAGCACCAAGTTATTCGGCAAGATGTCCATCTCTGTGGCCAACAGAATGGAACGTGAAGTACGTTCGTCACTCTCAAAATTTGTGAGATCAATTTTACTAATTGAAAGTCAGGGAAATTGTGCAGAAGCTATCCAAGAAACGCAAAAGGCGATTGATGACTTGAAGGGAGGGCTTGTTTTGCTGCAAGAAGAGATTGGTGCTATACAAGAAGGTAAGTGTTTTCTGTCTCAACAGTGGGAAGCGCCACTAACAAAGTCCAGAGTACGCTCAAGTCACACAGTATCCGGATGACGAACAACTCGACAGAGATATTGAGCAAACTAATGTTGAAATCAAAGAGCTACAACACAGACTTGAATCCATGAGGAATATTCCGAAGCTCACTGAAGAATCCATGAAAATTATCAAAATCACGGTTCCTAGCATCACTAAGGAAGCTGAAAAAAGATACAAATTGTACAAGAGCTTCATCGGCCTTCTTTCAGAGCACATTGATCCAAAGTCTTTGATTGTAAGTCCAACGCCTCGATTTCAGATATGGTTTCAACACTCACTAACTTGCACGACAGTCTTCACTAGGTCTTGAAGAGCCAGTTCCCGAAAGCCCTCCACTATAACTGTAAGAGCCAGGTATTCACCAGTGTACGCTCATGTAGAGCGTCTAAATTATCCATTTTAAACGCTAAGCAAAATTCTTTACTACTATATTCAACAAACTCATTGTGTCAAATTAAGCTAATATGTTTTACAGTGCTGGCAGTTACTTCCGAAAATGGACAACATGGTGATTTCATTTTTCAATCATGTTCGCCGACCGGTGATCAAAATACTGAGAGAACGTCGGAAACTCGCTTGATGCTCTTCTCAAATGAGTCCAGCAAAACAATGGATTATAGTCGATCGGGAGGTCACAGATCTTCCGTTGCGTGATCTTCGTCATACCAGCACTCTCAACACAAATTGATGTCTATCTCAGTTTCTCCTTTTCCCATTAGCCATTAAGTATCTCTGGACAAGCTATGGTTTTCGAGACACTGTACTCCAAAGAATCGAAAATACACCTGAATGGATGGATTGACTTGTATGTGGATCCGAATAGTTCTTGTGATATTTGCTTTAGACATATGGTAAAATTGTAACTGAGATGTTGAGAGCAAATTGACTTTTGGTGATGAGATGCAATGTTATGCATGATGCACAATGCCAGCCATCGAGTCTTTCATTTTGCAGGAACTACATCTGGTAATGAGCCAACTTCAGAGGCTAGAAAGGATACATAGCACACTAAAGGTAGATCCCACCAGCCTTCCGCTACCCATGAAACTTTATTTAAAGATGTCTCTGGAATGAATCTCTCAACACATTGCACATTTTCAGTTCTTCCGATACTGCTCACCAACTACTTACACTCTTTCTGCAATCAATAGGCTAACTGGACTAACATTCATTCATTCATTTATCCCAATTGTTACACTCTAGCTACGAATTCAAACAGTATAACTTCAAAGTTAAAGCTCCGTCATTCCTTACAGTCCAGTCAAGAAAAATATCATTTCAAAAATGAGTCTCCAATCGCTTATATTAGTTCTATCGTTATCACAAGCTATTCTCTCGGCACCAATCGTTGTGACAAGAATGCATACTGCTGAAGCAGTTACTGTCACCGACACATACACTACAGTGACCAACACTCATTATGCTCCAACTGTGCAAGTTCTTGTGAGTGATGGTGTGACCTATACAAATACTTTAGTCGACGACCCATCTTACCCTGAGCCTACAACGTTCACAAGTACTTGGGTCAACAAAGACGCCCAGATCCCAGATCCAAATGAGCCTGGTCAAGAACCTCAACCTCCTACAACTACAACATTGGCTCCAGTAGATGAGGAAGACGAAACCACAACTTCCCAACTTCCTCAGGAAACTCCTGTGAACGATTCCAACAATGGTAATGATGGAAACAACAGTCTTGAACAAACTCAGGGTGAAAACACTGCTACCACGTCTAATACTGAAAACAACAACAGCAACAATAACAACGAACAAGCACCTGGTAGCCCATCTCAGCAGTCTTCTACTGGCGCTGCACACCAAGCTCCTACTGGTCACTCGGAATCATATCCTGCCTCATCGCCAACCGCTACAACACTATCACCAACTACAACAAATACTCCTTCAAACGGAAAGCTGACAATCAAACCAACAGCAATTGTTTACTCGCCTTATAATAACGATAACTCCTGTAAAGATTACAACACTGTCAACAAAGACTTGAACTACATCAAAAGTCTGGGAATCAATAAAGTCAGAATTTACGGTACAGACTGTAATTCCATCAACACAGTCGAGCTTGTCGCTAAAAGTATTGGTTTGAAGATCAACCAAGGCTTCTGGATATCAGAACAGGGTGCTAATTCAATTGATCAAAGTGTTGATGAGCTAGTAGCATGGGGTTCAGCTAACGGCTGGGATGTTATTGATTTCATTACAGTCGGTAACGAAGCTATTCAATTCAATTTTCTGACTGTTGATGAGTTATTGAACAAAATCAGAGAGGTCAAAGGAAAGTTGAGAGCTGCAGGTTACACTGGTAAAATTACTACCTCTGAACCACCACATATGTTCGTTGAGAACCCTGCATTGTGTACCAGTGGTGTTGTTGATTTTATTGGCGTTCAACCACACTCTTACTTCGATCCATATTCCAGTGCAGCAACAGCTGGGTCTTTTGTGAGGGGACAGATAAATCAAGTAAGAGAAGCTTGTGGGAATATTGATATTTTAGTCACCGAAACTGGATATCCAAGTGCTGGAAACCAAAACGGTGGAAACGTTCCAAGCAAAGAAAATCAGCTGATCGCAGTTCAATCTATTCTTGAAGAGCTAAATGGTGAATGTACCATTTTATCAACATTCAACGATTACTGGAAAAATCCAGGTGTATATGGTATCGAGCAGTCTTTTGGTATTTGGGATCTTTTAGAATAGATTGGTTCTCACTGCATTTCTTCATTGTTTGTTCTTCCTTACTTCATCTTTCTCGATATCACAGAGACTTTCTGACTGATTATTGGGTCTGGCACTTCATGAACGTTTCTTTGGGCTTTGTGATATTTGTTTCATTTTGGTTTTGTTTGATACTACAGCTTTTTATATATCGTTTGTACATTCTCAGTAAAAAAAGGTACCTCAAAAATAGAGAAATATGTCTTAGAGCTCGTAAAAAAATAAAGAACTGACCTTCAGACTAATAATACTCTTAGTACTACATCGGAAGTTTCTCAGAAGAACAAGATCTATTACATGCTTATGCGGAAGGGCTTTGAGTTGAAGAAATTGAAAAAAAAAGAAATATCTTCTTTATTATCTTCATCAGTTTTTCTGTATCTGTATTCAACAAGGTATTGAAATACTCAAATGAGATGGAATTGGAGGAAGTCAAAAATAGCGAAATTGTGTTATTATGTCAATCAATCGATGATTTACCAATTAATTAACTGGCCGTAGCTCCTTCTTCCTTGTAACTTTATTGTACAATGTTCTCAGTTTCCTAATTAGGGTAATCAGTGGAAAGAGTAACCTATTTAGGAAAGAATTAAGATAAGAGGTGGTCTCAATTTCCTAATTTGGAAGTAGATCATAAACACTATTGTAAAGTCGATGATTAGAACTACTACAGAACACTTCAAAAGGGGTATATAAGAGAGCGTGAAGTACCAACAAGTTGTAGACACCAGTTATTCTACAAATCAACCCAACTCCCCCGAAGATGGAACGTTTACAACAAATTGCTACTCAATCAACAGCTTCCATTCAAGCTCCACCAGCTCCAAAGCACCCTTTGGATCCTCTATCCCCACAGGAGATACAAGTAGTTGTCTCCTTGGTTAAGGAAAAGTATAAAGGTAAATCCATTGCTTTCAACACTGTCACATTGAAGGAACCTTCCAAGAAATCCTACTATGACTGGAAGGAAAGAAATGGGCCAACTCCACCAAGATTAGCTTTATTCGTTATTTTGGAAGCCAAAGTCTCCGGTATCCAAGAAGGTATAGTTGATATCGGTAACTTGTACGTTACTGGATTGAAACACGTTTCTGGTGTTCAACCAATCTTGACTGTGGAAGACTTGCAAGTGACTGAAGAAACTATCAGAAAAGATCCAAAAGTCATCGAACAATGTATCCTATCTGGTATCCCAGCCACCGACATGCACAAAGTTTACTGTGACCCATGGACTATTGGTTATGATGAAAGATTTGGTTCTGAAAGAAGATTACAACAGGCCATGATGTATTATAGGGCACACGAAGATGACTCCCAATACTCCCATCCATTAGATTTCCTTCCAATCGTTGACACTGAAACTCAAGAAGTTATCCACATTGACGTCCCAGAAGTTAGAAGACCATTGTCCAAACATCCACATACTAATTTCTACCCATCTGATTCCGTCAAGAAATACGGTTACAGAACTGATCGTAAACCAATAAATGTTACTCAGCCAGAAGGTGTTTCTTTCAAAATGGATGGTAACGTTATGGAATGGTCCAACTTCAAATTTCACATTGGTTTCAACTACAGAGAAGGTATTGTCTTATCCGATATTACTTACAATGATCATGGAAATGTTAGACCAATTTTCCACAGAATGTCTCTTGCTGAAATGATCGTTCCATATGGTGACCCAAGTTTCAAACACTTCAGAAAGCATGCTTTAGATATTGGTGAATATGGTGCTGGTTACATGACCAATCCTTTGGCTTTGGGCTGTGATTGTAAAGGTGTCATTCACTACTTGGATGCATTTTTTGCAAACAGAGCTGGTGAGCCAATCACTGTTAAAAATGCCGTCTGTATTCATGAAGAGGATGATGGTATCTTATACAAGCATTCAGATTTCAGAGATGACTTCGGCACTACCATTGTCACTAGAGCTCAAAAGTTGATCATTTCTCAAATCTTCACTGCTGCAAACTATGAGTATTGTATTTACTGGAACTTCTTGAATGATGGTTCTATCAAGCTTGACATCAAATTGACCGGTATTTTGAACACCTACGTTGCCAACCCAGGTGAAGTCACTGGTCCATGGGGTACTACTGTCTATCCTCAAGTCAATGCACACAACCATCAACATTTGTTCTCTTTGAGAATCGATCCAAGAGTCGATGGTGACAACAACTCTGTCGTTCAATCCGATGTCCTTCCTTCGCCTGCTCCATTAGGATCTTTGGAAAACCCATACGGTAATGCTTGGTACGGTAAAGGTACTGTCTACAAAACTGTTGCTGAATCGTTGACCCATGCTAATGCTGCTACATCTCGTTCTTGGGATATCGTCAATCCAAATTCCATTAATCCATACTCAGGTAAACCAGCTTCTTACAAGATTGTTTCTGGTCAAGCTCCATTGATGATGGCTAAAGAGAATTCTATTCCAGCTAAAAGAGCACCATGGGCTAGATATTCGATGAACGTTGTCAAGTATGAGGAAGATAGACTATATCCATCTGGATTCCACGTTCCACAAAGTTCTGGTGATGGCCCAATTGGTATCAAAGAATGGATCGGAGACGGTACTGACAGCATTGAAAATACTGACTTGATCCTCTTCCACACTTTCGGTATTTCCCACGTTCCAGCACCTGAAGATTTCCCATTGATGCCTGCTGAACCAATTGAGGTTTTGATTCGTCCAAGAAATTTCTTCACTCAGAACCCTGCCTTGGACATCCAACCATCATTTGCCAGAACTACTTCAGAAGTTAAAAAGAGTGGACATGTCGAGATTGTTTCAAAAACTGATAAAACCTCTAGATTGGCATTTTCTCCAACTAATGCAACTGTAGCTGGTTCTTGTTGCAAAAAGTGATCTATCTTGTATCGTGCTTCATTCATTTTGATATCTGGGTTACCTAATCTTCTTTATCTTCGCATTCTTTGTTATATTTTCTAGTTTAGACTTTTTATTCATGTTATTGGTATATTTGAGAATCAATTGTAGACAGGTGTAACCTTCTCTTGGTACCTAGACTGTCGCGGGATTGTATGTAGGACGCAGTTAAACTTCCGAGTTATCATTGATGGCTCAAGAGCCTGTAGTCACGTGATTGTGAATCGAGTACATATATATATTATTTGTTTACACAAACATCACAATAAAAGAGATCATATTCAGTCTCATCATGAAGGTCAATATCAAAAGCTGGAGAGGTGTTGCCTCTTGGTCATGGAATGCTCCGGCTGATGAGGACTGTGGTATCTGCAGAGTATCATTTGATGGGACTTGTCCATCGTGTAAGTTTCCTGGAGAAGGTTGCCCGTTGGTTATTGGTGAATGCACTCATAGGTTCCATTTACACTGTATCGTCAAGTGGTTAGATGTCGCAAGTTCGAAGAATCTATGTCCCATGTGTAGACAGTCGTTCACTATAAAGGAAGATGCAGAAGAAAACTACGTCACATTGAGGCAAACGATTGCTTAAGTGAATGAAGAAACAGACTGTATTACGGTAACCGAGAGATATGAGTTAGTTTAAGCAAATGATCCGAATGTTTTCAAGAAATCTATTTGCATCACTGAGTCGCTAGCTGATAGGCCGATTACTTGACTGAGTAAGTTCTGGTCAAAGTCGTCCTCAAGACGTCCACTAAATTTGTGGTATGCTATTTTCTGGAATGTGATAATAAATCTTTGCCAAACGCTGTTAGTGGCTAATGCAAACCCACCTGCTGAGCAAACACAACTCAAGTAAAAAAGAATCTTGAGACTAAGATAGTCACTAGATCTCAGAAGTTTGACGAATTTATCATCCCTCACGAGGTTGATGATGATTCTAAAAACAGGCATCATGTAACCAGTACGGTATGCCCTATAAAATCCCAGTTCTATTGTGGTGATGGCAGCATAATATATCAGATATGTTTCATGCTCAAGTTCGATATTGTAGTCAATATAGTTCTTCAAGTGCTCAATAAGTGCAAATTTACATTCCTCGTCTTCTGGTTCTGGAAGAAAATATTTTCGTTCCTTTGTGTGTAGCAAACACTCGTACTTTGTTCCCATAACGTCCTTGTAACGATGGTAAATATTGAGATTCAATTCCTGGCAAACACCCAACAAATCCTGCCCTTCGCCACCTAAGGAAACTAGGGGCATGTTTGGAATAGGATCAAGCACCGCAACCACAAAAATTATGATGTAGGCAGTAATTATTGGACCAGAAAATCCCCTACTAGACGACTTCGGATTAGCTAGTAGTATTTTCATCTCTTTAAGGGTCTGGTCAAAATAAGAGCTGGTTCTATTCTGAAGAGTGGGAAGTTGCGATACTTCAGGATGCTGATAACTGGTTATCAATGCACCCTCATTCTCATCATCGATATATATATGGCTTAAGGAGTTTTGTTTATACTTGCCTAACAACTTCAACCCGCTCAGTGACAGTATTGCATATCTCATCACATCGTTACTTACAAACAAACAAGGAGCCTCATGATTCCAAAAATAACCGAGCTCATCGTTTTTGTTATGTGTAAAGAATGACGGACTGAATTCAACAAACGTCTTGAGTAAGCGCAGCTCAAACTTGCTTATGCCAAGTTGTGTCACCATTGAATTCAGGCGTCGTGTCTGTCTACTATTGAGATTGGGTTGGCATATCCCTTTGACAAGCAAATCCATATTCAGCCTTCTGGGATTTTTTGGCATATGCCTTACTGGCAGATACTGACACTCTTTGTTGATGTGCAAACAGTACTCACAAGAAGGTTTCGCCTCATCGCACTTGATCTTTAACCGCTTGCAACTTATACAGCCGTTTTTGGATCGTCTTAATATTTCTTTATCCCTCAAGTTTTTTCCGCTGCACTGTGCTTCTGCCACTTCTGCTTTTCCCATAGCTGCTATCACTCCTGTCACGGTTGCCAATTAACGTTTTTCCGATATCAATATGAATATGACGCAATCATCCGTTGCTCATTGAACTCATGTACTTTAAAGCGACGTTTTTTTTTCAAAATGCCTCACGCAGTGATATCTATTATTAAACATAACTGTCTTTTTTAGGTCCTGTCTCTTATCGGATATTTACTGCTGGTGGGGTAACCCTGCAACTCTGCATTACAATAGAGTTTTTCGGCATTCTGGTGTGGCTCTAACTTACTCTAAATTTCAAGAAAAGCAACTTTAAAGTATAAAATCATGCAAGATATTGACATTTTGCATGAAAGCTTATGTAAGCGCTAAACTTTGCAATGTCAATCTATTACTCTATCAACAAGAAGTCTCTTGAGGAACAAGTATTTAAGTGCTTTGTCCGTCTCATCACTGGAAAGATGTAATTCACCAAAATAAATCAAATAGTACCCAATTCTAGGAAGTAAACATTAGGAATGACAGGAACGGTTGTTTGGAGAAATATCGGTATTGTTGAGATCGTTTTTTACACGGTGCTTCTAGCATGCAGTGCAATCCCAGCTTTTAGACTGATTACAATGAAATCAAGGTTTTGGCCTTTTTTCATTAGGTACTATTTATTTATCGCTGTGAGGATTGCGGGATCTATTGTGTTGATTGTTTACGCAATTCAGGGGAATGAAAATGGTAATGTGAACGTGTTAATCGCAGTTATTGTGCTAAGCTCAATCTCTTTAGGATTTATTGGGATGTTACTTGTGTTTCTATTGAGGTTTGCCAAAGTTTTTGATGATCCAGAGTTCAAAAAAGAGGGTCGAGGTCTGATAGATTTCATCAAACCTCGCCAGTTCATTTCAAGACTGATCCATGCAGACTATAGTGAGCCTTTGATCTGGGGTGAAATAGCTGAAAAGTTCATCTTGATTGCCATTATATTAGGTGCCGTATCCGGTTCATTGAGTATTCGAGAACAAATTCCTCTACAACGGACTTCATCCATTATGTTCTTGGTGTCCTTGGTCGTCATTACCATTTGCACTGTCATGACTGCTCTCGAGAAAAGAGAATATAAATCAGTTTCACGAAGCTTGAAAGAAAAGTTAGTTATGATTGTCAGCATTGCTATTCCAATAGTGTTTGTTAGAGCTATCTCATCAGTTCTTGCCACTTTCTCAGCAAGAAATCAATATGACTTCAACTCATACACAATATATGAAGGTAAATGGCAACTATATGTCTTTCTTTTCTTTTTACAAGAATTTCTATCTGGTTCAATTTTCACTGTAACTACTTGGATTGTGCTTTCTGCTGAGCTGAAAGAAAGATCATCAAAGGAAGAGGCATTCTGAACCTACAATGTATCAATAAAAACAATAGCAACTGTTCCCAGATTCCATATAATATACAATATCTAAATAAACAAAACCAATATCTAAACAGTTTCTAAATATACTCTAACTAGCAAAGCATTCCATCTCATTGGAACATATTTACAACTAAAAGGTACCCAAAGTTTACTTGCTGGATGGTTTCACACCAATGCCATTAACGTTTCTGAACATTCTGACACCATTGTCACCATCAACAAACTGACACGATCTGGCAACCTTCCACAAAGACTTCCACATATTTTCACCATCATAACGGTAGTGTTTACCCATCACTTTCTTGATAGCATCGGTGGCTTCTCTAGCGTTGTAGAATGGAATTCTTGAAACGTAATGGTGTAAGACATGGGTCTCGATAATATCGTGGAAAATGTGTTGACCAACGAAACCAAAATTTCTGTCAATGGTAGCAGCAGCACCTTTAGCAAAAGTCCATTCCTCCGCGTCGTAATGTGGCATTGTTGGATCAGTGTGTTGCAGGAAAGTAACGAAGACCAACCAATGGTTAACCCATAACCATGGCAAGAACCAGTTAACTAGAACAGCAAAAGCACCAAAGGTTTTGTACCACATGTAAACACCAGTGAAAGTGGCCAACATACCAATATCAGATAAAACGATAAACCAGTAATCCTTTTCATCGAAAATTGGAGATGTTGGGTTGAAATGGGATTTACCTAATTTGGACCAGCCAGGATGTGGTTGCCCAGTAGCATTGGTGAACAAGTGGTAGTGTAAACCACCTAACTGTTGGAAAGCAAGAACAAGAAAAGTATATATTGGTGTCTCCTCCGCCAATTCAGAAATATCCAATTTACCATGGGCTTCAGTGTATTCTTCCTTGGTGTATGGCACAAAGACCATGTCTCTTGTCAAATGACCAGTAGCCTTGTGATGTTTGGAGTGAGAGAACTTCCAAGAGAAATATGGAACTAACAAATATGAATGCAATACCCAGCCAACAAAGTCATTAACTACTCTATAGTCTGAGAAAGCACCATGGCCACATTCGTGGGCCAAAATCCATAATCCAAATCCAAAGAGACCAATACAATAAGAATAGATACCCCATAGGGCAAATCTGACGTACTCGTTGGAAACCATTGGAATTAAAGTGTATCCAATTTTTCCAATCAATGACATACAAATGATGTCTCTAGCAACGTATCCGAGAGATCTGACTAGAGATCTTTCATAACAATGTTTTGGAATGGCTCCCAAAATGTCCTTGATTGTGTAATCTGGAACTGTGAACACATTTCCGTGCAGATCGATGGCTGTCTTTGGTGTAGATTTCAGTCCACTAACATTTCCTGCGATCTTGGTGGTATGAAGGGTGTTAGCTTCATCAGCTACTGTTGATCCAGAAGCTAGTGTCTGAACTGAAGAAGCCATTACTTGATTTAGTGTTCTAATGCGTGGCTTTTAAATCAAGAAAGGTTTAATGAGCCTGAAAAATAAATAAAAGATGATAAATTGAGTAATTTTTAATTTATTTTCTTTACTCGTTTGATAAATTTTTTTTTTTCTATCATAGAGATTTGAGAGTCGGAAAGTCGGATCTCTAAGCGTCGGTGCTTCTTACTATTGGACTGGTGTGATTGGCTCACTTCAAGGGGTCTAGTACCGAGATGGAGTTCAATAAGATTTTAAAGTTGTTGGATGTCTCTCTATAATTCACTGTACACGTATGTAGAGTCTGGTAATACTTGGAAGCGTTTGCTGCGGTAAATAAATAGATTATAGATTAAAAAAAGAAAGCACTCACGCTGGGGGTCGAACCCAGAATCTTCTGATTAGAAGTCAGACGCGTTGCCATTACGCCACGCGAGCTCCCATGGTTCGACAGACATTACTTTTCAATACATTGATGCTAGAGTGTTAAACATTAAAATAATCTTAAATAAAGTATGTTGCCAACAGTTGCGGTGTGCGACATGAAACACAGTCTGTAGCAGATATTCTTTTGAGTCACTTGTGAAGATAAGGTGTTGTGCAACTCTGAAAAGTCATGCGATAAAGACTGTCAAATGAGTAAGCTGCTACCTCTTGGTTTTAATGCAGCCCTGAAGAGAGAAGCATTTTATTTGAGGTCTACGCTTTTGTCAAAGTTCTTTCCAAGCAAAGTTCTCTCCGCCTTATCATATACTGGTGTATTCAATAACGTAAAATGGTTTATTTTTTTCAATGAATGTTAGACTGAGAGATTCTTCATTAGTTCCCTAAATTCTGAAAGCTACACAAGTACAAAACGGATCCGTCGGTGATACCGAAGGAATCATTGAACAACAGGAAACAAGTGGATGCGCTCTAGTAGAACATTTTAAGTGATAGGTACCTCTCCACACACAGAATCCGACAAATATAGTAAACATTGTTCGTTCTTACCTGAACCCACGAAGAATCTTTCAGATCTTAAAAGTATCACACTCTATTTTTTTCCGATCATCAAGTTATCGGGAATACTACCAGTATGGGTATGGGTATTCAGGAATATCTCTCTTACACTATCAACCCAGGTGAATGAAATTGAAACAGCCATAGCGCATGTTATATCCTTCATGGTCCAATAAAATTATATAATTGATTTCTGCCAGAATTATAGCATAACAGAAGCTCGCGTGGCGTAATGGCAACGCGTCTGACTTCTAATCAGAAGATTCTGGGTTCGACCCCCAGCGTGAGTGCTTTCTTTTTTGATTTTTTTGCTCTTTTCAAGTACGGATTTTTTCCTCAAGGATTTTCAAGTCAAGATTGGTTTCGATGTTGATGGTAGAAAAATTGACAAGTAGGATATATTTATTTATTCGTAATATTTACGTTTCTGAAATAGCTACATACAAAAAACAAACAATTCAGATTCAGGTGTAAAAGCTACAAATCTGTTAATTCAGTAAGAATCTGACATTCCTAATCTATAAGACCTTACCTAGAAAAGCCTGGAATATCATCAAATTCACTGAAATTAGAAGCATTATTGAGCCTCTCATTTTGCTTGTCTTTATTCAGCTTTCTTCTTCTGTTGATGAAGTTCAGACCGTTTATCTCCTCACTTGAATTCAAAGGCGATTGCTTTAGTTTATCATCGTGATAAATTAATTCATCATTACCCAAATATAATATCTTCATAATATTTCCAAAGACAACCACGATTGCCTTGTGTCCAAACTTATTTATTTCACCAATACTGTTCACTAAAAGACCTTCAGAGTTCCCAACATCAGGAATCTTGAGAAGTTCAAATTTACCATCAGCTTGTAATTTCCAGCCTTCCCAAAGATTATGCAATCTGGAGGCATCATAACTAATAGTACTTTGAGGGGTGCTGACCTGAGGTTTTCTTCTCCTTAGTAGAGTTGACTTTTTATATTTCTCCATGGACTCGATTATTTCTTCTTCAGATTTTTTTTTCAAGCCTAAAATCTCATTTTGATCATTACAGCACCATCCTTCAATATCATCTACTTGATGTATATGTTCTGTTACTTGATTGAAACCCACACATCTGATTTCCCTAGGATCTCTCTCCACACGAAGACAGATACTCGTTTTTGCGCGGTGATCGACCTTGAAAGTGTGCATGACCATTGAGTTGCGTTTCGTTAGTGAATATGCAATAGAGAATGAAGCAGTCGAGACAGAACCACAAAAGCGACAATGAGTTGGTTGGTCATGGAAAACCTTCAAGGTCTTTGGCTTGAAATATTGATTGATTTTGATTCTTTTTATCAATATTCCCGTCTGAACATCGATCAATTCTGCAATGTAGCCAACTGTTCTGACCATGAAGCCAACAAATGGAACTATTGAAATTTGGGTATTTGCAATATCTGTAGGAGATACCGGTTCTTCAAGAGGTGGTGGTATTGTTTGATGCGGGTTGTTAAATGTATTTTCTATGACATTGATTGTTCTTGTTTTCCATTTGTTATTAACAGCAGTGGAGACTAAAACTTTCCCGTCAACTGTTAGAGATACTAACCTATCATTGACCCTTGGAGTTATAAGTTTAGCACTGGATGCTAGACCAGTAATGCTCAGCTTCTCTCTTGAAATAGCATTGCTTTCATTTTGGCAGGAGATTGTAAGGATCACACCAGTCTTCAAGACAATTATAAAATCCTCTGAAAAATCGACATCAAGGCCTAAATTGTTTCCAAAAGCACTTGCCTTGATCATATGGGATGATGCTATTGATCTGAGAGAATTTCTTCTAGATCTTGTCACCAAATCGTCAGCTTGTGATGTTTTGCTGGCAGCAGCTCGCTTCCTTTGTAGAAATGCTGGAATAGTTTTGTACCTGAAGAAAGTTTCCAAAGGCAAGTTACCTTTGAGTTCAGGAATATCAAATTTCCAAACCCAAGTCATAGAAAGTCTTGACCAACACTGAACAACACCTGATTTGGAGAATATTGTAACAAAGTTTCCAGAGTCACTAATCACCAGATCAACTATAGGCCACAAGTTAGAATTGATTGGCAATTGTGTTGGTTTTGGTAATGGCTTCGATATTGGAGACCAGACCAGAATCTTATGGTCTAATCCGATTGAGGCAACAAATGATGAGTTAGATGTTGCTGTTTTGATTATGTCCAAAAAGTGGCCGCCACTCAGGACCTTGACCTGAAAACTATCTTCCTTTTCTGTGAGTATCTTGTTAGTCTTTTCAGGACTGAAAGTCAAATTTTTTGTGAAATACTTCAAGAGAATTGACGCAGTTGATAACATGAAAATAAGAAGGGTCAAAAACTCTAAAATATAATAAATATCGAATTTGTAAGAGATGTTCGTGTTGAAAGTTTTTGGGAAA
The DNA here is from genome assembly GCA_003707885.2 of Komagataea salicaria. Lineage (NCBI taxonomy): Eukaryota > Fungi > Ascomycota > Saccharomycetes > Phaffomycetales > Wickerhamomycetaceae > Komagataea > Komagataea salicaria. The sequence goes on from PPMB02000015.1 coordinate 187,697, forward strand.
TTATCTATATTTCCAAAGTCTTCAGCCAATCCTACTTCAACAGGCAACGGTATACTTAAAAGAATCTGTTTGGCAAAAGAGTGTTTGACCAAATTTGAGATTTCTTCATTCAGACCGTTTTTGTTGAGAAGAGTATTCAGATCGCTCAAAATGGACTGTACACTGACAACAAGTTGAGGATTCATTTTGTCACCATTACTCAAATACCGAAACGCATTATTTCCCCATCTGAAGTTCATCACCACCAATGCCAATATAACAATAGCAGTACCAACAATTGTTGTTGAAAATGGTAATTTAACCTTTCGATAAATTCTTCTAGCTTTTACATAAATGTTAGACAGGAAACTCTCTTTACGAGGTTTTGAAAACGGCAATTTGTGACTGTAGTTTTTCAGCATATTTCTTGACCAATGTTTTCCTTCATTTTTCTCATCAATCAAATCAGTCAGTTCCATTCGGTGCAAATCAATACTCAAGATAGAGGCAAAATAGGTCAAATGAAGTACATGGTCTATAACTAAAGAAGTGGCGACGAAAAACAGAAGCTTTTGAAATGCTTTGGAGACGAAGTGATTGAACAGCCAAAATATTGCACAATCAACTATGATAACAAGTGTTGAAGTCAAACCTGATTCAGCGAGTGCAGATGATAAGCGATGTTCGACCGAAAGTTCCTTTTCTGTATCCGAAACAGAAGATACCAATCTAAACATATTTTCGATGCTGACGACAATGACGTTAAATGGAAAGAACAGCAGAGGGATCTGTAAAGAATCAACTTCTTGATACAGGTACGAAGTCAATGTTGCAGATGAAAGGATTGATAAACTTATCTCCACTGCATAAGCTAGCAGCAGACCTAGCTTTGACCTCACCGATGTCAAGTTGGTGAATGAAATGGCAGAATACACACCAATCATCAGGTAGGCAATATTTAAAATCAATTTATCAGTAGAGCTTGATTTTGATAGTGAAATTGAAAATTGATCATACGGGTTGAAATTATCATTGAAAGACTGTATCACTTTAAAGGTTGTTTCGTTGCTGCTCTTCGTATATTTTTTGAGATTTGAGTTCCAGATATTCTCATACTTTGAGCCTTTAGGCAACAATGCTGCTATTCTAACCAATTGTGCCGATTTTATCAATCCGTTAACTTTGACTACGTCACCAAACATGCCAGAGCCCACCACTTTGTTACCACCCAAAAAGAAACAATTGGAAGATTTTCTGTTAATCGTCCTCAATATGTTTTCATCCTCCTCGAACTTTGTGATATTGTTATCCCAAAATGACCACGGAGAATAAATAAATATCTCCTCGTTGTTAACCATGGGTATTTCACTCAGAAGATCATTTTGGAATTCCCACACTTGACGGATGAAGTCCTTTGTCAACGCTCCTGGTGATATGACAAGGTTGTTTTGGAAGAAATAGTCGTCCTCTTTGACTGTATTTGACTTCAACCACACTTGTAAAAAAACTAGCTGGTCCAAATCAGAAGCTGAGGCACTTGGAATTATGGAGTCAATCCTATATCCAGGGTCAATATTGATGCTCCCACCGTTCCAGATGGAATAGATTGATTGGTAGCTCAACACGAATGCAATGGACAGTGGTATAATTATGAATAGCCGCTGTGTTTTTGTGATGCAACTGGAAAGTCGAACGTAGTACTTTCGCAGCGGTGCAATATGATGGTTGTAAACCCAGTTGATTAACACTAAAGCTAGTGATTTAGCAAACTTCAGGAACTCTAGCATCTTGGTGTCAACTATCTGTTGTATATCATTAATGGGATTTGACTTCGTGTGTAAAATGCAAACAAGTTATCAATGCCTGTTGGACAGGATATTATCGTCAAGCAAATGGTATTAATACGAATTGAATATTCGTGTGTGGTTTATATGCGTTCCAAGCAATATACTAGCAATAGAAGTGTGAAGATCAGTGACCTCTTTGGTGCTTGTGAAGAGTTTTAGTATTACAATTTGCTTGTTTTGTTTTCAAGTAGTAACCTAGGAGATGGTGTTTGGGTGTTTATGGTCTTAATACACTTATATTAAAAACTGAATATAAAGAAGTAGCAACTACATCATAGAGATCTTGACTGTGGTAAGTCACAAGCCAGAGGGACGCTAGAACAGAACATCTCTATTTACTACGTGGAGCCGTATTCAGTTTTGATTACGGGTGAAAATGCTATGATCCACCTGTACAGTACATTGTCATGAGAAAAAAAAACTGAAACTAGAACTTTCCCAGTGATGAGATATTTAGTTGGGCCATTTCCCCCAATAATTGACTGATTCTATCATCAAGGAGACCTTGCGAGTATGCGTCTCTGTCTTCTTGATTTAGATAATTTTGAATTTGAGCCAATCTTGTGTAACCTTCAGTACAGAATCTCAACTGAATTTTTACCAAACTTTCAAAACTTGGATCGAAATAAGGCACTCTTAAGGAGATCAATTGTGGAAGCTCCTCCTTCAACTGATCATTCAATTGATCATATATCTCTTTGGCTAATTGAAGTTCCTTTTCAGCTCTAGGTAGTTTGCTTGCATCTTTTGCTGGTTTGTCTACCAATCTTCTCACTTTGGCCTTCGCAGCCTCATAGTCGACTTTTTTATGTGCTCTTTTCTTGATAGCCTCCTCAATCTCAGAGAAGTACTGCGTGAATGTGGTCAATGGCCCTAGGACAGTTTCACGAAAAGGCCCATCCAACTGTTTCACTGTTTCTGAATCAAACTCCTGAACTGTCTGTAGATAGTAATTACCAACATTGGCAGAACCACCCATAGACTTGGAATCATCGTACAAAGACGAAATGACCTCCGCTATTCTGACCTGTGACTGTGTCATGGCTCTAAGCGAGTCTAAATACCCTTTGGCTTCCTTTTCTAAGTCACGCCCGTTCTTCGCCAATGTCTTATAACGACGCTCTTCGATATCATAGTCCTTATCAGTAGCACGATCAGTACTTTTAACAAAGGCCTGGAGGTCGTGTTAGTACTGTTCTCTGTTTATCTTGCGTATCTGCGCTGTGACAAGAAAACCAGCCTTCTTTTTGATTCGTCACTAGCTTTCAAAATCAACTGCACTATCACACATACCTGTTGTCCCGCACGAGAAACAGCCTTCTTGAATCCTTGCCAACTCATGCCTTCAAGATATATATGTGCGTATATATGGTGCTGTGTGTATACTCAACTCTACGCCTCTGGCCTCTACACCAAAGAGGATGAAACAAAAACCCACATTTTTGTTTCAAAGATTCCCACATACCACGGGGCCGCATAACCACAACATACAAAGCACGTGATATATTTGACCTCGTAATACAGATGGAGCACGTGCTGCACGTGCTTAATAAAGGCCAAGTTTTTTTCCTTCTTCTTCCAATCAAAAAAGTTTCCTCCTGTCAAATATTGTTAGCAGTTAGAGAAGCCACTTAAAGCGAAAGAGAACTCAAGGAACCGATACATACATAGGAAGAAAGTTTTACTGAGAGGAGATAATCTCTATTTCATTTTTGTTTTGCTTACACGCACTGCACTTTTAGCAAATGGCGGTAGATACCAAGGCTCGAGGCTCAACGCTTTCCAGAATTACAAAAATGTTTGTTGGTGATAGTGGCAAGCAGCAACCGCAACAGCAGCAAACCAGTACCAATTCAGATAGCAGAGTCTCACCTGCTTCATCACAGTCCTCTTCTGTTTCCTCATCCACAAGTTCCTTGCAGCAGCTTTCTATAGACGAATCTAGAAAATATCAACAACAACAACAGGATCTAAAATCAAACCAGAATTCATCGTCATCATCGTTATCTACGCTTCCCATAAGGTCAGGACCATCAAGACAGACAAAGAACAAGACATCTCCGTCTCAATCAAATGAGAAACTACCCAGTGCTACAAACACACCAACAGCACACTTATCTCGAGCATCGTCCACGAAGTCAGCTACGCATTCCAGCGCTGTGTTGAGCTCGTCATCGTCGAGTAATACAAAACTAGCTAGATTCATGGTTTTTGAAGATGGCACTCACCAGCATCATTTGAAGAACGCCAAAAGACAGGAAAAACTGTCGCTAATGTTCAAGAATTTACTAAACAACGGAAATAAACTACGTGACGGAGCTGTTTCGGCAATCCCTGAGATTTTGAACAGCAATGGTAATGGACCACCTTCTCTGTTTAGTGGGATGCTGATGAATCAACAGAACGGAGGAGGTTCAAATGGCGACTATTACGTTTTCAGTGGCGCCACTAGAGTTCCCGGAGTTAAAACTGATAACATAGCTTTGAACCCAAATGGGTACACCGACAACAACTGCCACACGTTCGCAGAGAGATATGGACGTTGCCAGGAAGTCGTCGGTAAAGGTACATTTGGCGTTGTTAGAATATCACACAAGAAGGCAAATGGATCTGAAGCAGACAAGTTGTTTGCTGTCAAGGAGTTCAAAAAGAAGCCCAATGAGGATACTTTAGCATACTCCAAGAGACTTACTTCTGAGTTTTGCATATCATCAAGTTTGAAGCACATCAATATCATAGAGACATTGGATCTCTTACAAGATGCGAAGGGTGATTATGTTGAAGTAATGGAGTTTTGTTCAGGAGGTGATTTGTACACCTTGATTATTGCAAGTGGAAAGTTAGAGTACCTAGAAGCTGATTGTTTTTTCAAACAGCTGATAAGAGGGGTCAACTATATGCATGAGGTGGGTATCACGCATCGTGATCTGAAACCAGAGAATCTGCTATTGACGTCTGACGGTTGTCTGAAAATCACTGATTTTGGTAATGGTGAATGCTTCAGGATGGCATGGGAGTCAGATATTCATCTTTCTAGTGGTATCTGTGGGTCTTCACCATATATTGCACCTGAGGAGTACACATCTAGGGAATTCGATCCTAGATTTGTTGATATATGGTCCTGTGGGGTTATCTACATGGCCATGAGAACAGGAAGACATCTATGGAAAGAAGCTAATGTGAAAGACGAGTTTTATAGAAAGTATCTTGAAGACAGAAAGAGTTCAAAGGGCTATGAGCCTATCGAGCTCATCAAGAGAGCCAGATGCAGAAATGTTATCTATAGTATTCTTGACCCTGTGCCATCTAGAAGGATCAACGGTAAACAAGTTGTGAACAGTGAATGGGTGAGGGAAATCAAATGCTGTGTTTAAGATAGGAGTATCATACGTTTTGCTTTTATAAGGTGTTAGTATTATTCAGTGTGACGATCTTGTTTTGGTAGTTGTTTCCTCTTTCGTTGTTTTTAGTGTTGAATTATATGTGTAATAAGTTATATTTTTGATAATGATTGTAAAGGGACAATCAATAGTGTAATTGCTTAACGACTGGCTGGAAAAGACGAACACAGCGATTACAGAGGTTGCTACAATCTGAGTAATTTTAAGCCATTAATAATTAACTTTAATTGATACACAATCAAGTCTAAATTAATCTTCATTATCATAAGTTGGATAAATATAAATCAAGGACGTCAGAACAGAACAAAAGCGAGCCCAGACAAGGGCGAAGGAATTTCATAGATCAACTATGAAACACATTAATTCCAACAGACACTTTTAAACAGTTTTAGAACCTGGCAATGCAATACCACTGACAACAAAGTATGAATTTTGTTTTGTAGCAATACCGGCGAAAGCGTTGTACCAAGCAATGAAAGCAGTGATAATACCAAAGATACCACCAGCCTTAGTGACATTGGCTTTACCTGTGAAATCACCAGCAGTCAACAAAATGAAAGTCAACTCCAAGAAGAAGAACAATGAGAAGAATGCAACGGTAGATTTGAGGGTCATTAACAATAGGATGAATGTGAAAATGGTCCAGCCAAGCAAGAAGAATGAAAGAGCGTTTCTCAATTCAAGAGGATCAGTGTAGGCGGCTTTAATTCCAAACCATGGGACTTGAATAGCACCCCAAGCTAACCAGAAACCACCATAAGAACTCAAGGCAGTACCACCGAAGGTGTTTTCAACGGAAATTTCCCACATACCAGCCAACAATTGGACCAAACCACCGTAGAAGAAGGCCAAACCGGTGACAATGTTTGGATGGGTAACCGATCTAGCTTGCGCATTGATCAAGGAAAGAACAAAAGTGGTCAAGGCAAAGGCGGACAAACCTAATGGGGCTGGATTGGCAAACTTGTGAACAGATGGAGCAGCAATACCTGGGTTCAAAGTACCACCGAAAGCCTCGAGCAATTCAGACTTGAGGACTTTTGTACGACCTAGGTGGATGTACTCGTTGTTGTCACCGGAGGTGACAACTTTGGAGACGTCTTCATGGTGATAAGTCTGATTGTCTTGGTTATCAGAGTTGGTGAGTTGCTTTTCCAAGTCTTGGGCGTTGTATTGGGCAGTCATTGTGAAATAGATATTAGATTATGTGCGATTGATGAGCTGATACTAATTTGGAGCTTACAAAAGAAGACGTCTGACTGTTGAAAGTGGGATAATTGTGGGTCTTTATATATTGATATTTACTGACTAGCACCAAGAGAAAAAGATGTGCATGTAAGGCTACAATGTCAGTTGTGGTGTGGTTTGTGTGTCTGAACAGTCTCCACACATAAAGTGTCAACAACGCAGAGGGTATATGTGACTATGACCAATGACGAAATCACTCAACAACAATTGGACAGGGTCCAAAGCAAATTGACTTGTTGACTTTGATTTTATGGGGGGGATGGATGCGTGAGTTTGAACCAGTCATACTCATCTCATCTTCTCCACGTTCGTTAGAGTTAACAGTACAGCCGTTTGAACTGCAAGTACGAAAGTGGCTCCTTTAGGCCTTGCTTTTGTGGTGTTGTGTGTATTATTAAGTGGTGCACGATCGTTCCACGGCTGCGAGTTATGTAGCTCAATTAGTACTGAAACAGAAGACTACACCTGTTGTGTGTTGATTGGTATACCAGTGAGATACGGGGTGCTACCCACACACAGCGATTTCTGGCTACTGTGTATACTGTATTTACATATTGGCGTGTTACCAGAGATGACAGTGCCAGACGAGATGACGAAGGGAACACAACACACCAGACGAATCTTTGCTCTCAATTATAATGTCACATACTGCAGAGCGAAGTGTGTGATAGATAGTGGGTCTGTCTGTGCTAGCTGCGACCAGCCAGCCTCTCCGTTATGTCTCAACTCAACATACGACACATACACACACACACAGTATGCCCTCCTCCTCCTCATACTCCTCCTCCTCTTTCTCCTCCTCCTCCTCTTTACGAACGCCGTTTCGATATTCTTTCTACTCTATTCCAAGAATCTGTCACTTTTATTATTAAACACAGTGGGGCAATCCAAACACCAGTTTCCATGTCGTTCAAAAGGAAGACCGTTGTTTACAATTGCCTAATACGGCAATTGTGATCACAGCTTCGCATGAAAAGCTTCCATTGTTCCTGGAGTCCGGAGCTTTTCACAGAGACACCCAGACACCGGTGTCCCACTGTGAGCACCTCCTCTAGTTCCACCAGCGACGCCGCCTGAGTCCGGTTCCGAAACTGTACATGTTTGGCGGGCGCAGACCGGCCAGAGGACCCAGCCGCTGACGTCAGCAGACATCGGAATCACGTGACGAACATCGCTTGTCGTTGTCATGGTTTTCTCACTCTGTGCTTGTGTTTGTATTATCTAAGCGACTACGCTTCCGTGTTTACTCTTTAGACGCTGTTTGTTGCCACCGCCGCACTGCCCTGTGCCAGCAAGCGTCTGTCGGGTGCCATTGAGTGGCGCTATCCTCTCTTGTTCAGCACCGCGTACACACGCCCATCAGCTACGGACTTCTTCGCGAGCAGCGCAATACACTAGGAGCCGCTTGTTCCATTCCTCTTATCAGCTATTTTTGTGAAGCATCTTTGAGCTGCTTGTGATATTGCTACACGACAAGCACAATCCAGCGGTACACCACACTCGAACTCATATATCCTGCACTAGCTACTGCTTGATACGAGCGGGTGTCTATATCTCATCGTATAGATAACGAAACTGTTAACGACACTGCGACTTCTCTCTACCCCATCATGTCCTTTTTTCGAACATATCAGCAGTCGTTGCAAACACATCCTAGATTGACCAATTTCATAACAACTGGATTCCTCTTTGGCTCCGGCGATGTTATTGCCCAGCTGTGCTATCCCTCCAATAGCACCTCTGTTGTCTCCTCTGAGGCTTTCTCCCATCCTAAAAGTGTCTCACAGTATGACTACGCCAGAACACTGCGAGCTGTAATCTACGGATCTTGCGTGTTTTCCTTCATCGGTGACAAGTGGTACAAGATTCTCTCCAAGATCAAGTTCCCCGCCACCCCATTACCAAACACGAAGTTGAACACTTTCAGAGACACCCTCGCAAGAACTGCAGTAGATCAATTGTGTTGGGCACCAATAGGTATTCCTATATATTATACAGTCATGTCACAAATGGAGGGTAAAACATTACAGCAAACAAAGCAAAAATTGGAGAACAACTGGTGGCGCACTTTGAAGGCCAACTGGGCCGTTTGGCCATTATTCCAGCTTTTCAATCTCGGCTTGGTTCCTGTTCAGCATCAATTGCTTACGGTCAATCTTATCAGTATCATTTGGAACTCATATGTCAGTATGCTGAATAGCAGCCTTGTGGAGGAAGAAGCTGCAATTCCCACTTAGTTGTGCCCAAACTTCCACCAGGAGAACTCACCTGACCATCGCTGCTCATCGTGTCATTAGGGTCATAAACTGTCTTTCAAAGACTTATCACTCCAACATGCTGTTACTCTGAAGTCTGAAGCACTGTTATGAGCGATGCATGGATCAATCCAACTGCTGACATAAGTATCACATGGGACTTTTTTCTTTTCTCCGGATTTTTTTTTTTTTTTTTTATAGTTGATTAGATCATTCTGTTTTTCCTTTTGTTATTATTTAGTCATTTGTCCATATAACTTGTTTAGAATTGTCTCAGGAAAACGAATTATAGAGATCAAAGTAGTATGTTTCGTGGCTTTCCGAGGATAAATGGACAATGTAGCAGCTTCGTGCAACAATCGGTACGAAATTTGAACAATGTATTGAATCAAAGAAGTATCCACTTGAGTCGGTTTAGAATGAACAAGCTGGACAAGAGCTTACAGAACCCATCCATAGTTCCTGACTCAAACCCGAAAGTCAAAACCAAATACATCATTTCTGCAGTTGTTGGTACAGTCTCTCTTACTCTGTATAATACAAACGACGATTTCCATGACGGTGTCAAACATCTAGCTCTCACCTTGGAAAGAGTCAATGTGATCACTATAGCTACAATCAAATGTTTCTATCACTATAAGAAGACTCTATGGGCTAACGAGTACGAGGAAGATGCAATAAAGAGAACAGAAAAGTTGAGCGAATGCCATCTAAAGTGCGCCAAAATCACACTCAAAGCATTAGAAACTAACGGTGGTATCTATATCAAACTAGGCCAGCATATTTCAGCGATGACCTACCTCTTGCCAAAAGAATGGACAGATACAATGATTCCATTACAAGACCAATGCCCAAAGTCAACAATTTCAGAGATTGATCAAATGATGAAGGACGATTTGGGAACCTCGATTGATGAGGCTTTCAAGGAGTTTGATCCTATTCCAATTGGTGTAGCAAGTTTAGCACAGGTACATGTGGGTGTGCTGAATTCTAACGGTGCAAAAGTTGCTGTGAAGTTCCAGCATCCTTCTCTCAAGGAGTTTGTTCCTCTTGATATCTTGTTGACCAAGACTGTTTTCACGCTGTTGGATAAGGTGTTTCCAGAATATCCTTTAGTATGGTTGGGTGAAGAGTTGCATGATTCCATTTATGTTGAGTTAGACTTCGAGAATGAAGCAAGAAACGCTCAAAATACTGCACGGTATTTTCAGAACTTTCAAAAACAGACTGCTCTTAGAATACCTAAAATCATATCTGCCACAAGACGAATTTTGATAATGGAATTCTTAAAAGGTGAACGACTAGACAACTTACAGTATATGGATGATAACAATATTTCAAGATCTGAGGTCTCATCATGTCTATCTCATATCTTCAACAATATGATCTTCACCCCTAATGTGGGAATTCATTGTGACCCTCACGGTGGTAACCTTGCAATAAGACCTAAACCAAAAGATTCCAATCCAAGAAACCCACACAACTTTGAAATTATCTTGTATGACCACGGTTTGTACAGGCAAATCACCACTAAAATGAGAAGAGACTATGCTCACTTCTGGCTTGCTTTGCTCGACAGAAACCCAGAAGAGATGGAAATATATGCAGAAAAGTTCGCTGGTATTACGAAACAACAATTTCCTCTATTTGCAGCTGCAATTACAGGCCGCGACATTGTAACGGCATTGAATTATGATTCTTCCAAGGTCCGTGATGATACTGAAGTTGACAATATGAAGAAGGCACTCACCGAAGGTGATCTCTTGGTAGATTTGATGAGCATATTGTCAAGTATTCCAAGAGTTGTACTTTTGATCTTAAAAACAAACGATCTCACCAGAAACTTGGATGAATGTTTGCACAACCCCCTAGGTCCGGAGAGAACTTTTTTAATCATGAAAAGGTATTGTGCAAAGACAGTTTATGAAGAGGAGAAGGAAACCATATGGAATAATAAGAATTCAAGTTATCTCTCGAAAATCGTGAGATTTTTCAAAGCTTGGTTGAAATATAACGAGAAATGGGGCAAGCTGATAGTCTATGATATGGCTATGTGGGTTCACAACTGGGTCACATCCTTGAAACACTGAGTTTGCTATAGCATCTACTACATGTATATAATTTTCAAAAGACCTAATATGAAAAATCAAATTAGTGTAATCATCTCAATTATTTTTTGTCATTATAAGCTGAAAGTAGCCCACCAAATGCATTGGGGCTTTCATTGTTCTTTGCATCATCTGCCAGACTTTTAGAGTCTCTGTTAGGCGAGCCTTGTATGTTTTCAAGCTTATTAACTCTGGTCTTTTTGGATCCTATTAGAGAGCTCAGCGTGAATGAATTGGGTGATAGTGGTATTATTTTCTTCTTCGGCTTCGTTTCATGTGACGGTGTTCGGCTTAGACGTGTACCGTTTACTGATTTTGATGATCCTGGGGTCTGTGTAGTGATATGCATGTTGGAAAGCTTCGTTGTAGTGTTGGCCTTAGGTTTCTTGTTGAAATTTATCAGGTGTTTCCCACCCTCTGTCTGCAAAGATGTTTTGATGTTGTCCAACTTCGATTCCATTTCTTTGGATTGTGACCTCATGGTGTGTAGCTGGCGTAAAGAGCCTGATCTTGGTAAATTGTGTAACGATGAGTTAGGGGTGTTGTCTAGTTTATTGTTGGAGGCAGCAGTCAATTTGGACTGTAGTGACTTCAATTCCCTTAGTTCATTCTGCAAGTTCTGATTCTCTAATTGCTCTTTCATTAAGAACCCTTTTATGTCGTTCACCTCAGTTTCTAACAGTATGTTTCTCTCCAAGATCTTATTATACTCTTCCTTCAGCTCGCTCTGGTTCATTTTAAAATTTCGTTCCTTCTGCTCTAAATTATCATTTGCAATCTCGATATCTATAAGTCTCGCCGTCTTCTCGTTCAGCTCTGATCTCAAAGATTCCATCTGTTTCAATAGTCCATTCCTAGAGTCATTGTACTCGGCATCTTTCTTGTGTTGCTGTTCCACACTCTTTCTCAACTTCTCCTCCAAATCGTTGACTTTATCTTGCAACTTCTCATTTTTGAGCTCCAGATCCATCAACTCCTTTTCAAGTTCTCTCTCAAGCTCATAGCTCGACGTCTGGAACTCATTCAGCTCGATTTCAAGTTGCTGGACAGCTTCAATCGCACTCTTATAGTCTTTGTACTTCACCTGCAGCATCTCTGGTGATATAGGCGATTTAGGCACTTCTGGGTTTGTTCCTGGCCGCAGATCTGTTGGCGTACTAGGGGTAGCTGGCCTATCCATACTGATACTATAGCTCAAACTTCTATCCTTAAAAGGTGCTTTCTCCGTAACTGATCCTCCAGTTATTTTCTTAATATTCCTGTTTTCATTTTTTTTTGTTTTTGTTTTGATTGTTTTTGTTTACATTTTGTATAGATAATGGAACAAACTCGCCTAGTATTGATACGTTCTGTAAAGTGAGTGTTAACAAAAAAAAGCAGGTCAGAGGTCGTCGATGGTGCTTAAAATGTGTCTGATAGTGCTGATTATCTGTTTCAAGTCAGGACACTCGTCAACCCAGTAATTGTACATGATTAAAGTTGTCTCCAGCAATTGCTTTACTCTGTCAACAGACACAAAATCAGATTTAAATCTTTGGTACAGGGCGAGGCAAAGCATTACATACAAGAATGTGTTTCTTAGACAGAACCAGGAGCCGTAATGTCTGTGGACAGACAGAGGGAGATTGAAGAGGGCAATTGTTTCCGATGATTGCTTGAGAAAACTGGTGATGATGGGATTGCTTAGTAGTGTGTGATTATCCAGTTTGGAATGGACGAAGAGATACCCGATGGGTCTGTAAAGTATGAATCTCACAGTGATGTCCCGCAGCTTGATGAAGTTGAGCACCTCTGGCATTTTCCGATAAAAGAGAGAAGAGGTTGACGATGTTGTCCTCTTTTCAATGGTCTCCGGCAACTCTTTCTTCCTGGACATAGAGGAGGATGTCAGAGGAAGGTTTTGAAAGGCAAAGCCTTGAGGTTTCGTTATCTCATCCATGTTGTACTCTTCTGGGTTGAGAATATTGGTCAGGTGAGCCTGAACAGCTTTCTCAACTTTTGATATCTCCTCGAGATACTCTTCGACTTTCAAAGCTGTTCTCTCAATATCCAGCTCATCCCATCTCGAAGAGTAACTGGTCTCTTCAGAAAAATGTACACTTTGATCAGCTGGTGTCTCTGACTTTGGGATATAAAACTCATCAAGAATTTTGTTCTCTATCCTTCTGAAAATGATCTCTGTGAAGAAGAAGAACCAACTGAGTTCCTCATCGAGACCCATAGATCCGTCCAATGGAGGCGTTGGATATATTTTTGGGAACTTGTAGTTTGATATACCACTGGAAGGTACTGTTGGTGAAAGTTCCACTCTCAGCTCACATTCATATTTCAAACAGCTATAGAACACCCGTTCCAAGACTCCATGTTCTGACTTAGTGAACTTCGTACTCGAATTCTTAAGTGTTTCCATTATCGTGATGACTGCTGTAGAGCTCTTGAACACGAAATCCCACGCACGCAAGGGTTTCATGTTGTACATCCAATAAGTGGCCTGCAGCAGTGTGAACTGTACGGACTGAATACTAAACTCGTCAATCTTGAACCGAGGAAACTGATTTAAATATGTTGCAAGAATGTAAAATCGGTAGGAGAGATCTACTGACTGGGATTTCTCTTCAGAGGAATCATGAAACTCAGTGAGATTGGTGAATGTTAACGGTCGTGCTATAACGGCACTTGCTGTGATCATTATTAACAATGGTAGAGGAATTAAATCCTTTGGAATATAAAGATCCAAGATGCTTCCTTTCAGATTCTTTTCCACATATTCGCACGTCCTTTCCATTACTTGGAAAGTAAAGAACGGGTTTTTCATTTGAATGTAGAGGTTGAACTTGTTCACATACATTCTTAAGTTCTTTGTCAAATCATTCAGTAACTGGGTTATATCACGATCTTTCAACAGTGCAATATCGGGAATCCCAACATCTGAGTTTTCACTCAGCAAGGCATTTATATGTTTCAAATTGTACTTATTGTGGAAAATTGGCCATCTCAAAACGCTTTCTACTGAAACAAACCAAGTACAGTTTGAGCATTCCAGAACACCCTTCACTTTCCTGTCTTCTTCAAGCTCAAACAGTCTAGATATTTCAGACAGATCGGCTTTCACCGAATGTATAAGTGGTGCAGTGGCTTGTGAATTGGTTTGCCTATATGCACAGACTGAACCACTCTTCTTACATGAGCTGCAAGTGGGCTTGCCCAAGTCACACTTGATTTTCTTCACTCGACAAAGTTCGCAAGCGGTGAGGTTTCTTCTCCTCTTCTTTTTCTTGACTTGATCTGGGGCTCTCACCAGGCCGTTTCTTACCACCGGTATCTGCTGAATGGGATAGTATGAGTATGGATAGAGAAATTGGTTAGAAGGAATGATTTCAGGCATTCCAAAACAATCATCAATGTTCATATTGACAACGTTCGCCTGTGGATACAAGAACTGCCCGTTAAACTGGTTTTGTATAAATCCAGTCATAGGGTTGAATGCCCAAGTGTTTAAGAACTCTTCATTCTGAGTGTTGTTTTGTTGCAACAAGTCTGCCAGTGAGTTATGAGAGGAAGCATCAAGTGGGATTTGTTCTTCGTTTCCTATGTCATTCTTCCGTTTCATCGTTTGTATATGATAGTGAACCACTTAAAAAGCTCTCGCAGTACACTGGTAAAGAAAGTCGCTTTTACCAGCAAGAGTGATGGGAATATGTGTGATTGTTAGTCAACTTCAGTGACACAGCATATGTATGTGTGCTATTGCATCAGGTTGGGACACTAAGGTACTAAAATTAGTTGTGTGTACAATAATAGCAAACTACACGGTTTGAGCAAAACACATACACTTTTATCTAGACTTATTTATATAGTAATATGAACAATAACTATATTGAAAGATATGGGTTTTGTTAGGATTTCTGCAAAGACTCGTGCGGCCTTTCGTTCAAAAGAGGGAGGAAAAATGAAGAATTGAGAAAGCACTTTCAGGCTCTTACAACTTCCCAACCTCATTAGATAGTTAAGCAGAGGCACCAGAGATGAAGAACCATTTGTCAATTGACTTGTCGATTGGCTCATCTGGTTTGGCAGCAGCGGCAGGAACGGCGGAAGCAGCAGCATCAGAGTATGATGCAGTTTCGGTCAAAGTGGTGTTGGCCAAAGAGATTTCACCAGCTGGGGTTTGACCTTTGATCAATCTCTCCCAGGCTTCGGAACATTCTCTGATGATGTCTTCAGCGTATTTTTTGTTCTTAGCCTCACCGGAGAAAGCGAATTGGTTCTCTGGTTTTCCATCAGGAATCTTGTAAACTCTGAACCATTCATTGGTGGCTCTCAATAAACCTGGCAAATGACGCTCAACGTCTTCGATGTCGTTCAATTTTGGAGCCAATGGGTCATTGACGTCAATGACAATGACTTTCCAGTCAGTTTCACCTTCATCCAATAACGCCATGATACCCAAGACTTTAACTTGTTTAACTTGACCAACGTAACCAACAGCTTCACCAATTTCACAGACATCCAAAGGATCGTTGTCACCTGCAGCTTTGGTTTCTGGGTGGACTTGGTTTGGGTCTTCCCAGGTTTGTGGGAAGGCACCATAGTTGTGGATGTAACCATGATGAGGGAAAACGTTTCTCACGAATCTCAATTTACCCTTTTTAGTGTCTTGAATGATTGGGTTCAAGTGTTGCTCTTTGGAGATTTCCAATTTGGCGTTGGTCCATCTTGGAACTTCAACAACGAAGTTGAGGATTTGTTTGGACTCATCAGCATACAATGGAATGTCATGGAATGGGGAAACTGGTTTACCATCTTTCTCAATGAAAACCTTGTAGTCCAAAGAGTTTTTGGCTCCAATTTGTCTAGTAGTGTAAACCATCTTCAAGTTATGTTATTTAAATGAATAAAGAACAACAACAATAGCAACAATTACGAAGAAAACCTTTGTAAAGCTCTATCGAAAAAGATTAAGGAGATCAAAAGTTCACTTTTCTCAAAAAAATATCGAAACTGTGTGAGGTGTGGTCAACGAAAAGTAAAAAAATGACAATCAACGAAGGAAGAATGGAAAACCAACCGCAACCAACCGGACTTCAAATATCACGTGACTTTGAACAATTCGCGAACCAAGATCAAACCGGAAACAACAGTACTTCCGACTCAATTATCTTCTCGTTATGAGCCGAATTCACTGTGCACGTGACTGACAGCATTAGATGGTGTTTTTGGTGTCAATTGAACAGCGGCTAACAGCTTGAGTGCCCCAGCTTCGAGCTAGCAGACTGGAAATTGAGAACCGCATTGTCACAAACGTGTACTGTTCGTTATATGCCCAGGTTTCGGCGTTGGTGTGGTTCGTGCGATTTCTGCAAGTGTTTGGGTATTTTGTCTTGGGTTGGAGTGATGTTGGTCTAGTTGAGTGCGCGTGAGGGCGCGCCGTAATATCCGATCGTGCTCTCCTAGGAAGCCTCATTCTCATCTGAACATAAAGCTCCATTTGTCTTTATCCAGGCCGCACACATTGTGCTGCCACCGTCTTTACCATCGCTTTGTCCTTGATATGAGCATGCCCGCTGCATCTAGACAAACAACCACCAAACTCCCTGCTATACTCGGTATGACACATTTTCTAGATATTTAGCGCCTTTCGCATAACATCCTTCAGCTCTAGGAGTTGGAAATGCAGCTCACGGCCTCGACACGTTCGAGCGCTGTCTGTATTAATGCGTTCTGTTTCCTTTGTCACATTTTATTTCCGTTCTGAGAGACCACCGGTAGGCACAACACAATTACGTAATATTCCGACACAGCATCACACATTACACGTGATTTGTTCACCGTAATATAGTTTTCTGCGAATTCCATAAAAAACAGAACAAAACAATAAGTGATTTGTAACAGAGTGGAGGTAGACTAGGGTCAAATCTACTTAGCAGAGCATCAATTGATAAAGCAAGAGACAAGGGATGTCTGGATACGATCGTGCTCTTTCAGTTTTTAGTCCGGATGGACACGTTTTCCAAGTGGAGTATGCTCTGGAAGCAGTAAAAAGAGGTACCTGTGCAGTGGCGATTAAAGCACAAGATTCTATAATAATGGCATGTGAACGTCGTTCGACTTTGAAGCTGCAAGACCCTAGAACAACACCATCCAAGATTACCAAGATCGATAAGCATGTTTATTTGGCATTTTCTGGATTGAGTGCGGACGCTCGTGTTCTCATTGATAAGGCACGTCTTGAAGCACAGTCACATCGTCTAACTCTAGAGGACGCTGTGAGCGTGGACTACTTGGCTCGTTTCGTTGCTGGTGTGCAACAAAAGTACACACAGTCCGGTGGTGTGAGACCATTCGGTATCTCTACCTTGATTGTTGGATTCGATGGCGAGGAGCCTAAGCTATATCTAACGGAGCCATCTGGAATTTATTCTAGCTGGAAGGCTACTTCGATTGGAAGAAGTAGCAAAACCGTGAGAGAGTTTTTGGAAAAGAACTATAAAGAGGATCTTAGCCATGAAGAAGCAGTTAAGTTGACGGTTAAGTCCTTATTGGAGGTTGTCCAAAGTGGTGCTAAAAACATCGAGATGACTGTTTTGAGAAAGTCAGGTGAAGTGGTTAGTTATGGATTTGATGAGATTAACGAAATTGTCAAGAGTGTTGAAGAGGAAAAGGAAAAGAAATAGAGCCGAAGTATAGTTGTGGCAGATGAAGGAAACCAGTAGTAATAGCAGGACCAGCAGCAAGAGCAACACTATCAACAATACCACTGGTCGCAGGACACCCTTCTCTCGCAGATACAGTGTTTGTTATAAACAATAAACGATTTTCATGTTGTATCTATCTTGTATATGCCGTTCTCTATACATTTTATTAGCCACCATGTAGAGTTGAGGTGAAAGAAACAACATCGCCAGCTTCAAGAACATAAGCCTCCTCCCCTTCCAGCTCCCAGTCAGAGTCGTTTATTAGCGTCAAAATACCAGGTCTGATTGTTCCATTCTCCAAAAATACATCGACGTCTTTAGGGTCTGGTATCATAGTCTGTGTTATGATTTTGATCAAATCGCCAACTGTCGATGATTCAGGAATGCTCATTTTTTGCTGGCGTTCATTTGGTGGCGCCAGGATAACATCAAGCCCCCCTAAGAACTCAACCGTTATCTTTATAGACATTTTTTGAGCTAAGTTTTTCCCTTTGCTACACAGAATATTTTTTTTTTGTTATTTATTTATTTATTTCTATTTTTCACGTTAATTCATTGTGATTGATGAGCATATTTGCCACATAAAAGAGTGAATATCAGCGAGAAAAAGATGTCCAAGTTGAGCTCATTAGACCCCTATGAACCTCTCCACAGTCAACCATTAGAGAATGTTGAGCTGAATGATCTAATAAAGTTGAAATCGCAGATCGAATCGAAACTAGATGAGCTGAGTAACAACTTGTTTAACAATTTGAATTCCAACATGACAGATCCTCTGGTTAGCGGAGATGGGTTCCCAAGAAGTGATGCAGTTGAAGTGCGATTTACTAGAGTTGCAGTTCTCAAATATAGAAACGACTTAGAGTACGTCAGAGAGCTGATTGGAGCGAAACTAGAACAGCATTTCACGAGTAGAAGTACATCGAATACATATGATAACAGTCCCGCCACCAGTTCTGTCCAGACCGTCACACCATTCGCAAGAGTAGCTAGTGTTTTGGAAGGTTCACCAGCATATGATGCTGAACTACAGACTGGGGACCAGATCGTGGAGTTTGGATCAGTGAATGCGTCCA
Organism: Komagataea salicaria; assembly: GCA_003707885.2. Taxonomy (NCBI): domain Eukaryota; kingdom Fungi; phylum Ascomycota; class Saccharomycetes; order Phaffomycetales; family Wickerhamomycetaceae; genus Komagataea; species Komagataea salicaria. Next base: position 206,306 of record PPMB02000015.1, read on the forward strand.
ATCATAACGACCTGAAGGCGATTGCCAGTATAGTGAAACCACATCGATCGATCAGCATTAAATATAAACGTGCAGATGGAACTATCTCGAAAACCCAGATCACACCAGCCGAATGGAACGGGCCTGGACTTCTTGGTATGACGTTGAAGTTGATTTGACTACCCAGTTAGGAAAAATTATGTGTCATCTCATTATATGACAAAGATTGCTCGCATTAAAAAAAAGAGCAATCATATGACCAATAAGGCTGGTTTTATATAAGAAAGACCTGATTACTTACCTGATCTCAATTATCTTATGTACCACTGGCTAGAAGGAAACCATAAACAACACAATGCAAAGATTCAGACCAGCTACAACGATATCGAGAGTTTTCAAACGATACAAATACACATCGTCAAACAGCACTACAGCCCCAAACGACTTAGAGCATATACATGACGAAAAAGAGTTCAATGTTTCGCCCACAACGGAGGAGTTCAAAGCGAATGAGGAGTTCGTTAAAGATATAAGTGGAAAGGAAAAGGAATTTGTTGAAAGGAACACTGTTGGTGCTGGATTCAAAGATCTAAAGGAGAAGGGCGAAAGGGTTCCAGAAGAGCAGGAAAGAGCAGATGACTGGATGTGATTAATAATGCCTTGTTATGGGCTGCTCATATATATAAATATACACAATTTATGTCTTGTGACTAAGAGCAATCGTAGTTACAGTGTGACACTGATTGGTGCAGCATTGGGGTAATAACTGGGTATAAGAAGTCTTAAGGTAGTCTGACTGATAGGAAAAAAAGGCATCGTTTACCATTCAAACAGATTAAGCTAGAAACAATGACTATCAAGAATACAATCAGACCTGGTGTCTACCGAGCCTTTAACCAAGGCCAGAGCCAAAACCAAAATCAAAATCAGAGCCAGAGCCAACAGGATGCCAGCATGGACCGTCGTGGTTCAGCCTCATCCACCAGCAGCGATGCCAGTGAAAGAGATCGCTCAGGATCGATTGACTACAACAAGGACTCTCTGATGGAAAACATAAATATGAACATGAGTACAAACAAATCGATGGACTCCAACAGCAATATGAATGCCCACGCCAATAGGCACAGATGGGGATTTCATAAGATGACCTCCGAAGAAGAGAGAAAGCGTGATGAATTTTTGAACGATTTCATTGTGTTCAGTGGTTGAGACGACTATGTATTTATGTGTGTATGTGTTTAACGATAATGAAATGAATATCTCAGTTGTTTAGCATTGAAGGTAACAGAGCCGTAGCCAAATAATCACTATTCCCAATCGTCATCACTTTGGTCCTTTTCCTTGTCTTCGTCACTTTCTTGAACGTGTTTGTCGTCGAATAATCCAACACTGTTACCGAAAGAGAGGATTTGCAGACACTGTCCCTTCAAGGCATCGTCACCATCGAAACTATCAATCAACTGTTGATCCTTTTCAGCAATTTCCTCAGATGGTTTGTACTCTTTGAGATAGTTCTTGTACTGATTTTCAAGGGTCTTGTCTTCTTGAATTCGAGCGTACAAATCAGCCACTTTTTGCTTCAGTAGAAGCACCTCTGGATGTCTTGGAACCACCACTACGTCGTCTTGTGGCTGTTTCTCTTCATTGTCCCCAGACTTGTTCTTTCCCTTCTCGCCTCCAACGTTGAAAAGTAGTCTGCTCTCGTTTTCATCCAATTGCTCATCTCCTTCATCCTCGTACTTTTCCCTGTCGACGTCCCCAGTGATGAACCGTCCAAGGTTACCAAAAACACCAATTGCTGCCTTCTCCACAACCTCTAGCTCTTTGTCCAGTTCGTCCAGATACCCATTCAGCTTCTCTGTGTTTACCAGCTGCTTCCCCTGTTCAACCACATTACTGACTTTTGGGTCCTCTACGAGCTGTTTCACCTTGGACTCCGTTGTTGACTTCAGTTGTGTGAACCAACCAGCGACGCTGTTGAACGAATTAGTCACTGTAGTTTCAATTGCTGTCTCCAACGTGCTCTTCTGAGTGTCTGTTTCAACTTCTGTTACTGTCTCTTGTTTTTTTGTGTCTTCTCCGGTCAATTCGGACATGCTTTCCATACCTATTCTCTCATTCGATGATCTGTTCTCCTTCAGTGTTTGTATCTCACTATTTCTGTTAAGTAGACATCAACACATCCACACACCACATACATTATATTCTACATACTCTACTTGTACTTGGACTTATACAGTAAAAGACACCAAGGGCTGCGCAACTGCAACAGAGGAAGTACACAATGCACCTCGTACCCCCTCTACGCTACACGCAACTCAGCAGTCACATTCATCGCGGATCGTACCCTCGCGCAGTCAACTATTCATATCTACTGCGACTACAGCTCAAGACCATAGTGTCATTGACACCGGAGCCAATAACGACAGAAACAGACGCTTCGCTGTTCGAATTTCTCGCATCGAACAACATAAACATGATCCACTTCCCCATGTCTTCGGAATCAAAGAAAAAGTTCAAGTATCCATCTAACGAAGAGATGCTCGTTGTGCTGAAGACGATCATAGACATGGACAACGGGCCAGTGTATGTCCATTGTCTGAATGGAGGAGTTGTCACAAGCCTTGTCGTGGCATGTCTGAGGAAGATTCAGCTGTGGAATACTATAGCCATTTTTAGGGAATTCGCCATGTTCAGTGAAGGCGTGCTGAGTTTGAAAGATAGAGCATTCATCTCATCCTTCCATGTTTCACTGTCTGAGGTGCTGGACATTCATAATTGTAATGAAGACACTGAAACAGACGGTGAAAACAAGGAGCGCGTCAAATGGCTGTGGAAGGGCCTGAGCATGGAAGTTGTCGTTAGGCATCCCACACTCTCGTCCTGATGGCATTGCTAGGTAATTGTATAGTATATGTACATCCTCTTGGTTCCTCTTCCCAGGGTTCCGCCTAGACTTCCGCCTAGCTTCGTTCCAACCCCTTCCGCGCCTCCCTTCAGACCCTTCAGACTCGGGAAAGAAGACTACTCGTTACCCGGACTTACCGTAATTCTAATCAAAAGAAATATCGGTTAGACATAAGCCATTATGTACAATATACACAAGCGACTTCACATCAACACACAAAAGTCAATGGATCCACCACACATTGCGATAAGACCACTCAATACGCCGGACGTTGAGGCAGTTAAACAGTTGGAAAATCTAGGTTTCCCTCCAAATGAAAGATGCAGTGAATTGGGTTTGTACTATAGACTGAAAACATGTCCAGAGTTGTGTTCTGGTCTTTTCGTTAGAGAATTCGACACAAGCACAGACCACAAGGAAGGGGAGGATAATGGAGATGAAGACAAGAAAGAGGATCAAGCAGACGACAGAAACACGGTCACAGTGGGAAACGGTGGAAGAATTATTAAAGAAACTTTGATTGGACATGTCCTGGGAACCAAGATCGACGGTGATAGGATCACCGAAGAATCGATGGAGGTTCCAGATTGGTTCACCTCTAAGGACTCCGTGGAACCGGAAACAAAGGGAGAAGTGGTACATCCTGTCAAGGGACACGTCGAATCTTCTGTCACAATAGGTGTTCACTCATTGGTAATCCATCCTAACCATCAAAAGAAAAATTTGGCAACCTTGTTGATGAACGATTATATTCAAAAGTTATCTAACTTAAGTGTTGGTGAGAAAATAGTGATCATATCCAAAGAGAAATTGATTCCGTTCTATGAAAGATTAGGGTTCGTTTGTAAAGGTAAAAGTGAATGTCATCATGGTGACGAGGAATGGTTTGATCTGGAAAGAATCTTGGAACACGATGATGAAGAGGATTGAGTATATACTACAAGTAATAAACAAGTGGAAGTTTAGGTACTCTACTACAAGTTGGCTACAATGTAAAGAAAATTCTTATCATCATATCTGTTTGAAATAAATAAGGTAAACTAGTTACATTAAACAAAACCCAAAATGCATACAAAAATTCAACACGACATAAACCAAACCTCTAATGTATTAAAATATCAACTCAACAACCTGTCTTAAACAATGCAAACTATTTTTTCTCGTCATCAAACCATTCGAAATCCGGAATATCCAAATGAAAGAATGGTGTATCAGTACCGATAGCACTAACATATCCATACACATCAGCATCATCCTGAACTATATCAACATAAGCGTCACTCAATTGAACATTTTCAATATCTTCAGGGGATTTGCAGGCAGCGCCACCACCGAAGCCAGCTTCGATTAAACCTCTCTTGATCCAAGGATTCAGAACACCAGCAAAATGGAATTCCACTTCATGATCTGCATACTTGTTGACGGCTTTACGTAAATCGACTAGAGCTTGAATACCAGTAGAATCGGTTTGATTCACTGTACTGAAGTCAAACACAAATTGTTTCAATAAAGGTCTGGTATCAGTTTCGATAGAGTTATTCTCATCTTGTTTGTTCTTACCGAGACCGAAAAAGCTCCAGCGTAACGGACCTGGGTTATTCCATGGACGATCAATGTTACGAGTATAGTTCAAAGGTTTTCCTCTTCTTGTGACTCTCTTAATTTCGTCAAAGATATAGTCGTACTGGCGAGAACAGTTCAAATATGTCCAAGACTCACAAGGTTTGAAAACCAAAACACCAGGTGGTGGTGGTTGTAATTGAATTTGTTCATTGATGTTAGACTTTCCATAAGGTAACCATTTTGTCCGATATCTGATCTTAAAGTCCTTTGGAGATTTCGATTGGGCTGATGTTGATGGTGGTGTTGGGATGGCAGGTGCTTTCTTAGTTGATTTGCTAGAGTTGATACTGAATTCTTGCATTTCAAATTCCTTTTGAGATGACGATTCATCACTCGATTCAGTTTCATCTTCAACAATTTCTGGGTTGATGACTTCTGCAACTCTTACTCTACCCATGAATTGTCCATTAGGGAATGCAACATGTAACAATAAAACGGCACAGGAAGCAGCGATGGCAAAGTAAATACCATTCTCGATTGAAGAGAAAACAGTGATTATGACACAGATTAGAAAGATGCATGAATCGATAGGACTAATTTTCCAGAAGAAAAATGTTGATTTGTAAGAAGCGATCAAATCACTAACAGCGTGGATGATGACTGCAGACAAAGTAGCCTTAGGAATGAAATAAAACGCACCAGTCAAAGCATACAAGGCAAGTAAAACACAAGCACCAGTATAGATACCAGCTAATGGGGTTTTGACGTTACATTTAGCCTTCAACGCCGATCTTGAAAACGAACCAGTAGCAGGATATGCGTTGAAAAAAGTTCCAATTAAGTTGGTAACACCAATAGCAACAAGTTCTTGGTCTGGTACAATTTTATAGTCGTTGATACGACCAAATGATTTTGAGATTGAGATATGTTCCAAAAGTAAAATGATGGTAGCTGCTGGAATTTCAGGTCCTATTTGTGACATGATGCCTTCTGGAATAGTCATTGGACCAACATTTCTCAAACCTGATGGAACAGTTCCTAATACACTGATACGCTTACTTGATAAATCATGTCTCAACATACCCCAAGAGATCAAAGTGAAAATGACAATGACAATACCATGTCTCAAAGCTTGGGCATAGAAAAACCAAAGTCTTTTCTTTGGATATCTTGTTGGCGCCCAGTTACAGAAAAATTTCCAACTGTATAAAATGACCAATGGGATGAGACCAAAGACTGCATTTAAGTTGGTATCAGGAAGATGTTTCAGGGAATTGATAACAACTCTAAAGGTGGCTTCCCTCGTATTGACCAAACTGTTGTAGCCCATGAGTGCAGGGACTTGTCCACAGATGATACTAAATGCCGAACCACTCATAAAACCCATAACCGCAGGGATTGAAATGAATTCTAGAATGAAACCAAATCTAAGAAGACCAATACCCAAAGCAATAGACCCACAGATCAAAGATAAAAGCGTTGCGATCAGAGGAGCCGGGATGTCAGGATTTTTTTCTTGAACTCTATGGATGACTTTTGAAACTTCCAAAGACATAACAGCAACAGGACCTATACTGACATCTTTTGATGTGGCAAAAAAACAATAGATGAAAACACCAACAAACGCAGAATACAGACCGTATTCAGCGGGAAGTCCAGCTAGTTGAGCATATGACATTGATTGTGGAACCATAACAATACCAACAGTTACACCTGCCACAAGATCAGAATACAACCATGCTAAATTGTAATGTAAGATCCATCTGTGAACAGGGAAAAGAGACTTGACATATTCTTTTGCCTTATCAGCAGGGTTATTAATGATGGTTTTAGACCAGTCTTTCACACCTATTGTTTGGGATGTGTATGAATGTAGAGGAAGATGCTGATCATGATCTTCATTGGCAGACTTGTAGTGTTGATACAAATCGTGTATATCAGACATCTTTTGGAGGTAGAGTGTAAGTTGGAACGCTAGCAGAAAGGAAAAGCACAAAGATACTTTGACATTTCTTTATACAAAAGTTTTCATGTCAAATCTTGGTCGTCATATGCACTTGCCACACTTTGACGTAACGATTTGTCAACATGAAAAACAACATTGCACAGCCAATTACCAAAAGGAAAAGCGGGAAACGTCAAGTCAGCCTTCTTACTGAGATGCGAGTATGCTGAATGCATCTCTTGTATTGTAACAGTTCACACTGTAGATCTCTTTCATTCAGACGATCTGCTCATTTCGTTGAGTTTGTAGAGGCTCTTAGCTATATTGTGGCACATAATTGGAAACTTCACGTGACTTGCACAAATTCGAAGAAACAAAAAGAAAAGAGCCAAAGAAAAAAAAAGTGCAAATTGAGTAAGTCGGAACAACTGCTGATTTTATATTTCAGTTTAGCCGCGCGGTTACCTATTTGAAACTATTAGGCTTTATCAGACTGACCAAACAATAAGTAAACAAACACAAACACGAAGACCAATGGGTATATTATAGTCTTGAAAATTGTTCACTGCTGTATTGGAATAGGTGATGAGAAGCAGCAGATATCTTGTTTTCTTATATAACTGTTGATGTGGCGCTCTGTAATCATGAATCTCAATCCATTGAAGCTTACTTAAGATCTTCTTTGAAACTAATTATCTATCGAGACAGCTGCGGCTGCCACAGTTCTTTACCAAAGACTGCAGTTATCATAAAGATGAAGAAGACAGCTCACATATAGGCTATCTCCTAGCTGTGTATATGCTGGTTGGATTTACAGTTTTGTGTTGGTGAAACGATGATCTGTGGTGATTGATACATATTAACATATTATTATTTAATTATTTTGTTTTCAAATTTTATCATCAAAGTGAAATTGTGACACGGATGGAAACCACTTAGTCAAAACAGCCTGTGTTGTACTCTTGACTATCCCCTTTTTACACCTGGTATCGTTGGTTGAACCAACCGAGAACGAAGTATGCCAGTTAGTGGAGATATTATCATAAATCTACCCATCGAGCTTCAACTTAATATCATCGAAAGAATTGAAGATCCGCTTGATTTGCTGAACTTTGTCAAGACCTATCCAAATTTCAAGAAAGAACTCGCCTTATTCACAGACAATGACGAAGAAGTAGTGTGTTTCCCAATCCCCAATGTCAACCGGTTCACAATCGAACAGTTCGAAGAGCTGATGAACTATAGTATTATCATAGTTGAGCTGCATCATTTGAAAAGTTTAAACTCTGAGTTCGTCTTGAAACATATCATGGCTCTGAGAAAGAAAATTTTCTTTGGCATGGCTGATTTGCATGATGAAACCTCTAAATCCGATGTAATGGTACAGGCATCAGCAGACATCATAAATCTCATCAATATCTTGAACGAACAAAGAGTGGTTTTCTTGTTCAAGAGCTTTAAGTACATCCATTTTGAGGAAGATCTTTGCAATGTTGTGAACATAATATACACTGAAGACATTGGAACTATGCATATTGACATACTGAAAGACACAGAAATGTCAGGAAGAGAAACGGATTTCTCTGAAACTCGACTATCTCTCAAAAGTATTGAGATATTGGAGATTGAAACCGTATCGCCCGAGTTTGTTGAAAGACTGGATTTATCACAAGTGAACGTAGAGCTTTCAATATTTGATGATTACGGCCATAGCCCCACTTTGTTCGGTAGCTTTTTCGAAAGGTTCAACTATATCAATACGAAGTTTTCAACTCATTTGACATCATTAAATCTACATAGGGTTTTTGATTTTTCTAACATCAATCTACCAAATTTGCAGGCTCTGAGTCTGACTTTTATTCCGAAATTGGAGAAAAGCTTTTCATCATCTGAGGAACACGAAACTACTGAAGTAATCCAAACGACTTTGGAAACAATGAGATTGGAGAATGTTGATGCTCCAGGTCTGAAGGTGTTTGAGTTATGCTTCTTTTCAAAAAATTTTAGAGTTAAGAACTTGAGCCTAAACGAGGAACTGACCTGTTTGACAATCAGCAATTTAGATATGACCTTTGAGAATGAGGATTTCAATAATGTTTATTACACGCAGATTCCCGATGCTGTTGATGATACTGATTGGATTTTCAACTTCAATTTTTCAAGGTTTATGAACAATTTGGATTGCCTGAAGTTAGAGAACATCCCAACTATGAATAGAATGTTTGTTTCAAAGGACTTAGAGATTATGCCAAACATCAAAACACTCACTATCACTTCAACGACTCCAAAGATTCTTGGATCAAGTTTCAAGTATTTTCCCAATCTGAGCGATATTACAGTGGAGATAAACGTCCCTGATGATAAAGCACATTGGATCGATTTGCCTTCATTTGATGATAATTTGATCACAGTAATCGATGCTCCGAAACTTGAATTTTTGAGTGTCTCAACTTATTCTGTTCTAGATAATGATCCTTTGAATTGCCAAAATCATCCGATATGGAGGTTTTCTAGAAACAGCTATCCAAACTTGAGGTCACTGCGCTTTTGTGGTGTAAATATTCTTGATTCAAATACCAAGACTATTGAATTTCCAATGTTGAGTTATTTGACTTATAGCGATTGTTTCGATTTCGATTCTTCCCAGAGTAAACCTCTGTTGCGGACGACTCTTGGTTTCAGCAAACCGAAAAAACTGAAAACATTTCATGTCTCTAGAAACATTAGGAGTACTGACAACACTTCTGACACTGGTTATGAACTTGTCTGTAAAGATAATACTTGGAAAAGCTTCATTACAACTCAAAATGTAAAAGGTTATTTGAAATTCATTGTTGAAGGGAGAGAGAATCTTCTAGAGGAAATGATATAGTTCTATTTCCCTTCACGGCTCATTTATTATAGTAAATATACTGCCCATTTAACGAGTGTGTTTGATGTTAAGACAATTTATTTGTGATGTATTATTTGTGTAGATTTTTGGATTCTTATCGCGAATGCCTTTATTTATATAATTGATTGTAATCATTTTCGTATATTTATCACACATTATCATAAATATCGGCACAAACTCTTAGCATTTCTTGTATCGTAGTGGTATCAGAGTCCTGTGTATATATCAGAGGAACTAGAAGTAACAATGAGCTCATCCAGTAAAAAGAAGCTCCTTTTAATGGTAAGATATGAATAGCATTGATTATGTCTCAAGTTAAAGAACTCAAAGTACTAACTGGGTAATCAGGGCCGTTCAGGGTCAGGTAAATCATCAATGAGATCTATTATCTTCAGCAACTACTCTGCATTTGATACAAGACGACTTGGGGCAACTATAGACGTTGAACATTCGCATTTGAGATTCTTGGGAAACATGACTCTTAACTTATGGGATTGTGGTGGTCAGGATGTATTCATGGACAATTATTTCACGAATCAAAAAGACCACATATTCAAGATGGTTGAAGTACTTATTCATGTTTTTGATGTTGAAAGTAAAGAGGTCAACAAAGACATTGAAGTCTTCGAAAGATCTTTGAAGCAATTGAGAGAATTCAGTCCGAACGTTAAAGTGTTTGTTTTATTGCACAAGATGGATCTAGTACAAGTGGATCGGAGAGACGAGCTTTTTGGAATAATGATGAACAAATTGCAAGAGCATTCTAGTCCTTACGGGTTTCAATTAACTGGATTCCCAACATCCATATGGGATGAGAGTCTATATAAAGCCTGGAGTTCTATTGTGTGTTCTTTAATTCCAAATATGAGCACGTACGAGAAGAATCTGTCAAAACTTACAGGAGTTCTTGATGCACAAGAGATCATTCTATTCGAGAAAACGACATTTTTAGTGATTTGCTCTTCAAACAGCAATGCGAATAGCCTCGATCCAAAAAGATTCGAGAAGATCTCCAATATAATGAAAAACTTCAAACAGAGTGCAACAAAACTAAAATCACAGTTTAAAACGTTGATTCTCAATGATTCCTTATACATTGTGGAGTTGAGCTCCAATTTGATGATTTTTGTTGTGTTGGAGAAGGGACAAATTGGCCAACAAGTTGTTTTAGAAAATATCAAGGAAGCAAGAAAGTACTTCCAATAGTCTATTAAATTCTGTACCCGGATAGTGCAGAGAATCATGCGTGTATAGCTAGACACAATTAGACATGTTTTCGGAACGACAGCACATGATTACCGAACTGATATCTTAAACTTAAGCTCATAATGTTAAGTACATTGTGTATGTGTGTATATCTAATTTGTATGAAGAGTTGAATATTGGTCATTGTTCATGAACAGGCAAGAAATGATTATTCAGAATTACATTCCGAATCCTCGCTCATCTTCAACTGAATTGTTTCCAATACCTGCTTTTCGACCACACTCAATTCTAATCCATCTGGAATTGAAACTCCCTTCTTTGTAATAATCAGGCTTTCTTCAGCTTTAGTGGTCTCATTTGTAGTCGCAGTATCCAATTTAATACCTGAATCTTGGTCTTTGCTTAATCCTTCTTCTTTATCATCAACTTTAGGCTTGACATACGCTGTCCACCAATAAACAGGATATCTTCTCAGGATATTATTCGTGATCAGTCCTACACCTATGATGACAACACTTGAGACTAATTGAATAGGTAAGTACCACCATCCCATTTTTGCAATCTCCTTATCTATCAAGGGAATTAACGCTGTGGCACCACTTGGAGGATGGACACAACCACAAATAGTCATTACCACGCTTGCGATCGCAGTACTCAATGCTGCACCAACATATAAATGGTTTCGTCCTGATTCTGATAGGCTGAACAACTTAAGCATAATTACCCCTATCAGTGCACTTAGAAACTGCCCAAACACTATGTTTCTTGGTTGTGCCAAAGGAACTTGGTTTACATTAAACAACAGAATAGCCGTAGCACCATAACTCGCTACTAAAAGAGGAGCATTATGGGACTTAAATACTTCTGAGTGTAAAAATATACCCTCAACAGTCAGGAGTCCAGCAAATGTACCAACCATAATATCCAACCAAAGAACATAATCAGGTTGAGGTTTGGGTTGGTGGGGGTGATGATGCCCTAGCCAACGAGCAATGAACCGTGGAAGCCGAGGAACCGGCGATTGGGGATAGTATGGATTGAGATACTTGTCCAAAGAAAACTGCCATACCATTGTTGCTCCCAGTATAGTAGGATTTGCACTTTCAGTTGTCTTAGATCGTAAGTTGTATTGTTGTCGTATACTCTATATAAATGAATTTTAACATTTTTCTGGGGTAAAATCAAATGCATCTCGCTAAAGATTATAGCATTACTGGAAAAAAAAACGTAAGTGTGATGAGAAAATGGGATAAGCACTGTTTATTTAATGTCAGAAGGTAGGAATACACATACTGTCGAGGCCTATAACGTCGAGCCCGAGGTTTCATGGCCTTTCGAAGCGATTTTTAGGATTTCCTCTTCAAAACCAGGTATTTTAATGTAATTGACTCCGTTATTTTCTAATTTTTCCAATGTAACATTCTTTGCAACAAAGGTATCTGGCTCCATTACACCAACAAACACGTTTCTAAAGCTTTCTTTGAACTGTAGAATTCTATCGCAACAGGGCAGATTACCACTCAATCTCAAAGAACAAGGTTCCATTGTGGTGTATAGATCAGTGTATTCTGGGATTTCTCTCTTTCCAGTTTCTACAAAGAACTTTTCCATAGCACACTGTTCGGCATGTGTATTACCTGGCAACTCTCTGGAATACCCCGTAGCTAGGACTTTACTCTGATTCACCATCACCGCACCAACAGAAAATGCAGTAGTTGTCTCTCCACATTTAGAAGCCTCCTCGATGGCTTTTTTCATGAAAGGTACATGCATCTCAAGAGCCCAGTCTGGGAAATCAGTATGGTAAGACCATCCGTCTTCTTTAGATGAATACTTGTAAGCATGAAGCCATAGTTCAAGATCATTTGGTCCTGGATCACTGTACATGTTGGTTCCACAAATTTCACATACAGTTTCCAGCTGCAGCTCACCGGAACTATCTGGATAGAACCAGGAAGATGCTGACTTTGTTTTCCCTATCTCATCAAGTTTTACCATCACCTTTTCGAGATTGGCTTTTCCACCTTTACCCAAAGATTCTCCCCAAACTCTGGCGTTAGAGTATATTGGATCATTGGCTATTGGATACCCGAGATATTGTAAATGAACTCTGATCTGATGTGTTCTTCCCGTTAATGGTCTACATTTGATGATTGAAGTTTGTCCATCAAAACTTATCTTCTTGAAAGAAGTTTTCGCAGTTTTACCCTTCTCTGACTCATCAATGTAGTTTAAAGTGAGCCTTGGATCAATAGTACTGATTGGCTTGTCCACAAAAATCTCTTCTCCATCAGGGAAATCACCAACAACTCGTGCGATATATTCTTTGGATATTGTATGGTTCTTCAACTGCTCGACAAATTTATCGGCACCTTTAGGAGACTTGGCCAGAAACATGAGACCAGAGGTCAGTCTATCTAACCTGTTACAAGGGTGAACAGTCAGCCCCTGCTCAAGTTCTAGTATCTTGGTGACTGAATTAAATCTATATCTTCCCGTCGGATGAACTGGCATTCCTGGTGGTTTATCAATTACAATTAACTCATCTGTTTCTTTGACTATTTTGATTGGTTTAGAGCTTACTGGTGATTCATGTCTATGTATCTTATGGGAAATAAGATCTCCATTTCTCACAATTGTATCAATGTTGGCAACTTTGCCGTTCAACAATACCTTTCCTTCCTCAATTGTCTTTCTATAGTATGCCTCGTCTCTGTCCCTAAACTCGTTACTGAAGATATCAATCAATGTACGATCACGCCATCTTAGTTTGCAGTAGGTGAGATATGTGAAGAAGTATGGCTCTACTTTCCTGTATTTCCCAGTGATTTGGTATTTGATATCTGAATCATTTATGGCATCCTGATGAGTATCTTGCCTTTTTGTGCGAAATGAAGAAGAAGAATTTGAAGAGACTGGTGATTTTGATCGAGAGCGAGCAGCCGAAGATGCGATACAGCTCGGAATTGGTAACATTTCCTCTGGATCCATCACTGAGGTATGAAATATCAATAGACATATACGCTTCGTTACTGAAAAGTTCTATTCAATAAAAAAATCCATATGCAGAGCTCGGTATCACGTGACTGAGATGAACAAGAATGCGATGTTGATGTGCGGTATGAGCTTGAAGAAACAAGAGAAGGTACAGATGGGCAGGTCATAAGGGACTATTAAAGCATTTATATTTTAAATTCTTTGTCATAGAGTTCTACAATTTTCCCATCCTTTTGCCAAAATTCTTGATGAAAAATTCACCATAACCTGGATCGTTCAACAATTTTGCACTGTCGATACCGACTTGGTGGAGACCCTTACTGACAGCTTCGTTGTTAATATTCATTGCATCTAGATGCCGTTTCGCAGCCTTCAACGTTGGTGTATACTTCTTAGAGATTATTTCTGCAATTTCTGTAGCTTTCTTCAATGCATCATCTTTTGTGTCAAGAACATCACTTACTATGCCGATCTCCTTTGCTTCATCAGCACTGAAATCTCTTGCGGTAAGGGTGAGCTCGTTTATTTTACTTACATTACCACTGATTTGTGGCAATCGTTGAATAGATCCTATATCTGCAAGGATACCTACATCGATCTCTTTTATTGCAAAAGTTGTATCTTTGCTCGCCAATCTGATGCTTGTGGCCCCTATAATATCCAGAGCCAGACCATAAGAAATACCATGACACACAGATATAACAGGAATATCGAATTCTGCTGGTGCACTAATGCATTTCTGAAATTCATAAATTCCAGATGCCTCCACTGCTCCCTTCTTGGAGCTCTCTACCATACGCATAACAGAACTCAAATCAATCCCTGCACAAAAATTGCGGCCCTTCCCAGAGAGAATGATCACTTTAGTTTGCGTTTCTTTGGCCAAATACTCAAACACTCTATAATATTCTAGCCATGTTTCCTCATTGAAGCAATTATGCTTTTTGGGTCTGTTGATTTCAACATGTGCAATTCCGCTAGAAGAAATCTTAACATTGAAATATCTGAACTCAACCATTTTCAGTCTTCCTCAACACTGTACTTATCTTCTAATGAACTTGTAATAGTTGGAATACTTCGGTTATTCTTTATACTTTTTTTGACTTGTTTTCCCCAGTTTTTCAAACTTTATGCCGAGGCTTAAAATGGTTCCGCTTTGAGTAGTTTTTAACGAAAATGTGTAAATTCTCAGATTTTGTGTCAATAAAATAAAGATCATTACAGAAATGGAAAGAGTGTTACTAACTATATGTATAATACAATGTAATTATATACACTATACTTCAGTGAACTAAACTTTACTTCTCTTTTCAGGTCTTTGAAAAGCACCAGGCTTTCTGAGTCCGGTGGGGAAGGCACTTGGTTTCCTCATACCGAATTTCGGTCTTGGGATAGTATTCTTCTTTAGTACCTGAACAACAGAAGGTTCAGTCTTCACAGCACTTGGTTTGGTGATATTCAGAGGTGGTTCGGTTGCGTTGAAAGAAGAAGATTGGTTGGATTCACTTGAAGTCGTGGAGTTCTCTGGGTCATTAGTTTTAATTGGTTCATTAACAGGTTTGGCTGTGATAGTAATAGATTTGAGGGTTCTAGCTGGTGACGATTGGTCTGGTTTCCTGAAGGATGGCATTTTAATCTGTCGAGAAAGTATTGCGGGTGGTGGGAGTGCGATGGCTTTAGTTGTCTTAGATTTGAAAAGTGCAGGAGAGGCTGACGATTTCGCCGTGGTCTCAGAAGAGGTCGGTTGAGTGGTAGATGTTTGAGGTATTGCTCTTTCGGATATTGTGGCTTGTGAAACTGTCTTCTGAGGTGCTGTGGAGATGGGAACAGGTTGTAGATCTTTAGCATTGGAAGGTTGAGGTGATGAGGACTTCGAGACAACTTGGGAGTCAACAGTGGAAGAGGTGGTACCGGTTGAGGTTGGAGTAACTGTCTTTGTTGGACCAATTGCATCTTTTCCAGGTACAGTAATTTTAGCCACGTTACTGGAACTTTGCTTTTCATCCATTCCATCATCGAACCTCATAGTCAAAGGAATCAATGGAATTTTAGCCTTTTTAAACTCAAAGCTAGACAGCACATCACTCTTGCGCTTCAAATTTATAACTGGTTTCTCTGCGTGTTGAACCAAAGGAGGTTGTGATGATTGCACTTGTGTTTCCATTTTGAGCGAAATGTTGTTTTGGCTTGTTTGAGTATGGTTGGTAGTGACAGGAGAAACAGTGGTTTCATCTTGATTATTATTTTGAAGCGGTTGTTGGGTGACAGCATGTGAAGTATTTCCTCTCGACGAAACCGAGCTTTCGCTATCATGTTCCTTGCTCAGCTCTATCACATTGTCCACCAACTCCTTAGTGATATTATTGAAAGCTTCATTGTTCATCAGCATTTCCGCTGTTGTCTCATCACTCAACTGTCTGGAGGATCCCAATGATAGAAGTGTCTCATCAATGTTATCATTGCCAGTCGAGCCAGACGTTGAACTAATAATAGGCATATGGCTGGTAAGTCCAGGACCTTTTACACCCGCAACCACAATACTATTGTTATCAATATTAACGCTCTTTGATCCGCCTGTCTGAATATTGGCAATATTATTTGAGTTATGGCCATTATTTAAAGCATTAGTGACAATCTGAGTAATTATGCTATTTAAAGATTCTTGATCAAGTGAAGATACATCCAAGGTGCTCATGGTTTGCGTGATTATGGACGCCAAATCCTCCAGATTAGCAGACTTGATAATCCTTCTGTTCTTTCTTTTTTCAAATTCTGCTTCAATCCATTCAAGCTTTTTTGGCGTATTCTCGGCACCAAATAGCTGAATAGCCCTTTTCTTCAATCTAGCACGAAGGTCATTATTTTGGTTTTTCAAACGATTAGCATCTCTCCACCGCTTTTTCCTCTCTCTGTTTTCCAGTCTGATTCTCTCTTTCTGCTGTTCAGGAGTCTCTTCCTTATCTAAAGGTTTTCTCTTCAAAGATTTTGGTGTGTTTTCTCTAGACTGTTTACCACCAAATGACGGCGATGAGGATAATAAGGAAGAGTGCGCACTGATTGCATTTGATATAGCATTTCCAATAACATTGGTCAAGTCGGTCGGAAGATGTGGCAGTAATGTTCCAAGATTATTGATGAGAGTAGAGTTCTGTAAACTGTTGGTCGAATTTGCTGATCTTGTCGTGGTATTGGTTGCTCTTACTTGCTGCAAACCAGCAGTTTGAGCAGACTTCTTTGGACCATCTGAAACTCCTGTTGTGCCATGGGCTAAGATTGCTGTATCTTTTGAGGTATGTTTTCCGGCTTCAACATTTATCCTTGAATGATCAGAAATCTCCCCAGGAGTCAGCGTGGGCGTCTGTTCTTTCGAAGATTGCCTGGAGTCCTGTTCCTTTCTATCATTTAGCTTGGAGCTGAACTTACCACTGGACATATTTGATCTACTCAAAGCTAAGGTTTCAGCTATAGAAAGATTTTTCTTCTGATTGTTAGCCAAATCGATAGAGGTATCTTTTGATAGAAGAACCAAAGGTGCCTTTTTAACGGTATCCAGGACAGAGTTGGCAGGTGCAGGTTTGGGCTGCTTTGGAGTTTGAGCATCGGTGTTTGACTTCGATGTACTGATCAGAGGGATTAAGGGCAACGAGGAGAGTTGTTTGAGATCTTGCCTGTCGCAATTTATCGAAGTCTGGTCATTTCCTGATTGTTGAAGTTGAAGTAATAGTTTTTGTTGTTGTTGTTGTTGTTGTAGCTGGGCTACCTGCTGTTGTAACACTGGTGGTACAACAATCGGTTGTTGTTGCTGTTGCTGTTGTGTTTGTTGTTGTTTTTGTTGCTGCTGTAATAGAAGACTTGGAGTTTGGCCAATGTGTATTTGAGACCCATTCACAACACCCAAACTTTGAGCTTGTTGTTGTAATGACTGAGGTAAGTTATGCAGCGAGATGGGAGGATATGGAGTCCCTTGTTGAAAGATTGGGATTTGGCTAACGGGTGCCTTTTCTTTCTTCTTCCTTGTTGTACTTTTTCTCGGAGCCTTTGGTTTCTTTTCCTTCGGTGGTTTCTTCTCTCTAGGTTTCGTTTGACGTTTCTTTGGTTTCTCAGATGGATAGCTTGTGGACAGTTGTTGAGATAGATCCAATCCACCTTGCTGTAGCACTTGGCTCAAGTAACTGGTTCCCTCACTACTAGACTCTAAGTTCAAGTTTTGAAGCAAAGTATTCGGATCTTCAACTGCCATAGCCAGGGCATTTTGCATTATTTGATTCATATCAATATCTTCCTCCTCAATAGATACTTGTTGTTGATTCTGGTGATTCTGTTGCATCTGTTGTAGCTGCTGCAGTTGTTGTATCTGATGCTGAAGTTGTATTTGCTGTTGAAGCTGGGCTTGCAGTTGGTCCTGGACTTGTTGTTCATTGATTCTTGTCTGATGCTCTTGTAAACTTTGAGGCTTTTCTGAATCTGCTTGCGCATCTACAACATTTTGAACCAATTCTGCAAGAGCATCCTTGAAAGGGTTATCAGAAAAGTCAGCGGTCTGTTGTTTATCTAAGTCTTTACTTGATGAGCCAGCCTGAGATTGGCTGTACTGCTCCGCCTTCGATTCACTGACAGCTTGAAGTATTTGGTTCTGCAATTGTTGTTCATAACTGGTAGATGTTTCATTATGTAATTCTAAATGTTGGCTTGAGTTATTGTGAGTTTGGTCGACCGCATTGAACGCATCAAGAATTTGATTTTGAAGTTGCTGCTCAAAATCATTCTCATCGGCCTTTCTCTGTTGATTCTGTTGCTCCTTCATGTTATTTTGTTTTTGCTGCTCCACAGATGCATTGAACTCTTCCATGATATGCTTCTGTAAATCATTTTCAAAAGCTTCAAAATCAATATCTTCATTTCTTTGTTGTTGTGGACTTGCAGAAGTTTGCTTTTGAGTGTTTGGATTCTCCAGTGAAATCTTGGATGAATCAGCCTGCTGCTTCTGTTCTCTGGCTTTCGTTTGTTCAGTGTTAGACTCTAATGCGTCCATTATCTGCCGTTGTAATTCTTCTTCGTAATCATTATGGTGATTATTGCTGTTATCATGAGTGTTCGTATTCGGGGTATCGTTACTGTGAGTGTCCAATTGTATGTTCAATTGCTGGCGTATATGCTCATCGAAATCAAACTCGTCCTGCTTCTGCTGGGAACGTACCGGATCAGATGCCTGCTTGGAAGAAGACTGGTCTTGCTGTAAGGTCTGGTTCAATTGAGCTTGTAATTGACGTTCCACCTCTTTAGCAAAATCGTCATCGTCATCATCTGCATTGGCATCAGCAGCAGTGGTACTTGTACCTGCACTACTGCGATTGGAGGTTGACGAGTTGTTCTGTTGGTTCTCGCCTATGCTGCCTGCATTACCACCACTCTGGCTGCTATCATTGTGTGTATCACTAGCGGCTAGGCCCACATCACTTCCGTCTTGAAACTGCTCTTCCATGTGTCGCTGTATTTCTTTCTCAAACTGATCTGACTCATCTTTGCTTTCTGTCAATGCGCTCTTGTCATCAGATCCGTCGTGACCTATCTCATTGTTATTGTTTTGATTTTGTGACACTTGCTTGTTCTGTATATCATTATCACCATTGGCCAGCAAGTCCTGTTCCAGCCCAAACATGGCTTGCTCCACGACAGACGCGAGGTCTTCTTCATTGAACTCGTGCTGTGACATATCGACACTGAACCAGATGGAAGATCACGTTACGCTCTCTATAGCCTATATTGATCACACTAACCCCAATGCGACTCGATCACGTTGTTTACTTTTGGGTCAAAGCGAAGGATCTCCTTCTCACCTCTCAGCTTCTTGCTTCTATGCTCTCTAATTGTTCTATGTCTGTACTGTTGTATTAAGTGCTTGTTTGTTTACACTTAGTACCGCGATAACACTGATCTTCTTATCGCTTAGCTCAATCGCTCTTAGACAGGGCTTCACTTGTTAAATTGTGACTGTTTAGTGACTGTGAAAATTTTCGTCTTGTTCTTCCCAACATCACCGGTGCGGACCACACCTATCTCAAAAATGTGTCCCGTTTTGACAGGTTTTTTTTCAATATTTCGCGAACTTCTACACATAATCTGCCTGTTGAAATGTCCCATTCTGTGTTAAGTACGACACATGTTCTCACATATACACACAAATGAAACTTGTGGAATTCGGCCGCGTAAATTACTGTACTATATAACGTCTTATCTCTATTATTAACAATTTGGGAAAGTGACACTTTTATGCGGTTGTTTAGCAAGAGACACTGGAAACATGTACGTTTGAGCGAGCGTGCGTGCATGTTCCACCTGATTCATACCAAATCTTGTGCGTGACATGTTGCTGCTTTTGGTACACGTCTGCTTCACCACATGGGCTACTTCCGTCTTGTAGGTAGGACCATGGAAAATGGAGATACAGTGACCACGGTTCATTCCCTTGGCTCTCGACCTCGCCGCGTTTTCTTGACCTGGGCTGATCGCTGTCCTGTGACCAACAGCTGCGATTGACCAACAGGCGACCCTTGTCCTACATCAAGGTCTCAACTCGAAAAAGAGAATCGTATTTTTCTCGACGTAGATGTATTTGCAGTGCAGAGACAGTTGATCAACGGAATTGGACTGACACTGGGATATATGAAGATGATTCTGGGTATACATTTCTCTTCATTCCCCACAGCTACAGTTGTAGCCTCCTTTCCCCCCTG
Source organism: Komagataea salicaria (assembly GCA_003707885.2). Classification (NCBI taxonomy): domain Eukaryota; kingdom Fungi; phylum Ascomycota; class Saccharomycetes; order Phaffomycetales; family Wickerhamomycetaceae; genus Komagataea; species Komagataea salicaria. The sequence goes on from PPMB02000015.1 coordinate 226,531, forward strand.
TCCCACAGACCATCCTGCCATTTCATCTCGAATTCTTCTTCCCTCTCTTCCTAGTCTACTGATTACATAATAATTTTTCACCAGTTCGCGAAAAGTTCCCACTAAATTCAAAACACTGAAGTTCGAATCATATACGAGGATTAGCGAATAGCCGGAAGAATCAAGAAATCTCGCACCAATGTCCCGTAGACTGCCTACAGCAACGGCCAGCAAGGAGGAGAACCTCTTCAAAGAAGCCTTGAAGACTTATGAGGCAAAGCATTACAAGAAATCTATCAAGAATTGTGATCAGATTTTGAAGAAAAGTACCAATCCAAATTACGCTGAAGCATTGGCTTTAAAAGCTTTGAACCTCTACTTTTTAAAGGAAGAGCAGGAGTCAGAATCCTATGTAAACAGTGCCATCAAGAAAAATGAATTCTCCCCTGTGTCTAATCACATTATCGGAATCTTGAGAAGAGCTCAATTGAGATATGAAGAAGCAGCTATGTATTTCAGAAAAGCTTTGGACAATGGATCAATGAATAAACAAATTTGGAGAGACTTGAGTGTCATGGAACTACAAACCCGTGACTATAAAAATCTTTCAAAGTCAAGACATGCATATTTGGAAGAGTTTTTGGGCTACAGGGCCAACTGGACCGGGTTAGCTGTTGCTCACCATTTGAACAAAGATTATGATGCAGGTATCAGAACTTTGACTAAATTCGAAGAGCTGGTCAAGGGCAAACTGAACGATGCAGAATTGTATGAACATTCTGAATTACAGTTGTATAAAAATCAACTTATTTATGAGTCTGGAAATGTCAAGGAAGCATTGGACGATCTGTTGAATTTAGATACATTTGATAAACTGGAAGAACTGGAATGGAAGGGTAAATACTACTTAAAACTCAACGATAACGAAGCTGCTTCCAAAATTTACAGAACTTTGTTGAAAAGAAACCCAGACAATATCAAGTACTACAACTTCTTAGAGCTATCATTGGGTACCTTGAATAAATCTGCAAAGTTCAGAGACGGTTTGTACCAAAAACTTGCAAAATTCTATCCAAGATCAGATCCACCAAAATTCATCCCATTGTTTTTCACTGACGGTGAACTATTCGCTGAAAGAGCCGGTACTTACTTGACTTCGCAGTTGAACAGAGGTGTTCCAGCAACTTTCACTAATATCAAGCCATTGTACAGATCTCAGCCTAAAAAGATCGAGGTTATTGAAAAGATTGTCCTAGATTATTATGCCAATGTCAAGGAACCACTAACTTGGGTTTGGACCACCTATTTCCTTGCCCAACACTACTTGTATCTTAAAAACTTGACCAAGGCTCAAGAACTAATCGATGCTGCTATTGCACACACTCCTACTCTGGTCGAGCTGTACATCTTGAAAGGGAGAATCACGAAACATTTGGGAAACCCTAAGGAAGCTGCTAGAATTGTCAACAAAGGTCGTTTAATAGACTTGCAAGATCGCTTCATCAACACCAAGACCGTCAAGTACTACTTACGTGCCAATGACATCAACGAGGCCATGGCAATTGTTTCTATATTCACCAAGAATGATGATAGCATCAATGGTTTGAAAGATCTACACACAATGCAAGTGAACTGGTTCTTGATCGAAAATGCAGAAGCATACTTGAGACTCTACAAACAAGCGGTCAAAGAGAAAAATTCTGAAAACATTGTCAAGTATGGTGGGTTAGCATTGAAGAGATTCAAAGCGATAGTTAAGGTGTTTGAAGAGTACTACATTGACCAGTTAGACTTCCACACTTTCTGCATGAGAAAGGGTACTGCGAGAGCATACATTGAAATGTTGAAATGGGAGGACTCGGTTTTCAAATCTTCTGTCTACACTAGAGCGGTTAGTGGTGCTGCTCAAATTCTGTTGTTGAACGACAAACCTATAATCGAACAAGAAGAAACTGAAGTCAAGGATAAAAAGAAAGACAAGAAGGAAAAAGCTGCTAGGGCTAAAAGACTTGATGCAGAAAAGGAAGAGCTTATTGCTTATGCCCCAGAGGACGATTCTGATGTATTTGGTGAGAAACTTTACAATGCTAAAGACTGGATCAAGTTGTTCCAAGAAGAGTTCTACCACCATCTAGCAGACCAAGGAGCCAACGACTCTATCATTGCAAATGACCTAGGATTCCATCTCTACTTCAAGCTGAAGAAGATTCCTTTGGCAATTGGTTCGTTGACAAAATTGAAGACTTTAACAGACTTCAAGTATGAGAACTTGCCTGCTTATTTGCTGACTGTCAAATTCAGACTTGGTGAGGAAGGGCTCAACAAGATCTTGGCTGACAAACTCCTCGGCAAGAACTTTGCAGACTTTGAATTCGACAACGTCGATGCTGTTGTTGCAAAATATTTGAATCTGGCAACTTTCAAGGGCTTATTAGGCCTAGTCAACATTGTTAAGTTGAACTTGGATAACGTTGATAACTCCAATTATATAGATATTATCAAAACCAAGGCAAAGGACCTCACACCAGCCGAGGAAGCAACCATCTTAGATGCTCTTGAATAGACCTAAATACTACAATACACGTTTACATGTATAGATACATACAGCAATATACTTTTTCACTCAAATGCTGATCTTTCAGCTTGATATGTAGCAGTTCATTACGCTGGTGTTTGGATGTGCTGTTGGTGCCAGATTACATCAGTTTCAGTTAAAAGAAAATAAAAAGAATTCGCTATCTCGAACAAGCAAGACAACAAATACAATTGATGCCAGAGGGTTGGTAGCTGATAGAGCCACTACGACTGATACATAGATGAGCACAAGCAATATAAACATCAAACAGGAGTCAAATAATCCACATGACCAATTTCTAGAGTTCATGGAATCGAACTCAGTGAAGTCCATACCTGTCAAACAATCGCTATCCAAGTCATTTCAAGATAGTACGTTGAGTGTGAGCCATAACAACGGCTATTCAATCTCAAGTGATGGCAAGATCTCTAAAAATTTCAGTACTGCGAGAAGGAAATCTTCAGCTAAGTCAGCAAATGATGAAGACGATGACGACAACAAGGATGACCGCAAGAAGAGAGATAATATGAATGACAAAATCCAAGAACTGCTCACGTTGATACCGGAAGCGTACTTTGTAGAGAACAAGGACCGTTCTAGTGGGACAAAAGACGGCAAACCGAATAAGGGACAAATATTGACCAAAGGTGTGGAGTATATCCAGGATTTACAGAACAAGATTGATGAAAATAACAGAAAAGAGGTAGAGCTGATTTGGAAATTGAAGAAATTGATGAAGATCAGTGGAAAGAGCGTGATAGAGCTTGGGGGCCTGAATCTAAACAATACTAGTGCGGAGATTGTCTTGAGTGAGATCGGTGTGGGCCCACTTGCTAACCAAACATCTACTGCGGGAGGTTCTAATGCCCACAAATCTCCAAATAACAACTTTGAGTACGGGGGATACGACCAGTACAGCTGAGCAGCGTGTCATATATGTCACGTTTGTATAATGTATGTGTATTTAATGTAATGAATATTTTTAGTTGTAACGGCACCAGGGTAATGAAGTACTTAGTACAAATTTGGCATTCTCAAAATCTCTTTTTGTCTGTTCTCACTGTGGTCTTGCAGCATGCGCAATATCTTGGAGTCCTTCCATTGCTCTGGCAAAGGTGTCACATCATAATTCTTTGTGGCCCAATAGTAAATATCCCAATCAAGGTGATCCAATAGTTTATCATACTCATCCAGTTCTTCCGCATTAAACGTATGGAGATATTTCTTTGCAAATCCAGAAAGCAAGAGATCCGTTTCCAGAATACCTCTTTTTCTTGACTGATAGACCAGTCTTGCTCTTTTCTTTTCAATATCTTCATTGCGTCTCTCGATTGGCTTGATTGTGATTCTTTCTTTATTTGCTTCTTTGTCAAATGTAGTGATTATTTGAGGTGTATTGGCTCCCTTGGCTTGCTTCAGTGTTCTCAGCACTGAAAATGAACGGACTTGCAAATTCTTAGAGGCAGCGAACATTATATATGTAGATATGAAACTAATATTTAGCTCACTGTCAGAAAAAATGGAGAGAAATTTAGAAATTTCATCAAATCTCGATACTTTTTTATATCTATATTAGTACCGACCATTTATAATTTCCTAATCAGGAAGTCAACCGCTTTAGGAAATCAAAACATAGAAAACACAAAAACAAAACAAAAACAACAGAAGTAAACAAACCATCTAAAACGTCACTTAAAATCGACATTGTACCTTCAAGAGCTCAAGAAAGCGCGTTTGAAGGATGAACAGAAGTAGAAAGGAGATTAGGAACGATAGATTTCCTCTCTTGGAGCTTCCTGAGCTTTCAGTATGTCTCAAGAGCTGTAACTTGAATGCACCAGAGGAAGACTTGTATAAACCATCACCTATATTCATTCAGTCGTTGTTTCAGCAGATACTAGAAATATTCCTATTTATTCCGGCATCTACATTCCAGGAGCGTCCAAACATAAACGGTAACAGTGCGGGCAGCGATGTTGATGGGTACAGCTATGAGGATGAATATGAGTGTTTGAATTTGATCAAGTTACAGCGTCATTTATACAAGTTTCTAGTTGACTGTGGGGTTTATGACTTCGTGTTGACAGATTTGATCAGACCTGATGCACAGAGAACCAAAAGACTGCTTAGTGCCATTGTGAACTTTGCAAGATTCAGAGAGGAGCATTTGTATGATAACGAGGAAATATTGAAGGCTAATAACTTGAAGTTCGAAAAGCATCAAGCATTGCAGCAGGAGTTTCAGAAACTCACGAATTATAACCTGGAGTTGAATACTAAACTCAACAAGTACCGTAATGAACATAAGAACATCAACGAATTGAACGCATACAACTCTAAGATTGAAAAAGAATTGAAGAGTTTGAAAAAAGTTCAAGAAAGTCTAACTATCGAACATTTGAATTACAAAAATGAAAAATCAAGATTAATTCAGATCTTAGAAGATCACAATTATTTATTGCTAGAGTCCAAGAAAAGCTTAGATAAGTGGAAAAATTACTTGATTGAATCTCCAGAGATTTTGAATAAAATCTTAAACGATTTGGCAAACTCTTTGAAGATCGATGAAGCTTCCTTGAATCAGTCGGAACTGAAATCAAGAAATCTATCTATCTCAATCAACTCCATTCAAATAATCGACCAAGACTTGAAAAGTTTTCTGAGTATTATGGATGAGATTAAGTTTGACCTGAACAATGAAAAGGTGCAACGCGATAAGCTAAACAAATTGAATGAACAACTCAACGATTCAAACTTCCAAATGAATGAATTTGACAGGAAAATACAACTACTTACCAGACAAATCAAAAATTTGAGTGAAAAGTATCAACGAATTCTTGATCAGAAAAATGCAAAGAAGGAAGAATTTGAAAAAAAGATCAACGAACTCAATGAATCATATCTGAAATTGGTCGATGAGAAGAACATCAATGACAGACAAATATATGAAAAACAGCAATATATTGAATCAGTGGAAAGAAGAATCGTTGACTTGAAGAACTCTTATGATGCAGAGTTCAATGCGACAAATCTTGAAATTGAAAAGTTGAATTCACATTTGAATCTGTATCTGAATCAGATAGAGAAAAAACTAGAATTGGTTTGAGCTTTCGAAATTTTTTGGTTATGGTGGTGTGTCAAGGGTTTTGCAGTTATTTTGCTTTTAATGAATATATGTACAATAGGATAATAATAAATCGTGTCTGTTTTTGGTAATCTGTAGGTTATTAGCGTTCGATGGCCTTTGCATCCTAGTCATTCAGCGATTTATGCGATTCATTCAACTCAATAATTATGTTGCATTGGGCTCAATCTTGGTTTCCGCCGTTTTTGTATATGAACTGGATGTAATATTGTTTGATGTCCCTATCATAGAATGAGAAAAACTTGTCAAAGTCGATCTCCTTGGATGGGATTTTGAAACTTATTATTTCATATGGTTTAGCGTATATCATTAGATACTGATAGCTCGAGTCCTTTGTCGTATCTTGTTCGTATTCGAAACAGGTCATGAATCTATAAAATGGGTCATGATCTTCCTTGAACTCTGGAAGTGTGATCTGCAAAAGCATACCCAGCTCCTTTGTTTCTGGATCCCGTATTTTCGTCACTTTGTATTCTGGTTTGCCTATCTTCACGTAATCATTTTTAATGATGGATGTCTGGTCTGTTGTAGCATTTACCACTTCGCTTCTCTCTTTCTCATATTTTGCACGTCTGAGAACATTCAGCTGATGCTTTTTACCGTTCACATGGTTCAAATAACTGTCATTAGATATATGGATAGTGTGGCAAAGCCTACACTCATATTGACCCACATGGTTTTTGAAAAAATATGGGTCATTAGCAATGTCGAAAAGCTGGTTTATTCTTTTCTTTTGGGCCAGTTGTAGCTCTTGTTGTGATGCCACTCCACCGGACCCCTTTTTAGACCCTACCCTATCCTGATAGTCCATTTTTGTATCTGTTTCTTTTATCTCTCTATATACTTCCTACTCATCTTTAATTTTTTTATTTTTTTATGACTATACAAACTTTTACTGTTGTTCAACAACTCAAGCACAGTAATAGTTATTCAGGATGAAAACCATTCATAGAGGTAATCTATTTTGTATATATTTGAAGTTCCCTTCAGCTACGTCTGATCCTTCCATCACGTTCAATTGCATCACAATTCTCTGAAACAAGCTTATATGCTGGAGAGTATGTGCCGTCGGACCGTCTGAGATGAGGGTTCGGAACAGTAGTATCAATGCCTCCCAATGAAGTATAACCTAAGTCATAAAGAGTGCAATACGGAATGTCCAACTCCTTCAGAAATAACCATATTTCGTCGTAATGCCAGTTAAGTACTGCGTTCACACGCATAAATTTGGGCCAGTTGTTGTCAGTTTCTTGAATAGGCTGTAAGTGTTCAGAGTATGGATCAGATCGTCTCTGTCCAATGATGATGGTTTTGAACTGCGGATATTCTTCCAAGTACTTGCTGAAGCCATCTTTCAGCGAAACATTATCATATTGGATCAGGTGAAGCTGGTATTCAGAACAACAATCTGAGATGAACTTTATGAGCTCTGGGAATTGGGTCTCGTAGTTTATCAAAATGCAATTGACTTTCTCGTACTGTGCCAGTTCGAACTCGGGAAAGTGCTCATAGAGTGTAGAAAGATAGATTATCAGCAGCACTAGACAGTCCTTGCCACCGTTAAAGCTCAGGGATATCTCACTGAGTGGGGAGTTCTGTATAACAGTTGTTATGATTGTGATTGATTCCAGCAGCTTCTTTTGTGTGGATGCGAGAAGTGATTGGTTTTGTGACAGAGTTGTGCTCTGTAGAGATAGAAAGCGTATTACCAGCTCATTGCAGCTCCGACAGACATCGACGAGTCCCATCTTTGCTCCATACAACAGGCAATCAGCGTATCAAAGTCAGAATTAGTGGAGAAATAAACGGTGAAAAATGGATCACATAAGTGAAAAAGTTCGGCAAAATTGATAATGACCATCATTATCTTCATTACTAATTAAACGTACGAAGGAACAGGTGATACTACAGTGAATACACCGGAACACTAGATACTGCTAGTGGTTGAAGATGATCGGGCTTGGTGGTTCTACATTTCTATATAGAGGCTAATGGGTCCCTTAAAGATGTATGTACAGTTGGGTATTATCTCTTTATTGATGCATTTGCACTAAATCGCTCACATACTGGTCGATCTGAAACAACTCCAACTCGTCTTGTTTGTTGTAAACAGAGTTAAATTTCTTGTTATCCAGAAAATGGTAGTCAGGATTGATTAACTGGTGGTAGTCGGACGATATTTTTCTGAGAGTTTGTAATGTAGAGATATTGGTTTGTATACCATTAATTTTTAGCTCATCGATAATGGCATTGATCTTGTTCAGATCCCCATGAAGCTCCCACTCCAGTTTCAGATTGAGGTTTAGTATATCCGTAGTCAAGCCAAAGAAGTAAACTTTCAAGTTTTGACTTTTGAGGTACTGGATGATGTTGAGAGCCTCCTGCTTAGAGTTGAAATCCTCTCCTAGTAAAGTAAGTCCCTTTAAGAGTATGAGAGGAAAAGTCAGCTCATTGAGAGTTCCATTTGGGTCCTTCTTGATCTTCTCCAACAGTTCATCACTGAATTTACTTGGTTTGAAGTTTGGTTTGGATAGCACCAAATCGAACTTTTGAATCGTATTGGTGAGATAGGTGATCAGTTCGAAATTTGTGCTGAAGTTCGACATTTCGTCAAATATTTTCGTCAGATTTCTTTCCAGCTTGTTCTTCTTCTCTAAGTCATCTAGAATTTTTACTGAAATATCTTTGTTAAAGTGGAATTTGCCATATAGGTTAACTGGTTTTGTAGTAGTATTTCCTGAAGATTTTTGGTTCAACAAAGTCCTTTTTGGCGCACTACTGGATAGAGAATCCAAAGACTCCTCAAAAATAAGCTGCATCGCCTTATTTTCTTTAGCTGCCTCGTCTTTTGACTGATTCATAATCTTCTGAAATACTTTAACAAATGCAATTTCCTCCTCTTTGGATGAAATTTTTTTGTTGAAATGGTTGGAAAGCGTTCTTGACGTCCGCAGAAGCGTGGTTACACTTGGTCTCATATTTCAGCTTCCTATTCCTTATATATGAGCCTGAACAATTGCTCTCTGGCCACAAAGCCTCTGTATACATCTGTTTATGTCTCATGATAAAAAATTGAAATAACTACTACAGTACTGGCCGAACCAGGATGAAGATACTACAGTGTTATTTCATTTCGAAGAGCGAACGCTTTGCAGATGTTCGACTGTCAGTATTTGAAGAGCAGGTACTGGAGGTTTCTCTACATCTGGGCTGGGAGTGTGTTCAAAGGCTTTATTCTTCGTATTTGCTACTATATACAGGGGTTTTCATAGTGTACCGCAAAACGACACTTCTACTGTTGCTGAGCAGCTTGGAGGTTTTGGACAACTTTGATGTTGGTGTCAAGGAATCTGTTCACACAGTTACTTAAACATGATTCTTCTTGTGCCGACAATTGGCCGTTGTTGATGGAGGTGATACAGTTTTTGAAGCACAAGTTGGTGAACTGATGGATAGATGTCTGTACTTTAGTCTTGGAGTTCTCCGATTCGATAAACTGTAAAATCTCGTTTCTAGATGGCTCGTCTAGTTTAGCTAAATCTTGTTGGTTGAAGGACATTGAGTAGGAGACTGACGAGAGAATACGTTAGAAGGTAGAGAGTCTAACTACTGAATGACTTATATCAAGTGTTTTTTTTCCATTACTCGAGACATTACCATCAATTGAGTTCCGACCTGGATTATGTTCCGTTACGGAAAAAGTCGCGTACGCCGCGAAAACGTTTTTTTTTTTTTTTTTTTCCAGATTTGTCTCATATCTAAAAATATAACAAAAAAAGAAAAAAAGAAAAAAAAAAAAGTGCCTTTTTTCTGGGACAGACGACGTGAAACAATAATAAGATCAGGAACATTTTTTTTTCCCAAGCTTCCAAGATTCAAGTTTTCTGATCCGGAGAAGCTAAGGTCTATCACAAATCATACATGCAAATCGCTCTCATACTGGCAGCTGTTTCCATACTGGCACCATCGTGTGCTCAGGACGTCTTTCCTAATGACGGAACGAATTCAGGATCTCTCTTTTCAAATTCTACTACCGTACCTGTGGAACCTTTTTCAGGATCAGATTCTCTGTTCAGCTTCAGCGAAGAATCGACGTCTACGTTCTCTCTAGATGACAGTAGCTCGGACTCTATTACCTCTTCCGAACCTTTGACCTCAGAAGAAAGCAGTGAAACTTCATCATCCTTCTCCTCTACGTCTTCTTCTTCGTCATCTTCAAGTTCAGCCCCGTCATCCACACTCCAGCCATCCACATCCACATCTACATCGTCTTCAAGTTCAATATTACCTTCATCAACTTCATCCTCCTCAACATCATCCTCCTCCGATCCCCAAACGTCTTCAGAACCTTCCACGACTTCAGTGGAGACAAGATTCATTACTGCAGTCACTACTGTATTCACCTCTGAGGGAAGAACGTTCACAGAGACTCAAAGCACAGAGACTACAGTATCACTGGAAAACAAATCAACATCAGGTTTGACACAGCACGAGAAGGTCATTGTCGGATGTGTCGTTGGTATTGTTGTTCCTGCCGTTGCAGCTGCAATTGCATTCATTCTATGGTGGTACAGAAAAAAGAATGCCAATGTTGATCATTCGGGTCAGGAATGGGACGACGATGAAGAAGAGGACGATAACCTCGCAATCGACGATACCAGGGACCCAACTCTCAACGTCAATACCGGAAATGTCAACAGAGCTGTCAATTTCTGATCCCATATACATTATCTATATACCCATAACCTAATCATTTCTGATTAATAATTTGATTTTAGTTTAGAATTTTGCATTATTATACAGCTTGTTTCTTTCCTCATTATCATAGCCCCGGTACAAACGATTTTGACTCTGCCCTGTACACCAACTCTCACCCCAAGAGTAAATTTTTACTCGATATCTTCGCCATTGACAACTAGTCTTTGTAGTCTTTGATTATAGTCTCTAAATTCTGTATGAAATGGTTCGGCCACGTTTACGCCTTTTTTTTATTATATTTTTTTTTTCTTTTTTCATTCGTATCATTATAAATGATACTATTCAGTTCATAATAACCTTGAAGACTCGAAATCTGTGCTACTTTCTAGTTTGTTTTGAACGCGTTTGGATAGTAGTTGCTGTTGATAGTTAGCATCTTCGAGGAATCGCTTCAAAAGACGCGTGTTAGGGAGCTACAGTACGGGTATCAAACAAAATAAGGTGTGCGTGTCATACGGTATAGAAATCTGCGCTCATCTCACAATATTACTCTAAGATCGAAAGAACACGAAACATGATTCCGCCCACATTACTGACATCAGCCATAGCAGTATCCTTTCTGCTGCTTCCTGCCAGCGGACAAGCATCATCGCGTATTTCATCAGGATTAGTTCAATCTCTGTCAAGCACAGCGTCTCAATTTTCGCCTCAGTCCACCTCCGCGTCTCTAACTATGCCGATACAAAGCACGGCATCTGTGGTAACTTACGAACTAGAATCAAACACTATAATTTACTCGAATGGACTTGTCTATACATATTATCCCAGTGTTATCACAGGAGTGGTTTCCTACCCCATAGAAACACTTTTCGAGACTATCTATCCATATGCGGCAACAGAGACTTTATTCAACTACAACACATACACTCAGACCGTTTCGTATGACTCGAGTGATCCAGGCACTTATACGGTAGAAACCGATGCTCCTTCCATCTACCTGGATAATCCACTCTACTATTCTATTTCAGGCTCACATACCTATACATTGGAGGATAATGGTAGGACGACGTATTTAATTGGATCAGGAGGATCGACTATTTCAGTGGTTGGTTATCCGACAGGTTACAGAGTCACTGTTGTTAGTGGAAATACAAACCTTTTATATTTCACGGGAGGTAGCACTAGTACCTTGCAGGTATACGAACAAACACAAACACCATCACCAGTGGCTTTGCCATTTCAGACAGATTACCTACCTCCATTCAAAAAAGAGGGATTGACTGGAAAGCAAGTTGATATTATTATTGGATGTACTGTTGGTATTGGAGTGCCCATTTTAGCCTCCCTTTGTTATGGAATGTACTTGATCTACAAAAGAAAAACACGGAAGCTGGATGAAGGTGTAAGTGAATGGAATCCAGACAAAGTCGAGATCACAAACACTTATAGTAATGATAATTAGACAAGGGAAAATGTTTGACCTTATAGCTAATGATAATGGAAAATGTATTTTGTGGTTTCATCATACTGGGATATCAGTCAACATGTAGGTTGTGCATTCCATGTATATAACTGGAAGATGTAATTTCGCCAAAGTTGATCTTGAACCCCAAAAGCGATCTTGAACCCCAAAAGCGATTTTAACCAGAGCTGCTCATGCAGTCCTAAGTAAAATAGTAACTTGATCCTCGAAAGCGAAGGGTTGATGCATATAAATATATATATTGTAATTATATCGACTCGTACCTACTTCGTGTCCTGATTAGGGGAGTTCCGTTTCAACATTGTCGACCTTTCTTTTTTTAGCAACGTGCTCCTCCTGATTAATCTCACTTTTGGTGGAAGCGTCCTCAGAAGTCTCATCTTTTGTTGTCTTGATTGCCTCCTCTTCAGACTTCTTCTTCAACTTATCTTCTGCCTCTTCTAGTAACTGTTGCAAGTCATTAACTTGGTCACCTCCAACTTCAAACACATGGTTCAAAACAGTACCCCAAACCTCATCGTTGCGTTTCTCGAAATCTTCCAATTCAAAAACATTTTTTCCAAGTTCCCATTCGGCTTGCTGCTGTCTGATCAGTTTCACCATATACGAGCTTGATCTAAGAGCCTTACCCACATCGCTAATGAGGGATCTAATATATGTTCCAGAACTGACTTGTGCCTTGAAGTGTAGCAATGGTAGCTTATCGACATCGTCATAAGGTTCTAGAGAGCCCAGTTCAACAGGATCATCCTCTTTTTTACCTATGGACTCCATGTACTGCTTACTGAAGTATAGTTTATTCTCGTTTAATGTTGGATTCTGAGAGAGCTCTTTGATCATCTCCGTATCTGCCAATTTTTCATAGGAGTGGTCATATGACAGTGTATCTTCAAATATATCTAGAGAGTATATTTTGACCTGTCTGGATTTAATTTCTTTTGGAAGAGGGATGTTCTGTCTTGCATACTCGTACAAGGGCTTACCATTCATCTTTAAAGCTGCAAAAATAGGTGGTGTCTGTCTCAAATCACCAATGAACTTTTTTGGAATTTCGTCTATCATTTCCTTCGTGATGTGTTTCACTCCGTTCTTAGTCAGTATCTCACCTTCAGCGTCCCCTGTCGTGGTCGAATACCCGAACAGTGCCTCCGTTTCGTATGTCTTTATTGATCCATTGAGGTAATTCTGCAATTTCTTTGTTCCCTGGTTGATACCGATAACGAGAACACCTGAAGCCATAGGATCCAGCGTACCACCGTGACCCATTTTCACTTTCAATACTGATCTCAGCTTACGGCGAGATGCTTTTCCCCCGCTCTTCTGAATCTCTTTGACTTTTTCACCTTGTAGCCTCGAAAGGTGATGCGAGAAGTTTGGTGACTTGGTGAATATTTCCTGAACTCTGGACAGAAACTTGGATGATGAAATTCCAGAGGGCTTATTGATGGCGAACACTCCTGACATCTCTGACATGTTATACCTTCCTGCCCGTAACTCTGATGGAGCCCAACAGAAGCAATCAATATATCCTCAAAAGAATAAAAAATAAAAATTTTCAGGCTCCCAAGCTCATCGGATAGTCTATATCCGATATTTCATTGACTATGTATAAAGGAACTACTTGGAGGCCGGAGCGTATTTGAAGCTGTTGGCAGCTGTTGGCAGGTTAGTGAGTGTTGGCTTCGGGATCTGGAAGTCGAGAGATAAGTATGCTGTTCTCTGTGGCGAGATAATTTCAAGATCGTAGGTATCTCTGAGAACAGTGTTCTGTTGGTTGATAAATGTCTCCAGCTCATCTAGTTTCTACAAAAATGTTAGTACTATATGATGGTGCACTGGATAATAAAGAAACACTCACCTTCCGGTCGAACGTTCTAAACACATCTGAGAAGAACCAAAGTGTCACCAAGTCTAGCAGAAAGAAAAGGACGTTCCACATTGAGAATCGATATCCCTCTCGCAGTAGCAGGTTGACTTTATCCACTATTGCCTTGAACTCGTCAGGGTCCATCGTCCCACAAAGGGGACTCAGAGACGACGTACCAAACAGCTGTCCCTCAAAGCTTCCCTCAGCACGGAACTGAGGAACATTTGGTCCGACAGCATCCTCTTCGTGGATTGATCCAGCCTCAAGCCCCGGAAGTACGTTGGAGAATTGAGGGAAAGGTCCTTTGTCAAATACACGCGGTACCCGTACGATTCTGGTGCATCTGAATAGATCAGACCCTGCTGGGACGTGAACATTAGGGAAATGTGTGATCAAAAGAGGTACTTCGTGGACATCGACACGCTTCTTCCATTCGTCGTTGTCCATGGTAGAGTCTTCCAAAGGTACCAAGCTGTATTCGTGGGTAGTATACTCGTGGTAGTTGAAGAACAGAGGTTGTGCAGGCATGGATGCAGTCTCCGACTGCTGCACAGCACTGTCAATAGGCGAGTCCGGTGACATTGTCTTCAAGCTACAACATATATTCCTGTATGTACCATGCCATTTATTAGTAAAACATAACAAATAGAAAAAAAAATAAAGCCCACTTTGTTATACTTGTACAAACAGTTGTGCAAGGAAAAAAAAGACATACCATCGGCATCATGAGTACCCAGGTAGAATTCGCAAACACCTTTCTGATGCTGCTATCAGACTCGCCAGTGGTGCTACCAGACACGTACAGAAAACCACTCAATGAAGTGAGATTCATTCCTAAACTGCCAAATTTGCCAATAGACAAATCAACCAAGGCGAAATCAGATGGATGCAGAAGCACCATTCATGTCGTATTCAAGTCCATAAAGGCACCCAAGTTTACCCACGAGGAAGATGTTGTACTGGAGAACTCTATACAAAGAGTCAAGGAAATGTTGATTCGAGAAGTGCCTGGTCTGAAAGGGTACAGTGTCTCGCAACTGAAATTCCTCATCAAGGGCAAAGTAATTCAGGATTCGAGCTTGGTCGGAAACATCGTGGGCGAGGGCGACTCGAAAACACAATGGACGGTCATGGTAAGCGGAAACCCGGCACCGGTTGCAGATTCTGATGAGATCGATGATCCTGAGATTGCAGACGTGGAGATCGTAGAGGATGCGGTACTTCCATGGGGCGAAATTGCACAAGTATTGGAGAAAAATAACATCCTGGATGTTGACAGTACTGTAAAGAGACTACAAAAGGGGTGGGAGCTAGCTAAATAATGTCGATTGCTCGCGTGTATGTTGTTTTCTTTATAAACCACTTTTCTATGCATGACTCTGTAGTTCATTCATCTTCTTCTGATTAGCTTTATTCTTCTGGACAAGTTGTTGTTCCAGTGCACTCCTGGGAGCGAATTCTTCTTGAACCCATAGAGATCAGGTTGCCACAAATCATCTGAAAGAAGACCCCTATTGAACTCAACGTCGACATCGTCGTTGTCATTGTCATTCTTCAACTTTGCCTTATTTCGTTTGTTAATTACAAACTTTTTACATCTGTTCATCTCTTCTTGTGTCAAATGGTTGAATCCGTATCTTTTTTTGAAAATGAGATCAAATATCTCAGCTGGATCTATTAATGACTTTGGGCAGTTCTGGACGATTTGGAAAATCTCCATTTCATCCTTGTGTCTTAAGATCTTTGGTTCTAGTAGCTTGAAAATGGAAAGAGATATTTTGAATAGAAAATTGGAGTCCTCGTAGAAGAAACAGTCCCAAACCCGCAATGTCGTCTCAATGGGTAATATTCCTATGAAGATACTCATGAACCAGCTAGACGTACAAAGGGTGATAGGTGGGAGTTTAACAACGAAGTCATTGTCATCTTTCAGGCTTTTTTTCTTTTTGGAGGAAATATGGGTATCATTGTTCAGCAATTCAGCATTTGGTCCGTATGGGGATTCAAAATCTATTCCAGCTAGTTTCTCCCACACATCAGGAATGTATTCACGCAATGCTAACATCAGTACTCCCTGGTCCACATTCACTCCCTCCAGGTTGATTTCGTGCATTCCAGGAAGATACCTCGACGTTATTATCACAAGCATCCAAAAAGCTCTTTCCTCGTCCATGAATATCAACAACAGACCAGCAATGAAATTCAAAGACTGACAGTATCCAATGGCCGGCTGGTAAACTGCGAAAGCTCTCAGGACCCTTCTCAACGTTTGAATCAAAACTGGTTCCTCGTCAGTTGGTTGTTCAGGTTTGAAATGAATATTATCAGGAAAGGTGCGATGTAGGTCACGTTCTATGATCTCTGCATCTTTACTTTGTAGATTTATAGTAGCATCAACCAGCTCATCATAAACACCCAAGTTATTCTTGAGTTTTTCTGGTCCTTTTGCTAAAAACCACCATGCATTACCTCTCCATTCCGCAGGAATTCCCTTTCTTATATATCTTTTCAACTTCTCAGATCTTGGAGGAAATCTTACAGGATTGTCGTTATTCAAGCTGAGACCGTTCTTCAGCATGAGGCTCTTCCATTTCGCCTTTCTTCTTGTGCAATGATTTGCGTATTGTGCCCACCAGTTGTTGTATTCTTGGAGTGAGACAAAGTTGTTCTGTTTCTTGAATCCGTATCTGTCCCTTGATGATGACAACTTCGTGCGTGACTCCTCGATAGACGAGCGTATTATCGATGCTGAGTGTCGTGAGTTCTGAATGTACTCTGCTGTTGAATTATCTGCAGCTGCTGGGGGAGGCGGAGGCGGAGCATATCTCACGTTCTCATTATCATTGTCCAGCTCACCATACATCTCAATGAAGCTCAGGTCTGAGGACCCATCATGCGACTGTCTTGGTGAATGTAACATCTCTTGGTTGGCCATCTGTGATACTTGAGGCAGCTGTATACTGGGCTGGGCCATATTCACTGTATCATCAACTTTTTGTCGTTGCTGACAATAGCTAGATCTATTGCGATTATTATAAAATTTGTGTTTTTTTAAGTATCAAAAGCCTCACTCAGGTCTTAATATAACACATAATAAAGAGATAGGACCCAAATACAATACACTACCAGATGGTCTTTGGGTCGAATATTGTGTGGCGATATGGACAGCAGCGAGAGTTCTTTAGTGTTTGTGAAGGGGTCGAGCTTCCAGCAGGCCTTGTGGTGTTAGAAAGTGGGCTGGTACGAAAAAGTGATAAAGCGATGAGATACATACCAACTTGCTACAATGGTGGGTTAGTGTACTCGATATTCCGAAAAGTTGGTGTCAGTGCAATACCAGTGATGGAGTCTTCGTGGAGTCGATTTGTGAGGACAGAGAGCGGGTCTTTCAAGTACTCAGTGTACCCCATCATTTATTCATTGACTGTCTCAACAGTGATGTGCATGTTCTTAACCATTATTGTTTTCACGAACCACACGCAGAAACCATCGTGGCTGCTGAGAATTAGCTCATTCTTGGGTTCAGTTAACTTGGGAATTCTCTTTGTGCGGGCTATCGTTGAACTGGGGGAACAGTACGCTCTTGGGTACAGTTCTGGAGAAAAGTTGCTGAATGACCTGCAGAATGATTCGGTGTTCAATATAATTGATTTCGTGTTTGTGCTAGTTGCGCAGTTCTCTCAGGTGCAGGTAATTATAAGACTGTTCTCAAGAGTGAAAGAGAAACGTGCAAGTTTCCTGCTTGGTGGCATCCTGTCACTCTGTGCACAGGCAATTTGGGGGGTTGCTACATTCACACCCTTTGATCAAGACACCGCAGAGGACTCCGATATCTCAATCCTGCCTGCTTTCATGTACCTGCTGCGTATTGCACTGTCCATGATGTACACAGGGCTGATTCTTCTCTATGCCCTTGGGAAGCTGAACTACGTTTTCCACAGGTCATTGGTGCTGCTTTCTGTGCTGACCTTTTTGGTAATTAACCTTCAAGTTGCATTTTTCATTACTGATATTGCCAATGTTTGGGTATCAGAGCTCAGTGAGATCTTCAACACCACCATCTACGTCAGTGCAACTGTCATTCCGTGGGAATGGATCAATAGGGTTCATGTTCTACTGCGACATGACCAAACAGAAGGTGTGCTAGGGAGACCAGTATATGAAGACGAGTATAACGATATAATCAAGTACGAATTAGTCGACACGACTCTAGACGAGCACCACGGAGGACCTACTGATGAGCACAATGAAATTCATGATGGTGACAATCAGGATGACGACAGGAACGACGACGACAACGACAACGATAACAATAATGACACTAATGACAATGACAAGAGGCCAAGCTCTACCCGGGTGTTCACCAGAAAGCTGAAGAATTCGCTCACGCAAACAACAAACGCTTTGTTGTACTTCACTGACCAAATGATTGCCTATGGTCTGGCGATTCCTCGCTCTGTATCTGTAAGCACTGAAGCGCAGGAAAGTTCGCGTGCTCACAAAAGCAAGAACAAGGGCAACGCGAGAAAGGATGTGTTCGTGTACTCCAAGAAAGAAGTCGTTTGCTTAGACGACGATGATGATGACGATGATGATGATGATGATGATGATGATGATGATGATGATGATGACCACCTGACTACAAATGGTTCTAGTTCAAGATCTCTTCAAAGATCTGAACATCACAACTCCACCCAGCAACACTAAGGGACAACCACACAACCTTTAAACCTCTTATCCTGTATCATGAGCTAGTCTTTGTCACATACAGATATAATAACTCTATACAGTATATATAATATGAAGAAATCAATCACGTGACTATATACTTATGTGCTGTTACAAAAGCAAAATGTAAACGTAAACATACACAAAACAATGCTCTAATTTAATCTAGAGTAATTGCGAGTTACCGCCATGTCCACAGTCAGCCAGCTGGGTCTAGAGCTGACGAGCTTAATATCTGAGTCGAAGCGCCGCAATTCAGATATCAGAAAAGTGAGTAAAGCGGCAACTAAACAGACTTCAATAAAGCTGGACGAAATGCTAACAAGTATACGATAGGCATCGGAGAGGTCATTGAGTGTGCTGAAGCAGTTTCACAACTCACAAATTCCAGAAGGAGAGTTTTTAGTGGCACTGTCTCGAGATGAGGAGTTCATAACGCCGTTCATTCTGTCGTGTTCAACAAGAAATGCGAAGTATACCACCATAGCTATCCAGTCATTACAGAAGCTGATCCAGGCAAAAGCAATACCTGTTTCCCAACTGGACTCTCTTATAGATGCCTTTATAGAAGTGACACATCTTGCAGTTGATTTGCAGCTACGGGTATTGCAGATTCTGCCCCAGTTTTATCAAACATACAGCAAGTACATCACGGGTGAGCTGATGGCTAAAGTCCTACTTGTTTGTTCGATGCTACAGTCCTATAACAAAACGCCCATAGTAATCAATACCGCCGCCGCTTCTGAGCAGCAGATTGTTATTTCCTTGTTTGATAAAGTTGTGGAAGACGACAAATCTGTCGAGGTGGACCTGATACATGAAGTTGAGGTTGACCAAGGTGAGAAACTAAAAATATCATCCAACTCCTTTGATTGTTATAGAGTGTTCAAAGATCTGTGCTCCTTGATTGAGCATCAAAAACCAGCGTTTCTGTTGTTCAATACTATTTCTGAATCTTTGGGGTTCGAACTACTCGAATCTATTTTAACAAACTACAATGCCTTGTTCCTCAACCATGTTGAATTTGCATTTTTGTTGAGAACTAGAACTACTCCTCTATTGTTGAGGTCATTTTCAAACAATACTGATTTCTCCATTGTGGTTAGAGTTTCGAGAATTATCTTGCTCTTAGTGAAAACACATCTACCAATACTCGAAATAGAAGCAGAAGTAATGCTTTCTTTATTGACGCATGTTTTGACAAAGGACTCAAACTTGCCAAGCTGGAAAAAAACTCTATCTTTGGAAGTCTTCAATGGTATATTTAGAGACTTCAAGACTTTGAAGGCTGTTTTCCGAACTTATGACTTTGCATTTGATAACGGACAGAAGAAAATCGTTGTGGAGTTTCTGAGTGTTTGCTCGAACGCACTAAGGGAGCCATCTTTTGAAACATTAATGAATGCTTCAGAGATTATCAGACCCTCAGATCCTAATGAGAGATCCATATCTCTTCATAACTCAGTTCCGAAGGTTGCATACTTGGAACATTTGGATAAACATGAACCTCCAGTGGTTCCCGAAACGTATCAGTTATATCTGATTTTACAGTGCATAAACTCTTTAGGTGATGGTATGGGTAAAAGTGTCTTGAATAAATTGAAAGCTGTATCTGATGATAAAAATACCTTCACTTTTTTAACAGAATTGCCGGAAGAGGAACAAAACAAGCCAGGGTTTGTACTACACAAATCCATGATTACATTCACCGTGGAGTACGTTGTGAGTATTGGTAACGAATTTCTATACTCTTGCTTGAGCAATGATCTATTTCATTCTCTCATACGAGCACTGCAGAAACTCTGTCATTCATCAGGTATACTTGGCCTTGATAGGGAAAGGGATTCACTTCTGCTCTTATTTTCAATTGCCACCATAAGTAATGACGCTAAAAAGTCAGTGTCTCAAGCCACCAGAAACAGCTCCATCAGCGAGTTGCTTGTGGAGCAATTCACTTCTGATCAACACCCACATCAACATCATGAATCGAAACTCCGCACAAGATATTTGAACTCGAGACATGTAATATGTTTTAGAGCATTTACATCGCTGACAGTCTCACTAGGTCCTATATTATCTAAGTCATGGAGATTTATTCTCATCACATTCCAGTGGTTCGATTACTATCTTCATGGTCCTGCAGAATCTTTGGGTTCCAAGGAAGTTCCGCCCCCAGAACTTTCACAGGCGGACTTGAAGTCTGTTGAAAACTCATTGTTGAAGCTGAATGAGAGTACGAAATTTTTCAGCGATAAATCATTGGATGATTTACTGAAGCAGGTGATTGAACTATCTGAAAACACCATATATGAGGCTATTGAAGGTGATGATCCTCTTTATAACAATCAACTGAACCTATGTCCTTACAACAGAGAATTTTTCATAAATAAGCTAGGGGAATTTTCTGTAGCGAATAGTGAGAGAATTATTTTTAACACAACAGGAAATTTTGAGTTTTGGAATTTAATTAGTGACTTTTTTATTGATGTCATGACCACGGATAAAATCATGGTGGGTTCTTCTGATATAAAGTTGAACGCATGCTCAAATTTCAACTCTTTCATTAAGCAATTATGCAAGGTTGGGTTTAGACAGGATCAAAGTGCCGTTGTTTTATCCTATCTAGAGAAGAAAGTCTTCAAGTCATTATCTATATTGATTGGAAGATTGCTGGAAGGTGAGAATCAGGTTTCATCTATTGAGTTAGAAATAGTACATATCGTGCTGAATAATCTGTTTGAATTACTAGACAGGTTTGGAACATACTTCCAAAATTCCTGGAATCATATCTTGAGTATAACTAATGCTCCTTTTATATTTTTGAAACCTGTTCAAGACAGCAAGAGTATAATAGCCTCTTCCAGAAATCTATTGAAATCCAGTTTCGAAATCTTACAGCTAATTTTGAATGATTTTTTACAATCTATCAAACCTTTGAAAGCCACTAAAACGATAGTCGATGTTTTGAATAATTTTGTATCCCAGGAAATTGACTTAAACATCTCCTTCTCTGCTGTGAGTTATTATTGGCTATTATCCGATTTTTTCAGGCAAAGACAAACAACAAAGGACAATGAACATCTAGAAATTCGAACTTACAGTCAACTTGTGGAACTTATCTCGTCAGCAGAAGATAATGAAGATAATGTTAATGATTTGTGGCTCTACTTGCTAAATAATTTGGTGAAAATATCTGGCGATGAACGAACTGAGATCAAAAATGTCGCAATTCAGACTTTTTTCAGAATTGTGGACTCTCATGGCTCTTATTTGAACTGGTACAAAACGTTCAACCTAGTGGTTAAAGATCTATTATTGATAGAGTTCCGCGCACCAGACTACAATGATTACAACGCTGTCAGCTCATTCAGTGAAAGTATCAGAATTGTCTTGGAAGGTGTTAAGAATCTGTACTCTCTATTCTTTATTGGTTTCACCCAAGAAGAAATTTGGAGCTGTTTGATGAGCTTCTTCAGCAGGCTAATTTCATTTGAATCAGTGGACGTGACGACAAAGGTTTACATTTCATTCAATGAAATTCTCAAACTTTTCGAAGATAAGATTCCATCTGAATTATTTGAAATATTTTTCGACTTTTGGTCCTCTCAAAAAATCAAATACGTTGGACTCAGTGAATCGGATTCATACCAAGATTCTCTTGTGGAACTCATTGCTGGTTTCGAAATACTACAAAATCCATCTGAGATTACTAAATCACACATTGAGTCAGCTCTATTGATTTTCAATAATGCCGTAAGATTTCCTTTCCTCCCAAATTTTACTAGGGACGTTGAGACTCCAACAAAACTACAGAACAGTGTTTTGGAAGCTGTGGAGTCAATTTCACTTGAAAACTCCGAAATCGAAGAATTGGTAATAGCTCAATTATCCAATTTGATACTTCTTCCTTTCCAAACACGTTTAAGAATTCTCAAAAAGTTACCAAGTTCGAATAAAAATAACATTCCTAGCTTTATTGCAACTAGCGTCAAGTCGATCAAAGCCCTTGAAAAAATACTGTTAGAAATAGAAGATTTTGAACCATTTGTTCATAAAAGAATTTTGATAAAACTTTTCAAGACATTGTTAGAGACGATAGAGTTTGAAAATTGCAATAGTGATGATGAGCACTTTTCAAATATCATCAAATCTGATATCTGGAAAATGAGTCTATCTTTGATCATATCCACTCTACCTAAATTCGTCTCCTTATTAGAGTCTGCCGAGCGAAATACATCGGAAATTTGGGCCTTAATCATTGAAACAGCCAAGACCACACTTCCGGCGTTCAATGAAACCCGCCACGATATGGACTTCAATCTACAGGCTTACCAGTCGTTGAAGGCTCTGATTCTAGAAAATTTGTATCAAGACTCTCTTTCATACTCAGATATAGAGGTATTTATATCTTCAGTGTGGAAGTCCTCGTTTCTTTACGAAAATAACATGCTAGAAGACTACTTATTTCAGAGACACCCCTCTCCTGCTGAACTTTCGAAACAACTGCTTCAGTTGAATGTTGATGGATACACAACTGAACCTGTTCGCCTGTTGACCCAAAGAAAATTCAGATTGGTTTGCCTCACTGATCTCTTTGATTTCTCTAATGTTCACAATACAAAACTAATTCAATACCCATCCTCCTTGATAAAACTGGTGGAAACCTCATTGCCTTATCTTGTTTGCCGATTGATCTTAATCATCCAACGATATGCCGATCAGCAGAAACTTGTCAACCGGTTACCTGTTTATACCGTTCAAACGAAGGAACTAACTGTTCTATTGCAGCAATTGTTCATTTTGCTGAAGCAGCTGAGCATTGAGGATGTGACCACATATGAGCAGTTGTTCACTATTTTCCCTTTCATACTAGACAATCAATTGTATTTGAGTAAACTAAAGGACTCTCAGACTTTCTTGACTGGTATAACAGTTGAATTCTATAAACTAACTACTTGATCATACTTAAAAATGGTATATGCGTTAAATAAAATAAATATTAGTTAAGAACCAATAATTCTACTTTTATTATTTCTATCTTATCTCCCCGTTTTCTACTCTATCAATTTGTTGTAAGGATAAATTCAGACTTTGCTGTTGTAATCGACATCGACAAAGTTGTATGCATCATGGACTTGTTGTTGAGATGGATCCCAAGTGTTTTGTGGAACCTCAAGTGTACTTTTCTCCAACTGACGTTCTCTCTCAAACTCCTTCCATTTTCGCATCTTGATCTTTGAGTGATCAAATTCACCTTCAGCTTCATCATGTGATTTGTCACCCCCTGCAATTGTCCTAGTTTCACCCCAACTAAAATCATCAAACTTCCAGTAAGAATATGCTGGTAGCACAAAATTCCAAATAGGTAAAGCCAGTAGATATATCAACATCCAGACAATATAAGACCAACGCGATGCTGTTACAACAATCAACAAACCAGGAATACCCAAAATAATCGCTAATAACACTAATGACAAAACTGGGGTTGGTTTGGAAACAATAGCAACGATAATGACATAAACAGTGAAGGAAATAGCAGCTGGCAAAATCAATGTACCAATCAACTCGACACCAATAACGAATTGCATTGAGAAGCAGAAAGTTCCACATAAATCCTTGACTAGAACCAATTCCATCAAATTGTGAACCGTTGAATTGATCCATCTTCTTCTCTGAGATAGCAAAACCTTGAATTTATCAGGAACAACAGTTTTACACACGGCTTTTGGAACAAATATTTGTTTTCTTTTTGGAAATGTCTTCAACATCAAAGTCGATAGGAAACGATCCTCACCTAACAATAGTAAGTTCTTTTTATGTAATGTATCAACAATATTGTCAGAGTACCTTTCAACAATATCAGGATTGGCTAAAATTGGAACCCAATGACCATTTGCTGACTTTGGAGCTTTGATACGATACATACAGAAACAACCAGGCAAACAAGTGACACCACCAAAGACGGATTCAAAAGCTTTGGCTTGGTGATGGGAGATGAAATATTCAAAAACTTGAATGGCAGTAACCCAAGATTGACGTTTATTGGATATCTTAGTTTCACCACATAAACCCATAATTTCAGGATCTCTTACCATTTCACCAATCATGTGCGTCATTGAGTCAGGATAGATCTTGGTATCAGCATCAACCATAAGAACCATTTCATACATATCAGCCAGCAATCCGGTCACTTTCCATATGTTTAACAGTATATCATACTCTAGTTCCGTCATTCTTTCATCAAAGGTAATTTTTTGCAAAAATGACATTAAAATGATTTGAGAGTCACGTTTACCTCTATTACCAGGTTTTGCAGAGTTTGCTTCACTTGGTGTTCCACACTTCACAATACAAACAATAGGAATTCTTTGCTGGTTTTCAACAGGGACAATGGAATTGTCGTACTTATAAAAACCTGAGTATACCTTAGCCATATTATGTCTCTTAGTACCTTGAGCAACGGCAACATATGAATGGGCTTTAACCTCTTCTGGAGGCACACTGAAATCTGTCATCATGGACAAAGCAATTTCAGGTGTTGTGCGGTCATTACCTGAACCTTTGATCAAACCATCACAAAGCAACATGATCAATCTGTGTGAGTTTGGATACTCTGTAGTAGCGATAGAATCCAATGTCGTTCTCAAAGCTTCTTCGTCTTCAGAATAGCAAGTGACCAAGTTTATACAGTGTGCCAATGGGTATCCATAAGGCATATATCCATTTGGTGGTTGCGGAACGACATTAGGATGAATGATGTCAGGGTCTAAACCTGAAATTTCATACATGGCAGCCAAGTTGGAGATGGATGGATTTCTGGAACCGAACGGAGTCAAACCACCGACACTCGAAACAGCTCTAGAATGACTCTTCTTGATTTCGCTAGATCTCTTGGACTGCTGCAGAGCCACTGTAGTCATCTCATTACCCTTCTTGTCAAAAGTTGCAGTTGATGAAGCATAATTACTGAAATCATCAAGTTGGTTGAGGCCAATTCTTGACTTTCTCAAAAAATCAAATCTTGACGCTGACTTGTCTTGTGCAATAACTCCTAAAGCAGTGTTATCCTCTGCCCAGTCTTCTCTTTCTGCATCCCTTTTGTTCATCTCTTTAACGTTGATGTGATCAGCACCCTGATTCGGAGCGACAATCCATTTGAAATAGCAAGCTATAGCAAATTTGGCAAAAACAACAGATAAGATGAAGACCAATGAAACATACAAAACGACTTTAGATGCAATACAACCGATAGTGTCAGAATCAATAGAACCGACCTTAACAATCTCTGATAAACATTTAGCAGCTTGGCGTTCAAGTGAGTTCGCCAACATCAATGATATGTCATATCCTCTCAAATCTGCTGTTTTTAATTTATCGAAAAGTTCAGGGTATTCCAAATCAGAGGTTTGAATCCAATCTATCATATCAAGATCCAAAACATTACCAGAATAGACAACCAAATTTCTCGAAGAATTCTTTATATCGTCCCATGTGAAATACACATCACCGTTGGCAGTAAGACTGTAATAGGCATCTCTGGCTACCTCATTTGTGTGACAACCCCAACCGTCGTAATATTCGGAAGCAGTGAAATTTGGTTGGGTGGATCCATCCTGATCTATCAATTTACATGGCATATACCAAGCAACGTCTTCCCCTTCGAATGGAATTGTGCAATTTTCTCTAGGCTTGATCAAGCCTCTACAGTTACCATTGACATTCTGGAACATGAATGTTGCATCCTTTCCACCAGCATTTACAGGAGGGTATAGAACATTCGAGCCAGCTGGTATACCAGGTGCACCTGGATGAGAGGAAGATGTCAAATCAAAGGCTTTACCGTTGATGATCAAATACCCTGTACTGATGTCATTGTTTCTCATTCTGATGGTGGGATCATTACAGACGGTTCTTGTGAAACCAAAAGTGATGTATGCAACAAAAGCACCAATGTATAAAATCACAGAGATTAAGGCGACTTTCTCTCTCCATGCCATTTGTCTTTCCTTCTTTGGCATACCGAATAACTTCATGATTGATCCAGGGGCCCAAAATGTTATTATGTAGCAATACACTTGCCAAAGTGTGAGACTCTGGTTTTGTTTCTGTTTGAGGGCTTTGGCTCTTTTCTTTGAATCTTGCGATAGTGCAGTGCTGTTGCCCTTTTTCGACTTGAATGGACTCTCGTATTCATCGTTCAGCCCATATATCGTTCTGGCATTGTTGTTATTCGGGTTATTACTCGTCTCGGAGTTTGAGCCTATTGGTGACAGGTCATTGAGAGGAATCCCACGATCATCCTCAGTTTGTCTGTAGTTCTGGCTATTGGCGCTTTTGGTCGGATCAACTCCTGTAGATGAAGGATGCACAGTGATGTGGTCCTGTTGCTGGGACGCTAGCTGTGCATAGTAGTAGTGCGGGTTTTCGGGATCATTCAATGTGTTCCGCTCCGGTCTAACCAAGGATCTCTTTCTCGACACAAAAGAGGAACTGTTAGGCAGCAGAGCTTCGTCATCGAAATTCTCATACTTCTTCTTGGAATTGTTTCTTTTCAAAGATCCTGATCTCTGGAACATCGTATACTTGCAGAGTGTGAGTCTTGTCTTAAAAACTGATGCAAACCTCTGGCCTTCTCAGAGCCAAACCTAACCGAAATGAATGAGGGCGGCTGATAAACCTTTTGAATGAAATGACAAATAAAAGCACGGGAAAAACTGCCCTTGAATCTAGTGTACAACGACCGATTGTGTCTATAGGATATATGTAGTGTCCTGTTGGGTGCCTGTACTGATACCTGGCTTCTTTTTGAGTTCTTGTTGCTGTTGCCGCCTCTAATCTTGTTTTTGTGGTTTGTTTAGCTTATTGTCTTTATAAGAAAAAAGGAACAATCTCATAGAAAAAATTCTAAAATTAATTTTGTCTGAGATCAAAAAAGAAAGAAAAAAAAACATTCGAACCAGAAAATCAAAACAGATTATTATGTCAGCAGTAAACATGCCAAAATGCTGCTTGATTTGCGGTGTATAACTACCAAGATAGATGTATTAACAAGGTGTCTGGATGTCGTTGGATATCTACATAACAGGCAGAGTTTTGGAAACAGTTTCCTTACCTTCGCTGCATAGGTAGGACGGTTTTGTGACGTTGTGCGGATCAATAGTCCAAGTTCACTCTCACTGAATCGGGCCTGGTGCACCCAAACGGGGAGTGGAAGGAGGAGGTTACAAGAGAAGCAGCCCTCGAAGATGCAGATGCAGTCGACGAGGATGACGGAGAGTATGGGTGAGATCTCTCAGCCGGCTTTGCATCTTGTTTCATCTTCCTGCTCTCATGCGAATCGTACAAGGCCGACAGTGAGCTTTCGTCTTCTGCCGACTCGATAACCTGCAATTTTGTGTATCTGTCTTTCAGGCGTACCAGTCTCCATGTGTTGACAGGCTGTTTTCTGGACATGGTGTATACTCGAAGCAATCTTCAGTTGTGAGGACTGTGGCCTGTGTTGTGTTTGTGTTTTTCTCTTCTTCTACTCTCATCTGGCAGTACGTAGGATTCTATCATTATATATGCTTTGCACACTGTAATTCTCCGCTCAAAGACAGGTCCGCCAACTTGACCCAAGAAATCGATTGCAGTCCCCCTGCTGTGATTGGTGACTTCTTTGCGATTCTAGTTTGTTTTTCGCTTTGTGCGTTGCGCATACATGTACGACTGACAGCGAACAATACAATATGTTGGTTACTAATTTTTACCTGTGCATATATAAATTGCAGCCATTGATGAATTTAGATCTAGACAGCCGGTAAGCTAACCTTGTGCCTTTGTAAATCAACACCATTGTCTTCAGGTGGCAAGACAGCTGACTCAGCGTTTTGGTTTATGACTTTGTGCCCAACAGAGGCTCTGGTGGTGACGCAGTTCCGCCTACTTCTTTTCTCTTGTCTCAAATTTCGACTGTGGCTGCCTGAAAATCTACTGCAAGTGACCCATTCTTGACATTCTTGACGTTTAACGAATCTGGCTGGGAGTCGGGGGATCTGCATCTACAAAAATTGACCTAAAAGGGTAAAGTCCATTCACAGCTCACCATTACCGGTGGATGAAGCGCATACAGGCTGAAATTGCGCTGTAACAAATAGCAAACAAGAACATCTTCGGTATGCTGACTCCGCAGTATCAAGTTCCTCCGATAGCACTGACTGTGGCCCAAACAGCCTCCAGTTCTGGCAAGCATACAGGCACAACACCGTTCGTCTCTTTTATCTTATATATTAAAATACAATGCGACACACGGCAGACTACAGAGTTTCCATTTTATGTGCTATATCATACTATTAGGTTCCCAATTCAGTGAATAAAGCCGAATCTCTATACTAAAACTGATGATAATGTTAGCCCAACTCAAAAATAATCCATCTTTGTTGAACCACCACGAGCTAATAAATATGCGTTACCTATCAAGATAGATCAGAAATTTGGGTATACTTAATGCCTCATTTAAACTGGAAGTTGTTGTTTCCGTTAATCGGACTGGTGCACAGCATTTGTATCGTCATTTAGACAGTATAACGCATAATATCTATAGCTGCTATGTGGCTGTTCCATTAGTCAACTTACCCTCATGGTACAAAAAGCAGAATTGCTCAGTATTCGATTACCACTTGAGTCAAATAAAGAAGAAGGTTGAAAATTTTTCTTTATTTATACTAAAGCCTGCTAATTCCGACCTCCTGCGTGCTATTTTGACCGGAACTCGTCGCTATTATATGTGTTGGCATGGGCACGCTTTTTTCCATTAGGGCTTTTGTTTCCCTTCTGCTGCGGATGTTGTGTGGCAGGGAAGTTGACGATCTGGAGAGGTGCTTTCTGTTCTAAAAGTTTTGAGGTAAAGGAAGAGGCTGCCAGGTATTGTGAGTTTTCCTTTGTTCGACGGATGATACTCAAAATTCAAGGTGGTTTTCCCAGTACTGTCCCGATACTTCCTTGCATGTGATAGTCATTATCAAATAAGACAAGAAAGCACGTTAAGACTAATCTGTTTTAGTCTCCACAGACAGAGCCCAGGCCACAATTTTCAGGAGGTGATGACTGAAAATCACCTTCCAGTAGTTATCGACGTTTCTATTATTACAGCAAATATTGGTATTAATTAATCAAAAAGGGTAATTTTTCCAGGTACAGACGCGTTATTCTTCTGGATCACGAAGATTAGCCAGAAACGTATCATGGGAAGGCTGCGATAAATCTTTGAACAATGCAAGGTCCACTTTCGGGGTGTATTTGCAAGTATATCTAGGTGTACTATACGCATCATAGGATTGTGTCTACATTCTTTCCGTTCCCACATAGCCACATATGCTTGTTATGAAATCTCTCGTTTCCTATTGGAGATTTTCATACCCAGAAAGTGTTTATGTTGCGCTTGAAGCTCCAGCTAAGCTCCCTGACACTGATAGATACCATTTCAACTTTGTAGTCAAGTATCTCCTTCTCTTCGTTCCCACAGGCATCTCGTTATGAACATATCGATCCCAAACAAAAACTCATATTGTCCCAAATCGGTATTGTTTGATAGCATTCTGACGCGACTGCATCAACATGCAGTAATTAGGTCCTGAAACGCGTTTATTATTGTGGAAGGTACCACCAACACTATATTGAAAGGTTCTTAACGGTAAATACACCTTCTGGTATGAATCGATAGTACCTGTGTATTGTATATATATATATATATACAAGGAGAACCACAATCATCAAAGTTTTCTATCTTGTCTATCATCTCCTGACATTCATTAAAACAAAACAAGATGTCTGACCTTCAAGCACTCACAATCTTAATGAGATCCCCAGTGACCACAAACATGATCCAGTATGCTGTCAACTCTACATTGAAAGTGATCAAGTGCAGAAAGTCTAGGGAAGCACTACCCTCTCCGCCTTCTTCTCCAAATGAGAGAAATAAGTCACACAAACCATTACCTTCCTTGATGACGTTCATATCAAAATTGGTCAGATACACAAACGTCTACTCAGGAACACTACTTGCAACTTTGGTATATCTAGAGAAACTAAAATCAAAGTTACCAAAGGATTCTGAAGGGATGCCATGCACACTTCATCGCATCTTCCTTGCTTGCTTGATGCTATCATCGAAGTTTCACAATGACAGTTCGCCTAAAAACAATCACTGGGCTGATTTCACAGATGGCCTGTTCACTTTACAAGATATCAATTTGATGGAACGTCAGATGTTGTCACTATTGGATTATAATGTCATAATATCACAGGCTGAACTTGTACGCACATTGAAGCCATTTCTCGAACCAATCAAGAATGACCTGAAAAACGTACAAAGAATTCGTCGTTCCAGTTCGAAACCAAAGAATGCCTTGAAACAATCAATCGGAAGACCTCCAACTCAAACTCCTCCAGTTTCTCCAGTTTCTTACAGAGAGGTTATGTCAAGTTCGCACAGCAGAAGCTCATCACTCTCTTCAAGCTCTTCCACCTCTTCGATGGACTCTATCTTGCAATCGAATCAACTTACAAAACCAGTCTACCTATGTCCGCCAAACTTACAAAAGCACGACGGTATTCAGCCTGCTCATAGCTTCACTTTTGACCATAGAGAGCTGAATAGCTACATCACAACGTTTTCGTAGTCCGTCAAAGGGAGCGGAGACCATCTTACGCTTCAGTTCACGTCAATTGGTATTTATAGTTTTGGGTTATATTTCTGGGTTTTAATGTTTTTAGGTGTTTAGGATAATTAAAGGTTTCATTGATTTAAATTACACAAATACTGTAGACTGGGCTGTTTGATATTCTGTTTTCCCAAATGCATTCCATGGTTGATATCCCTCATGATAAACAAATATACCTCTTTTCATGTGAGACCATCCTATCTCTACTATCTCTACCGTAGAGATTTTCATTGAGGAAAAAAAAGGTCGTACCCGGATTCGAACCGGGGTTGTCCGGATCAAAACCGAAAGTGATGACCACTACACTATACAACCAGTACTTGATGCTATTATATTCAGATTTCAATATACTGAAAGAACAATAAATACTCAAATTTAGCGTGTATAGTGTATAAACAAGATAATGTCTTATTTTTCCTCGTATTTCTCATGATTATGGGTTCAAAATATCTATAAGCAATAGATGAGATCAAAACTACATTTTAACTTGCAAAATCATAAAGAGAAAGCAACTTATATTCACAAAAAAACAGTTATCAAATCATCAGAAGTTAAGAAATATATATGTGACCTTCTAAACTGGATGATAATCCTTCCGTGGTATCATGATTCAAGATCATAGAACAAAATATATAACAGCGAGTATATAAGCAACAGAGGAGGAGAGCTTTGACTTCGAAGCTGCACCATCGAACGTTGAAATTAGCGGGACAGAAGACTCTGGTACCTTTACTGTCTGTATTTCAAATGTTATATGCGATGACATCGTTGCTTTGAGTGGGCTGTCTGGTACCTTGGAGTCCACTGGAACAGTTTGTAATGAAGTTACTTCGGATGAAGAGGTGACTGTTACTTTCTCTTCACTGGTGGTAACCATCAATGTTTGATCTTCTGGCTGTTCTGGCTTTTTTGGTGAAATACTTGTGACTGTTGAAAACAGTGGGGAGTATGTTGAAGATGATGACAAAAGTATTTTGCTCTTTTCAGTTGTAGTGGTTGTGTGCGGCTCTGTCACTGTGACAGTATGAATACTTGGTGGGACACTTATATCGACAGTGATCGTTCTATCACCTGTAGTCCAATGTCTGGTTATTGTAGTAGTAAAAGTCTCTGACCACGGAATAGTTCTTGTGGTGGTAGTAGAAGATTCCTCAACACTCGAAATTTCAGTGGATTGTATGAATGGTATTGATTGAGTTTCGATAGCTGGTTCTGAAGAAGGTCCAGCAAGTACTTCAGATGAGGTCTCAATGGCAGGTTCTGATGAATGTATCACATCAATGTGCTTCAGAGGAGGTTCTGATAGAGTCTGAACAACTGATTCTGACAAAGATTCAACGACTGGCTCTGATGAAGATTCAACGACTGGTTCTGATGAAGACTGAACGACTGGTTCTGATGAAGACTCAACGACTGGTTCTGATGAAGATTCAACAACTGGTTCTGATGAAGACTCAACGACTGGTTCTGATGAAGACTCAACGACTGGTTCTGATGAAGACTCAACGACTGGTTCTGATGAAGATTCAACGACTGGTTCTGATGAAGATTCAACAACTGGTTCTGATGAAGACTCAACGACTGGTTCTGATGAAGACTCAACGACTGGTTCTGATGAAGATTCAACGACTGGTTCTGATGAAGATTCAACAACTGGTTCTGATGAAGACTCAACGACTGGTTCTGATGAAGACTCAACGACTGGTTCTGATGAAGATTCAACGACTGGTTCTGATGAAGATTCAACAACTGGTTCTGATGAAGACTCAACGACTGGTTCTGGGGTTGTCTCAGTTATCTCTGATGTACGTTCTGGAGTGTAAATAATAATGGTGCCACCTGTTGGATCAATTGGATCAATAGTTGTGGTAGTAGAAGTTGTAGAGCCAGTCCATTCAGTAGTTGTAACAGTCAATGGTACAGCTGTTGCATCGGCTTCTCTGTTAGTAATAAAAATGTGATCGTTTAGGTGATCCTTATGCACTCCCTCACCACAGTTAAGCTCATATTGAACATTATTGATTAATTCCAAGCCATAATTAGACTGTGCCTGGAAAACAGTGATCCACACTCTATGATTAGCTGGTACGTCTTGCAAATATACATCTATCACATTGTTGTCACAAGAGGTAAACAATCCATCTGAAGAAAGCGATTTGGGAAAGAGAAATTCATTAAAACTATCGGATGTGTAGATACTGATATCACCACAGCCAATATTCCCAGTGTTATCATTTGAGCCATATTTTATTGTGATCCATCCATTTTGAACAGCATTACATTCTGGGAAAAGATAATAGTTTTCAACGAAACCATTTCCAGTAGTATGGGCAAAATTGTATGGTGTATCGACATATTTTGGAAGGCCAAACTTTACAGTAGCAGATAAATCACCCCATGTATAAGTATTATCACCTTCATGCACTTTATTTGCAGCCTGAAGTTCATGTTGGCTATCACTACCTCCAGCTGCAAAGAAAACGGTAATGTCAATAGAGCCAAAAACACTTTGAAACGATTCAATTTCAGGGAGAGTGAAACATTGTAACTGTGAGTTTCCCACATTTGCACCATGTTTTGCAATACACTCAATCACTCTAACTCCATTAACAAGAATAGGTAAAACAGATTCTGTTCCATCAAATTTTACCCTATAGACACCCTCCAGTTCGAGACTAAACTGTTGGCCTGCCATCATTCCTTCTGGTTGTATGTCATAGCCAAGAGTAGCAGTCCAGGGAGAAGTAGGAAGATTTTCATCAGTTTGAGGTTTGATTGATAACGATGTGAAAAATTCAGTAGCCAATACTACTTTCATCAAAACTTGAAACAGAAGAAACTTTATAGCGTTTAAAAACATTCTTGGAATCTGTGAATATATGTCATAGTATCAGGTGTGATTCAAGAGGAAAGAGTTCTCTTTAAATAATGAAACACTTTCTTCGATGTATGCTTTAGATGAGTAGCTCAATCACTTGATTATGAAACATCCCACAAAATGCACCTCAGATTCCATTCTCGAGAAATGTTCACTTACATCTTCATGCATATCCACAATAACTCCAAAAATCTCTTTGGAAAACCCTGTAGGCAGAGATGTACCCTCTCTTCTCAGTCATGGCTTCATCTAATACTCTTGCAGTTACTTGATAGAAATAGCTATTAGACTCTTCATTCGAGAAACAAATACGCTTCCACCAATATGAACAATGTAGTATTATTGAAGATTCTGATAAAACAATCTTAACCGTTGCGATCATCGTATTATGTAGAAATCACAACTCAGTAATGGCTAAGATTTACATACTCTACATCTAATGTGCAATCCAAATACGAATAATGTATGGTATATTATCTTCCCAAACAGGTTATCAATGGATACTTGAGTACAATAATCCGAAACTTCACATATTCTGTCCTTTTTGAGGCAAATGTATACAAATTGGCTATTGTTTGAAGAAGTGCACCGAATCTATCCATTGAGAGCTCAAAGAGGAAATTTTGTCGATAAAAAAAATCAACACTATATAATTCTGGTTGTGAGCGCAGCAATCACTCAATAGAGTAGGTCTTGATGATGTACTCCAAAAGATACAGTACGGTGCCTAGAAAGCTCGCTTAAGTTCTATTAGTCCATCTTGCTACATAATGGAAAGTGTGCGTTTCGTCTGATTATAGTGCAGTAACAAAATACAGCTTGTGATAATACAATTTATGATTGATTGACTAAAAGGTATGCGACACTTCACTAAGTCACAAAACCAGATTCTGAAACACAAATAACTCGTGTCTCTCTGGTGCTCGAATTTTTCCTCTATCATTCTCCCTGGATGAAGTAGTTGGAACGAATTGGAAAAGACATTGCATGCTGAAACAACAATGAAGATACCTTATTAGGTTACCAATGGAACACTTGAGATAAACTAACTTATCAGTAATACATAGTCATATCATTGAAAATTAGCTTGCTACACGGTTTTTGTCGGTGCTGTGAGGTCTAGGAATGGAGATAAACTACTGTGAGGTTACTTAATATATGCATGTACTCTAAAACATAAGAAGAAAGCTATATACCATCTCTCATCTCTAAAGATTCAAGGTACCACTTCTTGGTCCACTTACGGGTTTGTTTACCCCATATTATCATTGGTACTGATAACATCATAACAACAAAGTTGATCACAGCTAAAGCAATATAGGTGTTTTCCGTTCCTGCTGCATCCAGCCACAACGAACAAGTAAATGTAAAGATACAGCTGATCGCGTTATTCATCATTGCAACACATGCCATAGCCTCTAAAACTAGCTCTGATCCTTCCATGACATAACTCAAAGCTATGTCACCAGCAGAGCCATAGGCGAATCCGATAAATGCTAAACCAACATACATAACAGGACGACCAAGAAACCTGTCTGCCCCTATACCAAACATTAACAAGCCAACTGAACCAACAATTGCCGTAACTACTGCAAAGTACAGTCTAAACTCCGCTTCGATAATACCATTGTTTCTTCTAGCCATCCACAAAACTATGTGGTCACTCAATATTCCAGCATAAACACAGCCAATAATAGCTCCAATCAGACATGGGATGTTCATGATAGCAACACCCACATTAGAGTAGTTGTAAGGTTCATCATAAAAGAATGTATCCATTGTAGTCAAGTAAAAAGACAAAAAAGCATTCTGTGTACCCCAGAATAATCCAGAAAGGATTATTCCAGGAAATCTAAACATTTTGAGATTGACCCAAATATGTTTCCAATACTGCTTGAATCCTGTACCTTTAAGATGGCTGGCAGGTGTGAATATTGAAATTCTTCTCCAATAGTTATAAGGTGGGGCCTGGGAGCCATCTATCAAATCCTCTGCAAACTCATCATAGTTCTGTCCTGAAGTATTCTTAAGTGTGGGGTGTTCTTTTGAAGTTATCATAGAACTGCTATCATTCTCCTGTTTCTCGCCAGTGCTAGTTACTGATGACGAGCCCCTAACGATAGTGGTGGTTCTTTTGGCTGTCAATGGCGTTATAAACCTACTCCTTTCAAAATATGTTTCCTCTGTGAAGAACAAAATGAATATGATTAACGGTCCAGAGATAATTGCACCAGTCCAACCAACCCATCTAAAACTGGTACGATTGGCAATAAAGTTACCAATTAATGGGGCAAGGTAAGTTCCAACGGATGTTGCCAATATATAACCGGTGAGAACACTTCCAAGCTGGTGTTGATAGAAAATGTCTGTCAAAGACAATTGAACCGCAGCTTCAGCACAGGACTCGCTAATTCCAACAAACAGTTGTGACCAGATTGTGTCACTTGTGTTCTTAGAGAACCCGAACCAGACACAGCCAATCAAACCAAAAGTTATTGAAATTAAAAATGGTAGTTTTCTACCATACAAATAAGACAGGGGAGCCAAAAACAAACAACCATAGCCGATACCCAAGAACAGAACCCCAGCTCCAGTATTCATTGAGTCATAGCTGATACCATAGTACTCATTCAGAGAGTCCTGAGCTGAGCCGGCACAATTCGATGTAGCAGCTGTAAACCCAGTTATAAATAGCATGGTTGCAAAATGAGCTAACTTTCTCTTCCTGTTCCAATTCAGTGGGTCGTTGACATTGTCGCTTGGTTGAGGAATCAGGATAATGCCATTTTGGCCTTTTTTCAAAGAGTTTTGATATACTTCACCGTCTTTCAGATTGACTGATGCATAAATGCTTGTGGTTCCTGGGATAAAATCAGGATGGTACTTATTAGTGTATTGATCCATTTGGCTGAACAAAAACCCTCTCTTCAACAACGTTGATCAAGTTTCCATCAAACTTGATAGAAGTACACAGAAGAACACAGAAGTGCTGTCTGGAGGTTATGTGCTTGTGTTGGCTCTCTCCTAGATTATTCCGCTATCTGAAGCACACCTCCAGCTCTATACAGTATATTTGATCGCAAATTACTATGGAAACTGGTAACTGAGATGGCTCAAAGATATATTTTAGAGTTTGAAATTTCTATTGGTCAAAGAGCTAAAATTTAAAATTTAAAGTTGTCAAAAAGCTTATCTTATTCTAAGTGAAAAAAGAAAAAAAAAAAAGACGCAAATAAAGAACAGAAAAAAAGAAAAAAAAATTGAAGTTTTCCCGTCACTGTAAGATAACTTCTTAGTTAGACAATTTACACAACCGTAAAAATACAAGATGTCAATCTAAACATAATAAGTAATACATTGATTATACAACTGAAAGTATTTGAGTATAGAGAAAAAGAAAGAAGGGTAAATCAATAACTCAGGCACCACTGAAGTCTTTGATGAAACTGACTCTTTTGAGTTCACTGATTTCAGTTTTTAAGTCCTTTTCTTCAGAATTCTGTAGCTCATCGAATACTTGATTCATATCACCAAGTTCCTGAAATAGAACTTTGACTTTGTCTATCAAATTTTGGGAGTACTTTTTCTCCAAAAGAGATTTGTGGTTTCTGTGATTGAATTTGATATTCAAATCCTTACTGAAAATATCATAACTTATATAAACATTGGATTTACAATCCTCGGACTTCAGACTTGCTGAACTTTCAGATGTTGGACTTTGATTGTTTGGTTTTTGAACGGTCTTGATATCTTGTTTACATCTGTAAAGAAGCTTTATTGATTTTGGAGTAGGTTTTGTCGAAGAATTACTTGAAGATTTGCTGAATTTGAAACCTGAAGCCTCTATGATTGGGGCAATGAAATTTTGATTCAACTCTTCCAGTATTCTTTGTAGGTTGTTGCTTCCGTCTTCAAGTTCTGTGAAATCACTTATACCTTCATTTGGCTCGAATCTTTTGATAAAGATGATGTTCTTCAAATCTGTAACTTTTCCCAGTGATACTCTTCCTAAATAAGAACTGAAATCGTCAAATACATTATCAGTGTCCAAAGGGTTTTCAACGCAGTTTTCACATAGTTGATAGCGACCGTTATCTTGTACGTTGCGGCTAGCACCACAATATAAACATACATTGAGCTCATCTTTCAACTCTTCTGAGCCAGGGTTTGAAATTCCATCTACTGATCCGACAGCGATTGAATGGACATCGCCAACGTGGCCCATGTTTTGAACGTGATCTTCATGGCTGGCATGTTCATTAACCTCGGCATTTTTAAGAGCAGCGAAAAGATTGTTGTTTTCCTCTGAGTCAGTTGTTTTGTTTGCGAGATCCTCAACGTGTCTCTCTGTTTGCGCAATGGCATCCAAAGCTTCCTGGGTCAGCAGTTTAGAATCCTGTTGATCCTGATCATGGTGACCTTGACCATCTTGTTTCAGCAAAAGCTCATCGATTGGAATATCTCTGTCTTCAATCTTCTGTTTCGTAATTGCATGTTGGGCCTGTGTAGCGGCCTGTACAGCGGCTTGTGCCTGTTGCTGCGCCTGCTGTTGCTGCGCTTGTTGATGCTGCAATATGCGCTGTTGCAGTTCGTGTTGCAACTGAAGAGGTGCCAACACTGGGGGTTGTTGATTTTCGAACTGCTGATTGGTGAAGGGCAATTGTGTTCTGGTGACTTGGTTGGCCAAGTTGATGATGTTTTGATCAACTTGGTATACATGTTCTTTACCATCGCTTTGTAAAGCGCCTTGAACCACATCTCTACCACTCATTTCGAGCTTCTTGAGCCTTTTCTTTTTTCTCTCAATCTCTCTGCATGGCTTGCACGTTCTGTAACGGGCCGTTTCCAACGGTTCGTCGATAGGCCTCTTCTTTTTGCAGCGGCGACACACTGGTCTTTCATCGATAACGGCGGCTGACATTGTTTTGATTACGTTTTGTTTCGCGCAACTACAAACCTCCTTATTAAAAATGGAAGGCGAGAAAAGGTAAAAATTCGAGAAAAAAGAATTCGCGAGAAAAATTCGCGATAATTGGTGAACTGAAAATTACCCGATTCGGACTTCTGAAATAAAAAAGTTTGAAAAAAATGATTTCGCCCAGGATCGAACTGGGGACGTTCTGCGTGTTAAGCAGATGCCATGACCAACTAGACCACGAAACCATTTGTTGAATTATTTTGTCCATTAGGATACTATCAAGGAAATATTCTCTTAAGATGTTATTGGTGCTCAATAGTTGTGGAAAAAATGGAGTCATGGGGTTTATCCTGTATTATACGCATAAAGACCTTTCTGTGCTAAGAGTATAATCAGATCGATTGAAATGGAGTTCCCTCCCCAAAAATGCATGAAATATCAGCATGTGGGGTTAGTGTTGGACAAAGCTGTCACAAAAGGATCGTATCTCCTCTCAAATGTACTCAATGGCTGAAGACTCCCGAGAGCCAGTTATTTGAGAATGAAGAAACACAATCTCAGCTACTTTCAGGAATACTGAAGGTTCAGTCCAAAAGAGTTTATATTGATTCATTTGTTTTTCAATACAAAAGCACTGGACATTAAAAAAAAAGGGACAGCCGGATAACCGACGGTAAAAGCAATGATGTTGTTTCCATCTATGGGGTATAAGCTCATACAATAACGGTAGAAGTGCAGATAACATACCACCAGATCGATCCCATTTATACCAACGAGTATCTAAATCTCTGCGCACCCTCTCCTCACTACAATTCATGAAATTTTACCTCTGGATATGTTCATAGAATTACATCACACAAAAAGTGGCTTTACAGCCACCATCTACAGAAATATATATCCTTGGCTTGCAGACATATCCAACCATCTGCTTCATCAAAACCTATAATCACTATCCTTAAGTTTTGAATCAAAAAGAAACTTGAGCCACATAGATGGAAAATTTACAAGAAATTTTCCATATGCAAATGTGATTGCACGTGATTTCAGCACATATATTTGATCCATATATAAAGGTCTCGGACGTTGGACAAATGAAAGACGGAGACGAGTTCAGTTTTTCTTTCTGTGTACCATCTACATATTCTATCGTTATTCAATATGCCAGCTCCTCACGGTGGTGTTTTACAAGACTTGGTTGCCAGAGACGCTTCCAAAAAAGAAGAACTTTTGCAAGAAGCCAAATCTTTGAAGTCTATTACTCTTAATGCACGTCAATTATGTGACCTCGAACTGATTTTAAATGGTGGTTTCTCTCCATTAACAGGTTTCCTGACAGAAAAGGATTACAACGGTGTCGTTGATAACTTACGTTTATCCAACGGATTGGTTTGGTCCATTCCAATCGTCTTGGATCTTGCTAAAGAAGATGCTTCCAAATACGAGGCCGGTGAAAGAGTTGTTTTGAGAGATGAAGACAAATATCCATTGGCCATCTTGACCATTCAAGACAAATACACCCCAGACAAGCAAAAAGAAGCTGAAAAAGTCTATGGTGGTGATCCAGAACACCCAGCTGTCTCATACCTTTTCAACGAAGCTGGAGACGTTAACTTGGGTGGTGAACTTGAAGCTATCTCTTTACCTATCCATTACGATTACACCGGTTTTAGAAAAACTCCAAGACAATTGAGGGATGAGTTTGCTACCAGAAACTGGGACAGAATTGTGGCTTTCCAGACCAGAAACCCAATGCACAGAGCTCATAGAGAATTGACTGTTAGAGCTGCAAGAGACCAAAATGCTAATGTTTTGATTCATCCTGTTGTAGGTTTGACAAAACCAGGTGACATTGATCACCACACAAGAGTCAGAGTTTACCAAGAGATTATCAAGAAGTATCCATCTGGATTAGCTCAGTTATCTCTATTGCCATTAGCTATGAGAATGGGTGGTCCAAGAGAAGCCGTGTGGCACGCAATCATCAGAAAGAATTACGGTGCTACTCACTTCATTGTTGGTAGAGATCATGCTGGTCCAGGTAAGAACTCACAAGGTGTTGATTTCTACGGTCCATACGATGCTCAAGACATGGTTGAAGAATATAAAGATGAATTAGGTATTCAAGTTGTTCCATTTAGAATGGTGACATACTTACCAGACGAAGACCGTTACGCACCAATCGATACTATT
Source organism: Komagataea salicaria (assembly GCA_003707885.2). Classification (NCBI taxonomy): domain Eukaryota; kingdom Fungi; phylum Ascomycota; class Saccharomycetes; order Phaffomycetales; family Wickerhamomycetaceae; genus Komagataea; species Komagataea salicaria. The sequence continues at coordinate 267,693 of PPMB02000015.1, forward strand.
GATGAAAGTGTCAAAACCTTGAACATTTCTGGTACTGAATTGAGAAAAAGATTGAGAGATGGTACTGAAATACCAGGTTGGTTTTCTTACCCAGAAGTTGTTAAAATTTTGAGAGAATCTCACCCACCAAGACAGAAACAAGGTTTCACATTATTGTTGAATTCACAAATTTTGGCCAATGCTTTATTGGCTACTTTCAACCAGTTTGGTGGTAGACATTACACCATTCTAAGAAAAGAACATACATCACCATTTATTGCTCATGAATTGACCAGATCTGGTGCTGGTGTCATCATCCTAAATGAGGATGCCAAGGATACAGTTGCTCAGTTAAACAAAGAAGTTTCAAAAGCTGGTTCTTTCATTGTTATCAACGACGAAGCTGATAACGTTCAATTCGAAAACGCTCAAATCACCATCGATTTGAACGGTAATCCTTTGTTGGCAGTCCAAAAGATCGTCTTATACTTGGAAGACCAAGGTTTCTTCCGTTTCTAGAGTGCAAAACATTTACAATCATAGAGATATACAACTAAGTGACTATCTGCGACATAGGGGGAACTATGAGTGGTCAACAGAAATCATGTATATATAAACATAAGTATTTTTTCTACTTTTTGCATGTAAGCCCTTATCAAGCATTCATTTTATTATACAATACTCGTGAAAATACGTTCATAGTGATTGATACTTATATCAACTCTTCGCTCACTCTCTTGCAGTCATGAACATATCTTTCGAGTTTCTCTAGATATAAATTGGCTTTTTCTTCTGCGTCAAGAACCTTTGGATTGATGGTAACAGTCACAGTAAATTCCGAAGTTGTAGATGACGGGGTGGTCAAATCATCGAAAAGTTGATCTTGCTCATTGAAAAAGTCAACAGCATCTAAGGGACTTCTAATAGTTTTAGATGATTGAGTTGGTATATCCAATTTGATGTTGAATCTTTCAACCTCCGCACTTGGGGAAACCAAGTCTTCAAAGATAGGGTCATAATAATCACTTTTCTTTGGATGTGGTTGATATGCATATCTTTCAGCTCTAAGAGAAGCATCTTTGATGTATTCTTCAATGGTGAACGGTTGGTAACCCAATTGCTGAGATTTGTTTTTAAAGTCCAACACATCCTCCAAGCTGAAAGTTTTGGTTATTTTTTTGGCTTCAACCTGTTTAGGTAGCGTTTTAGTAGCTTGAACAGTTTCTTTAGAGGCATCGGTTTCTTTAGGCGTGATTTTCAATTTTTCGATGTTAGATAGATCTAGATGAGAATGACTCTTCACAAAAGATGCTATGTTCTCGACAGATTCTGGTGATATTTTACCCAAGAAAGCCAACACGTCACCCTTGACGATTCGACCGTTTGTTCCTGTGGCTTTGATTTTCTCCAAAGCATCCTTTCTTGAAATACCATTTTCAGATAACAAAGATGCAACTGAAGGAAAAAACACTTGGTTTTGATCAGCTGCAACGGAAACTGATTCAGTACTTGTTTTTGGTTGTGGAGAAGACGAGTTAACGGCAGATTCTGACTGCTTTTCGGGTTTCTTGGAAGACTCAACTTTCTTAGTTGTACTTGCTGAAGTATTGGATCCGCTTGCAGGAACCGAAGGCAACTCCAAAGAGGCAAGGTCATCACCTGGTTCTGCTATGATTGCGATGGGTTCACCAACAGGAATATCAGAAGCACCATTGTTCACCAAGATTTTGGCAAGAACACCATCGTCCTGGGCTTCAACATCGATCTGAGCCTTATCTGTTTCGACTTCTAGTAATACATCACCTGCACTGAATTCTTCACCTTCTTTGAACTTCCAGTCTGCCACCCCACCCTTGTTCATTGTTGGCGACATTGCTGGCATTTTGAAAAACTCTGCCTTGCTGACCATCCTTGAGGAGTGCAAACCTAATTAGAACGTTAGTTAGACAACACATAAACACACCACACATATTCATCTCATCATTCGAGACACACTTACCTCTTGAGATACCCCTTGTTCTGGCGAGATGGGCTGCTCTAACGAGCATATTTGTACGTTGACGAAGCATGATAGCGGTAGACACGAATTGAGTTGACAAAGAAGAGTGCGATCTTAGCTTTTACTGCTCTTTGACGCTATTCCTAATGAAGAATGGCTTTTTTTAATGGCCATCACCTCACTCTTTCTATGTGCCCCCACAAAAATGAGTGTGGGTTTTCTACTACGCAAAAGCTCATAAAAGGGATACACGGGCACATAACCTGAATGGAATCTTACATAGTATTGAGGTAAAGATGAAGTGACATAGGCATAGGACATGCTTATTTCGGCGAATCGGTGGCCCGAATATCACTCAAAGCCACAGCAACAGCAGTTGCAGCTGTAGAGTTTTCCTTATTGTCCTCTTTGTCTCGTCTGGGTCTGCCTCTGCCTCTTCTGGCAACAGAAGTGGAAGTTGAAGCGGATGATGCAAGTTCAAGTTCAGTATCTATAGGTATAGGATACTGCTGCTGGGGATAGAGCAAACCTGGAGGCTTACTGGATGTTGCTAGTTCCGCATCTGAGGTGGATGGATTATGTATGTTTTGTTGTATGCTATCTTTGAACTGTTTTTTGGTGACCTTAGAGGTAGTTGAATTTAGAGGGGTCGTCGAGCTATCTGAAATGTCAAGAGGGTATTTTCTTGGTCTCCCCTGCGGTCTTTTAATCTTGTTCTCTTCCACTGGATGCTTTCTTGGTCTACCGGGCCTTCTCTTCACATTCAGCTGGAATAGGTATGTCTTATCATTAGCGGTATTTGCAAGCGTGCTGCTCTTATTGAACGTCTGTTCTATTATGACGGATTCCTGGTTGGATCTGGAGTTCGACATGTTGGAGAGCGCCCTTGTCTCCACCTTAAATGTGGGCTTCATTCTGCTTTTCGTCTTGATCATTGAACTCGGTGAGTTGTTCACAAATTTGAATTCCCTGGAGCATTGATGTGCCAATTCTGCCGTCTTTGTGGAGGGAATCCGTAAATTTTGACCTTTGTTTACCCCTTGGGTAGGAATTTCCTCACCAGATTCACCAGGATGCACATTGTATATCTCAACCATTTCGAAACCGTCTTTCTCCCTCTCTACACTATAGACAAAATGAACTTGAAAAAAGGTGCAAAACTGACGTGAAATGAACGAAAAAAAAAACCAGATTCTGCAGTAACAATATACTAGCAGGAGCAACAGACCTGATGCTTCTAAGTCAACCAAAACTCTGGCTTCCTTGTCTGTTTAACAATTGAATGTTGGATTTGATGGACACAAAAACAAAAAAAAAAAATAATATAAAAAAAAAAGCAGTAAAAATATCCAAATTAGGAAATGTGCCATTAACGTGTTTTTTACAATAGACAAATTTTTTTTCTTTGTAGTTCATCTCATCTCATCGCATGCTCAAAAAAGCAGGTTGAAGTATCGCGTTAGATCAGCTCTTATATCTTCAGCTGTGTGATTTACTGTGATGGCTAGAAAGAGAAAGAATACACAGCAGGAACAACAGAGAAAGAAGAAACGTCTAGAGAATGATGCATTGTTAAGTGTTGGTCTTGCCAATTTGGCTAATGCCGTTGATGAAGGGTTGTTGGAGGGAAATCATGACGAGGGAGGATTATCAGCTAACAATTGGGAGGATAACGAACAGGATTATGAACTGAAACCTCGTTCCCTGAAGAATCAGGAAGAAACAGTGGATGCCTTGCCGATAAAAAGAGGTGGTAAAGTTGAAAGAGTAGTCAAGAAGATTGAGAAACAGGAAACAGAGTCAGGGTCTGAAGAGTCAGAGAATGAGGACAACGGACAGGAAGAAGGCCAGGAAACAAAAAATGATGGCGAAGGAGAACAAAACGAGGAAGAGGAAGAGCAAGAGGAGCTAGATACCGAAGAAAAGATCATCGCTGTCAAGGAAGAGATCGCAGATTTAGTAGAAAGTTTGATGGAAAACCCAGAAGATAATATTGGCACGCTATCAAGACTACTCAAAATGGCCAAGTCAAAGAACCCAAACACCTCTAGGTTCTCTCTATTAGCCATTGTTCCTGCACTGAAGTCAGTTATTCCAGGTTATAGAATCAGACCATTATCAGAAGCCGAGAAAAAAGAACGAGTCTCTAGAGACGTTCAGAAACTAAGAAACTTTGAGCAAACACTTGTTCTCAACTACAGATCATACATCGAACTTTTGACAGAATTGGCCCAGAACTCCCAAAAGGAGCCTGCCATGGCAGCGCTAGCCTGTAAGGCTGCATGTGAGCTAGCTTCCAACTTTTACAATTTCAACTACAGACCTGATGTTCTTATACTGATCATAAGAAGAATATGTAAACCTTCACCAAAAAATGACAACGTATATCAAACCTGCATTAAGACGTTAGAAACGTTGTTGAATGATGACGATACTGGTGAGGTTTCGCTTGATATTGTTAGACTACTTGCAAAGACACTAAGATCAAGAAAGTTCAGAGTCGACGAAAGCGCTTTAAATGTATTTCTTTCATTGAACATTCTCTCTGATTATGATCCTAATGCCACTGATGAGGAAAAAAGGGAAAAATTGAAGATGAAGAAGAAAGATAGAGTTCATCTGTCAAAGAAAGAAAGAAAGGCTAGAAAAGAAAGAAAAGAGATTGAAGAAGAGCTGAGAAAAGCCGAACAAAAAGTTTCTGAAGAGGAAAGAGAAAAAAATCAAGCACAGATATTGAAAATGCTTCTAACTCTTTACCTAGGGGTGCTTAAGGAAAGACCTCAGAACTTGCTAGGTTCAGTTTTGGAGGGCCTGGCCAAAATCGGTCATATGGCAAATTTTGAATTACTTGGTGACTTTTTAGTTGTGTTCAAAGAAATCATACAAACTGTTGAGAAGGAAGAACTGGAAAAAAATTCATCTGCTTCAAGACAGGTCTTACTGAGTATTGCAACTGCATTTGCCTTAGTTGCTACTCATTCACAGTACAAAGTACAAGTTGATTTGTCCAGTTTTGTTGATTCATTGTATCACATATTGTTCTATGTTGCAATTGATCCTGATATTGAATTTTCCCACAAAACTTTGAGATTGGCTGATCCCTTGACCAATTCATTAACGAAGCCATCTGTTAATATCTCCACCAGAATCGAGTTACTGCTCAGAGGCTTGGAGAATATATTTTTCAGATCAAAGAATGGAACCAAGACCAGGGCTTTAGCATTCACCAAAAGATTGTCAATGACATTGCTTCATACCCCAGAAAAATCATCTATCGCTCTATTGAAGTTTCTAGAGAAAATTCTCGCCAGATACCCAGAGGTTTCTGGAATTTTTTCTACAGAAGATAGAATAGCAAATGGTAAATTCTCAATGGAAGTTGACTCTCCTGCTAGGAGTAATCCAGATGCAGCTACAATTTATGAAACTTTTCTGCTAGAAAAGCATTACTGCCCGATTGTTGCAAAGGGTGCCAAGGCATTGGTACAGCATTCAAAAGAAGCGTTGAAATGATTACTATAAATATAATGAATACACTTTTTTCTCATCCTTGTACCAAAATTATGTCTGACTTATTATAAGATTTTCTATAACTTCAAAGCAGAAGTACCTTGTTTCACTTTCTCCTTCTTCAAAGCACCAGTAACATCTCTCTTTTCACCTTTAGTGCCAATAATTGTAACATTATTAGCTTTGTACAATGTGTCCATAACATCCTGTTTCTTTGATTTTTTGCTAGGAGATTGTTCTTTAGCCTTGAATTCTTTGGATCTCTTTCTTTTATTCGCTCTTCTGAGCCTTTGTTTATCTTCTCTTGTCAATTCATCTCTTGCAACAACAGCACCGGATTTCAACGAAATTTCTGTTTCATTACCAGATCTAGAAGCTTTGTAGATCTCTTGCGGAGCCAATGTATTAGCAGTTGAAGAAGTTAATGGTTGTGCGTCTTCCATTGTGATAGCAGGTGCATTGACCCTAATATCAATTGCCTTTTGAGCTGGTTTCGGTATGAAGTGTGCAGAGCTTAGGGCATCTAGTTTATGTGAAATGGACTGAAATAGTTCTTTAATTTCATCATGACTCTTCTGTAACTCTTCTGATATAGCAGCCTCTGGGTCTTCACCTTTAAAGTCATCTTCATAAAGCTCTGCTAATGATTTTGATGATTTGTTTTCATTTAATTCAAACGTGGAGGATGGTTTGAAGTTACTGACATCCTTGATAACCCTTCTTGGTAGATCGTCAAAATTGTCTTCCTTGATTCTTCTTCTGATCAGATCTTCTAATGACTCTGTGACTTCTTTTGTAATAACAGGAACAGGTTTTGCTGTTCTTTCGAATTCTAGATCCTCAGCAAGAAGTGCATCAGCTGGTCTGTCTTTTGCTTTGACCTCACCTTTCATCGCCCATTTTTTCTCAGCGATCGCTTCCTGTTCCAGTTGTTCGATCTCTCTTTGTATTTTCAGTTGCTGCTTTTCATAACTAGATAAATTCAGCTCAGATTCCCTTTGGCTAGTCTGATCATCTGCTGATTCCTCGACATCTTCATCGTCATACAAGTCATTCATAGCTGACTTGATACCTTGTTCAAAATCGTCTTCGTTGAGACCATCAGACTCTGCGTCTTCATCATCCTCACTGTCATACGTCTCAGATTTTGATATCGAGTCTCCCTTCTTTTGAGATGATTTGTTCTTATTCTTATCAAAGAAGTCATCATGATAAAGAATTTCCTCATCGTCAGATTCCGGAATGTCCCCAAAGAAATCAATATCTTCATCATTATTGTTGTCATTCTCTTGTGCTAGAATTTGCTTGTTGAATTCGTCAATAGAGAAGAAGCCATCATTCAGACCATGAACGTCAGGTTTGGTGACAGATTTTTCATTTTCGCTTCCTTCATCGGCAGATTGGAACTGTTGTTGGTCCTCATTTTCTGATTCACTGTTTTCGGACTCATTTATATCGTTTGCTGTGCCATCACTTGAACCATCTTCTGTATCTTCCCCTTCTGCTGAAACGTCTTCTTCACTCTGACTACCACCTTGATTCTGTTGAATTTCACCAAATGCATCTTCTTCACTGTTTTCAATGTCTTCCTCACTATCTTCGTCTTCCTCTCCTTCAATGTCGGAAAATTTGTTCTTCTCAATGATATGGTTTTGTTTCAAAGCCGGTATCGTATCAAACATCAAGCTCTCAGTAACAGAATCCAATATTATCTTAGCTTGAGGCCAAACCTGAGAAGCATCTAGCCCATCAACATATATTTCATCTAGTACAGAATTACCCTTTGTTATAGGATCTAAGATAGACTTGATTAGCTGCAGGACACCCTGACTATTTGATGAATCTAGAATCGATGTTGGATCATCTTTGATCAACGACACGGTATCGGTCATGGCTATTGCGTGTACTACACACCTCTTTCGTAAGAAAGTTCAAAGAGATGAGCTTTAAAAATTTAATTCAAAAAAATTCTTCGTTAGGGACAACATACCATTGGAACATAACCACAAATACCATCTGTCAAATGATGAACTCTCATAGACGATTGATTATTTTTTGATATTACGATACTGCTCTTGTGGTAGTGTTTGAATTGAGTAAATGTGAGTTTGACAAGTAGTATATATGCTTCAAATATATACAAAAAGTCAATCACAATAATATGATAGATGCCGTTCCTACTATGGACATTATGATACTGAACACAATAATGATCCAGCAGAATATTTTTTCTGTTCTGGAGATTGTTCTGTAACAGATACTGATATAGAACATGCAAGGCAAGATTAAACAGAGCCAGAAGCATAGTCCCGCTCCGATAAATGATATAATTTTAGCGAAATCTGGGACTAAGATTGATACAATGAGGAAAGTGGCATTTACCCCAGCTTTGATAAGAACCTGTAGGGAATATCTCCAGTAATATGCAAAGCCCTCATAGTGGGATATTTCGACGACTTTGAACATTATATCAAAAAGTGAGATGATTGGACGTGCGTTTAAAGGAGTTTTCGAAAATGGAACCAACGCCATCAAACTGCATACAGTCACATATGTCCATTTTGGATAACCTGCGGTTTTGAGAACACTTTCAGTAATTTCATCTTTGATGTCAGACCCAAACATCAAGAATCCTATAACAGCCATTGATAGATCTGTCAAGAGTGTGATAAGATAAGTAATCTTGAGAGAGTCTTTGAATTTTGTTGGGTGTCTCATATCAACTTTCAAATTTGGGAATATAGCATGCCCACCGAATGGGGCCATTAAGATTCCGATGGCTATCAATGCATCCCCTGTACTCTTCGGATACATGTATGTTTCTGATACATCAACCAACGAACCAGGTGCTTGTTTTTTCAAAAGCCCAGATACCAGAATTACACCTACGGTAGTTATTGTACTAGTGATTCCCAGTAAACTCACCAAACTTAAGATGTTCAAAGGTAAAAAAGACGGTGGTGTTAAGACCAGAAATGCAATAATTTTGAACTGGTTGATAGATATAGAAGGAAACAGAGCATTCAATGAATCTGCGAACAAAACTATAAGTGAAACTCCGTTCCCCAATAAATCTAATGAAAATAAAAATGAAATCAAGGCTCTTCCTTTTGGACCAAATGTAATAAATGCTAAATCTGCATAAGTCATAAGGGTTGGATCGGTATCCATACAACGTGACAATAAAGTTGCAGAATAAAATGTCAAAAGTGCACATACCACAAGGGCTGGAACACCTAACAACCAACCTGCATGCTCAAGACCCAATGGTAGGGCCAATAACCCGATTCCGATCAAGACATTGACACTGTTGAAAACAGTTTGAGGTGCAGTAGATTGCCCTGCAATGACAGTTACCAGTTTGCCCTTGCTTTGAACTTTTTTCAACACCAATGGGGTTGTTTCTTGAAATTCACTGAAATTTGGGTCAAAACTCTGTACAGCACCATAAGAATAGGTGGATTGTTGATTGATTGATGCATCATCAATGGCTTCAGAGTAGTCACCTTGATGATATGGTTCAAAGTCACTTCTGCTTGGTTTGTTTCTTAAAGACTCGAAATCGTTTCTATTATGAATAACAGTAGACAACCTCTCACCATTGAATGAAGGTGCCAATGTGTCCCTGTCGAACAATGCATCCCCATCCTTGAAGTACGAACGAGAGACATCCGTGATTGGTTCAATTGTTCTGAACGACTGAGCTCTGCTAAATGAGGATGCAAACTGGCTTAATGAGTTTGGACCTTTGAAGGACCCAATCGGATTATTGAAGACAGAATCTCTTCTCATACGGACAGAATGCCGGGTTCTTTCAATTGGTATAGAGACATAAGAGGGATCATCACTCATTTGAGTGTGTTGAAAACCATTGGAGTAGCTCATTTTGGAATCTGTCTAACCTACAAACTGCGAAGACAGTATGGGACTTAGTGAACTGCTTTGTGAATTGTTGGAGGAGGAATTGCGATTGTTGATTGGTAGCTGTGTAGATATCAGATCAAGAAATTCAAGGTAAACAAAGATAAGAATGAACAATTGGCGAGATCTTTGTCGTGGCAATACCGAAATAAAATAGGCAGTCAAAAGTGTTTATTTACTACAGTAGCATGAATTGTACAAAAGAGACGTAAAACAGCTTGAAAGAACTTTCAGTCAACATTTTTTCTACCAGTAATTGTACAGTGCCTTGTGAGAGCCTGGAGATAGAAATTTTGCGTTTGTTGCAGGCCAATTGTGATGGATGAGGCATCTATTAAAATTAGTCTAATATGGGTTGAATCTTCCTCTCCCACGGAATCTTCCTCTAAATCCACCTCTTCCTCTGCCTCTACCTCTTCCCCTTCCACGGTTAAATCCCGGAATGTTAGTTCTCTTCGGCACAACCTTGAGATTTCTGCCTCTAAGAACGGAATCATTCAAAACAAGAGCATTTGTGACAGAAGCTGGCTCAGCGAACTCAATGTATGCAAAGCCTTTTGGCTGACCTGTGAATTTGTTCAATAGGATGGTGACCCTATTGATGACACCTACTGACTGGAAATGCTTTTGAAGTTCTTCGGGGCTAGCTTCATAGTCAACGTTGCCGACGTAAATCGAGCGAGCGTCGACATCAGAGGAATCCTCTTGAACTCTCTCTTCCTGTTTGGCTAGATCTGCGTGTAGTTCACGTAATTTGGCAGCTTCTTCTGCATTTATATCGGCGTTTTGTCCTTGTTCTGGTACCAGTTGTGCTTGTTCTTGTGCTTGTTGTTGGTCTTGTTGTTGGTCTTGCTGTTGTTCTGGCTGCTGATACTGCTGCTGTTGTTGTTGTTGTTCTTGCTGTTGCTCAACAATCGGTGTATCTTGTACTGATGGAACGCCAGTCACCTGTTCAGTTGGTTCACTCATCTTGGTTGTTCGCTGTCGAGTTATAGCTGTGCAATTGATTGTTCATACATGAAATTTATAACTGAGAAAAACAAGTTGCATTAGAAGTAGAAACGCTGTTAGCATACGTATGCACAAACAATCTTTTGGTATAGAGAGCTCCTTTGCCCCTTGTAAGTAGTGATGTTTTGCATGAATTGATCGTTTTTTTTATGTTCAGCTCTTTATCTAATCTGGTGATCCTCTTTTTAGATATTGTGGTGTTTCATCTCGACTTGCTGCTACATACGTTATCTCTATATTTTGAGCTTTCAATATTATATATAATGATAGTTCGCGACTGAAAAGAGACATACTTACTTGCCTTATCATTAGGTTCTCTTAGAAAGTAACTCAAACACAATTCCATCACTGTATTGAACATCATTGAGGATTGTCTTGAGTCATAACCACAGTAACTTCAAATGCTACGGGATTCATTCACCAACTGGAGGAATTTGCTAGTTTTACTTCTCTCTTTAATTACGCACGTTGGCTCACAATCATCTATAACTGTTATCGATTTGTTGTCCCAAAATGTTGAGTTCAGCTACTTCCTAAGGTTATTACAGAGGCAGAAGTTGATCCCATATATCAATCAACTTTCGAATATCACCTTAATTGCTCCTGTGAATTCAGCATTTTTTCAAACTTGTGTTGACACTTCTTCGACTGATAGTTGTCTCGAAAGGTATTTTGCCAGTTTTGATCAAAGTGATCTGAATATGTATATTGTTAGCGAGCCTATATCTTCAAAAATGTTTGAAGGCTATAGATTGTTTGAGACAGTTCGAAATGATGGAAGCTACGATTCACTAGATAACTTAACTATGAACCATACATATCCAATTTTAGTTCATATCTCCGCTAGTGATGACGATTTTCAGTTTAATGAAGTTGATGTGGTAGAAACAGATTTATTTGCTAGCCCTCAAAACGCATTTGTTCAAGGTATCGACAAGGTATTCGATCATTTTACACTGAGGAGGAAGTTCAGAGAAAATGTTGCCATGAATGCTACATTCATGGAACGTCTTTTGAGATCAAAAGGGTCATCGGATATGCTACCAATCCAAAAACGCGCAATTGATGATTCGAACAGTCCTTTTACACTTTTGGTCCCTTTAGATGATTCGATTGAATTTGAAGACTATGAAGTTTCTTATCTACTCTCAACCTACGGTGATGCAGACCGGAATTACGTTTTGAACTCATTGATTCTCGATGGTTACTTTGGTGGTGATATCAATCTCACAACACACAACAGAAATGGATATCAAATCAGACTCAGCTCTGTCGAAGATGGGAAATACCTTCTACTAAATGATAGTATGGAGGCCTTGCACGAAACAAATACAGCCTCAGACGCTGTCTATCATATTTTCAATGACTCTTCTTTGGTACCTCATATCGAGTTCAACCCATTGAAAGTCCTTGTTGGTTTAGGGGCTTATACTCTTGTCGATGAACTAATCTTACAACGTCTTTCTTATCTGATAACAGATAATTCATTGAATCAAACAATATTTTATCCTCGAGACACCGCGCAATTATCAATAAACTCGAAATCATCCAATTTGTACCATTTTGTCGATGAAAGAATTGAGGATTTATCTGACGCTAAAGCATTGTATGGTACTAAACTTTGTAACTCTAAGAAATTTGGAAATTCTTGTCAAAAGCTCAAAGTCGAGAAAGTGGGAAAGCGTTCATTCATGTTAAACAATAATGTTCTGGTGGAAGCCGGCCCATACTTCGTTGGAAATACTGTAATATATCTTACAGATGAGGATTTGCGAACCCCAAACGACCTGATTAGTTCAGTGAACCCTGTATTTCACTGCACAAAGTCAATGAACCTGTTACTGGATCTAAAGCTGACGAAATTTCACAACAATGGACTTGGATATACCATATTTTTACCATGTTTCAATTCATACGATGATTATGAACTAACTCTCAATTATCTTAAGACCAATAGGACACTTACTGAAAAAATCATGAAGAATTTTATTGTCGAGGGCTTGATTTACAGCGATATTGAAAATGATGTTGAACTTATGAATTTGAATAACGATACTGTCCACATTCACAGTATACGGGAAATGAAAAATGGGAAGAACATCAAATTCAACAATGATTCTTTAGTGTTGGCCCACCACAGCGATATACTTTTTAACCAAGGAGTGGTACACCCCATTGAGGAACTCCTTCTGCCAGATTCTGCCCACATCTCTTTAGAGAATATAATCAGAAGTTCAATCAGTCAGAGCAATCCCTTTTTCACTTTTTTAGAACAGTTCGACTATCTTAAAGATCTAATATCAAGAGAAGATGGGTACTCGGTCCTCGTGCCGTCATCTTTTAAAACAAAACCGTTCAAGTCAAATACTACATTAGAAAAACTACTAAAACTTCACATTATTCCAAGGGAATCATTAAAACAGTTGTACGAATGTGACGGGGAAAGCGATATCAAGACACTGGACCCAAGTGTCAATTTAACATGCACCAAACTCTCACCAAGTAATTCATTCGTTTCTATAAAAAATGGGGCTGATAATGGTGTTAGTATATTTTCGAGAGGCTGTACAAGTGGTAAGGACCACTCTTGCATATACCTAATAGATAAGCCAATCAACCCAAAGTGGATTGATGGTGACTCTCCACGTATCAGCTTACCAGGGATTGCGCTAGGTGTTGGCGTTTTAGTTGGTTCATTCTTGATGATAATAATATTGTCATGCTTGATGTTGGTTATTCTCAGAAAAAGAAAATCATTATCCAGCAACTCTGGAGGACATTCTGATAATGAAAACGAAAACGAAAACACGCGTATTATTGCTGGAGCCAACTCTCATCCAGCCACCTACAATTCTACACAGAACAACTTTGAAGCTGGTTATTCTGATAATACCAACGTTGATCCTATAAGTTTCCCTGCTAAAAGAATACAGAACATGAATTAAGGGAGCGGTGAAAAACATGCATTTGTTTAATTTACAAACATTTCGATGGGGGTAGTACCACATGAAATTTGGCAATATATAACTCTATTATTTATTGATTCAAAGGAATGTTCATAAACATTTCGTAGATTGCGGAATAATGTCCAAGTACACCAAATAAAACACATAAATGCCATATGTTATGCGATGAGAAGATATAATCAATCCACCACAGTGAGCTGAACGAACTTGCATGCTCAGTCAATGAAGGTGTTTCTCTGAAGTACTTCTCCAAATTGCTGAAAACTTTCTCGGAAACTAAATCCGCCTCCTCTGGTTGATCCTCGCTGATTAACACATCAGTTCTGAATCTTTCAGGAACCAATGATCCATAAAAGACAACACCGATTAAATACCAGGTTAAACTCCTTGTCATTGGAACATAAAATTTTAATGCATGAACAAACCCCTTTTGAAATCCTAGAAAAAAGAAGGCCGAGATACCTAATGCTGAAAGTGAAATATAAAAGGCAATTCTGAAAGGCTTGGATTCAGGCCGATCAAAAAACGAAGACCAATTGAAAAACAATCCCCCTACCCCACAAATGATGTTGAAAACTATTAAACCTGTTCTCAAAACTGGATAATAGTACAAGGTGGCATACTCCGTTGTGACAATTGATGCTGTAATCAATACAGTGATACCAGTGTAATCAACGCAAATGAACCGTTTTCTGAGTTGAAGGCTGCTCGTACTGTTGAAAGTGTGCCAAATAGATGAAGAAAGGAGACATTTTATACTGCATATGAGAAAGCAGTAAATCACTAAATTATCGACGAAGGAACCACGTTGGAAGAGTTCTGATTGAGGAAAGTCCACCAAACATATATAGATCATTGCCATTGCGCCCAGCAAGTGTGACCAGATGTTGGAAGTTTCATTGTGGCAACTGCAAATACTTTTCAAAGAATTTTTGTGGCTGTTGTGAAATCTATAACCATGTACGATATATTGATTTTCTCTCCAAGGAAAGGGTAGTTCGAAATAATGCAACAATCTCTTAGATCCTTCATTGATCGCATGTTCATAGTTATGAAATCTCACCTTGAAACTTTTGATGGAGTCGTAACGATTTGTTGTTTTCATGAAATAGTCCTCTCCAAGTAAATTGTTAGCTTCATTCTGAATTATGCTCTCAAACTGGTTTATTTTTGCATCCAAGAATTGCAAACCAGTCAGTAACTTTTCATGAAACCCAAGATTTTCATACGCAGTAATAGAAGAGAGCAAGTCCCCAAAGTGCTCGTCAAGAATTGAGTTGAATCTTTCAAGGTTTTGGGATTGAGAAAAAACAGAGTTTTTTATATTGATCAAAGTGTCATATAGCTTTTGAGAAGATGAAAGCGATGCATCCTCTATTGCCTTACCAGCAACATTATTTGATAGTTGAAAGTAATTTTCCAAATTATCTAGCTTCTCTTCGATGGTTTCAATAAATGAATTTATCGAAGATAGGAGATCCTTTTCAAGCGAATTTTGTTGTGCAATCATATGGATAGAAGTAGAAGAGGAATGCGCTTTTCTAAGAAGTTGAAGATCAAAGCTTGTATGTCTAGAATGACGATTAATAGCAGAATTCACTTCTCTGGTTTCTATGCCAGAGGCTTTGATATTAACGTCTTCCATGTTTTGTTTAGTCCAAGTAAGGTGTTAATCTCCAAGTTGACATATAGGGGAAAAAACAGTTTGTCCCTAGTTTCTTGACCTGTTGATATTATTGAAAGTAATGTTCAAAGGTATGTCTGCAAGTAAAGAACGTATTATACGTAAGCTTGTCACTGAAAACTCTCGAATGATGATTGGAATATATAATGTCTGAAATAGAAGTGTGTAGAGCAGTATCACTAGAAGTTCAGAGAAACGTTTCTTGTCATTCAATGAGAAAAAAAAAAAAAAAAAAAAAAAAAAAAAAAAAAAAAAAAAAAAAAAAAAAAAAAAAAAAAAAAA
>PPMB02000016.1:0-175057 GCA_003707885.2 Komagataea salicaria
TACGTAATAGTTAGAAAGGTTTTTCATGCTTCTATGAGAGTAAGTCTCTCAAGCCAATTCTGGAAATATAGCGGTAAAATGGCAAAGAAAGGGTATAGAAACAGAAAGGGAAAGTCTAGAAGCGGTAATAGGGATGATGCAAACAACAGCGGCGGCTGGGATGCTATCGAGATGGAAAATCAGAAATGGGAAGACTACTACAAGAGTCAACAGCTGATGAGTGAAGAGGAATTCGTTTCTTTCAAGCAGCATCTGCAAAAACCATTACCTTTGACGTTTAGAATTACGGGATCAAAAGATCATGCTAATGAAGTGAACAAAATCTTCAAAGAGAGACATTTACCTTTGTTAGGAGATATTGAACACGAAGGTGAAAAAATTCCACCACCAAAACCTTTACCTTTCTATCCTAATGAATTGGCATGGCAGGTTGAGATATCCAAGCAAGCTATTCGTAGAAATGAGAGATTTGCTAAAACTCAAAGATTCTTAGTTTTGGAAACGGAGGTTGGTAACATTTCGAGACAAGAGGCTGTTTCAATGATTCCTCCACTAGTGCTTGATGTTCAACCACATCATAAGGTATTAGACATGTGTGCAGCTCCAGGTTCCAAAACGGCTCAGATCATTGAGGCTTTACATCAGGATCCTAATCCAACCGGTTTTGTTATCGGCAATGATGCTGACTATAAAAGAGCACAGATGCTGGTGCACCAAGTGAAGAGATTGAACTCACCAAACATGATCGTTGTCAACCACATGGCACAGTTCTTTCCTAAAACTACTATGGACGGTGAATTGGTCAAATTTGATAGAATCTTATGTGATGTTCCATGTTCTGGTGATGGTACCATCAGAAAGAATGTTCAAATATGGAAAAAATGGGGTGTTGGAGATGGTTTAGGATTGAACCCTTTGCAATTTCAAATTTTACAAAGAGGTATTGAACTGTTGGCTAAAGGTGGTAGACTCGTTTACTCAACTTGTTCTTTGAATCCAATGGAAAATGAATCTGTTATCTTGCAAGCATTGAGAAGAAATAAGGATGTCAAGATTGTCAAGACCGAGTTACCTGGTTTGATTCACTCTAAAGGTATGAAAAACTGGAAAGTTATCGGAAAGGACTACGAGGAAAAACAGAGAGGGGCTGATCCTAACTATGGTGATGAGTTGTTCCCACCTACAGAAGAAGAGGATTTCAATTTAGAAGACTGTATCAGAGTCTATCCTCATCAACAGAACACTGGTGGTTTCTTCATTACGGTACTCGAGAAAGTCAATGAAAATGGCACCTTGGAACATACTGAAAAGAAATCAAAAAAGCAGGAATCTACACCAAAGAAAGAAAAACTCTCGACTAATGCTAATGATGGTTCTGAGCCATTTTTCTTCTTGGAGTCTAACCAAGAAGAGTTGGTCAAATGTTGGAACTTCTATGGTTTCAAACAAGATGATCTGGCACTAACAAACTCCTGTTTTGTCAGAAATGCTACGGGTGAACCATCCAGAAACATATACTTAGCGTCTCCCCAAACCAAGAAATATTTATCAGCCAATGAAGAAAGATTGAAGATTGTTCACTCGGGTGTCAAATTGTTTGTCTCCCAAAGAACAGACCTGGAATGTAAATGGAGAATTCAAAATGACGCTTTACCAATGGTCAGTCACAAACTGACGGATGCAAGAGTATTGAAATGTCAGTTAGCAGTTCTCGAAAAATTGCTGAAAGAAGCCTTTCCAAGATTCGAGGAATTGGAAGAATTGGATTCCGATCTAACTGCAAGAATCAAATCAATGAGTCAAGGTTGTGCGTTTGTCAAAGTGGAGAACAACGGTGGTGAGGAGTTGTTGTTCCCTGTCTGGATTGGCTCAAAATGTATCAACTTGATGTTATCCAAAAAAGAGACTTTTGAGGTCTTGTATAGAGTGTTCAACGTTGAAACTGATGCTCAACAAGAGTACAAACAGAAACCAACAGGTCCAGGAAAACCAATCACTGGCTCTGCAACCGAAGAGGCGCCAGCGGAACCAGTAAAAGCTGACGAAGCCGCAGTCTCCACTTAAAGATCCTAATTTATAGATAAATGTACATTACATTACAAGGTAACAAACTACATATTAATTAGTAAGTATAGTAGGTATCCATCGTTCCAAATTTCGAATAGCTAAGGATTGCGAAAAGACACATACTAAACATATGGTGTTTGGGCTCACGAGCAATACCAAAATCATTAAGTTGTACTTTAAGTTTTGTAATCTACGTTTGTTGAGTAGTTGTATATCTTCGGTGTTATATCCCTATTGGGAATCAGAAGAACCAAAAATGACAAAATGACTTTAATGGCAGTTGGATATAACTGAAGGAATATTCTAGGTCTGCTGCATTCAGTCAAGGGTGGTTTGTTTCTTCTTTATGATTACTTCGTTAATAGTATCAATCTGAAATACGTGTTTCCTAAAAATTCAGAGAAAATAGACGAAAGGTGCCACCAGAACAACTATAACCAACCAACTATATCTTTATCTTGAAGCAAGATGGCGGATTATCACAACGAGCTAGTCGTGATCTCAGGAGGCACAGCAACCAACTCACTTGTCAATATGTTCCAGCAACTTACGAGCAATATAACGTTTATTTTGCCTATTTCAGACAATGGTGGGTCTACCTCAGAGATATTAAGAGTTCTAGGTGGACCAGCTATCGGTGACATAAGATCGCGTATTACGAGAATGATTACCGATGAAGGGCTTCAAAAGCTTCTCAGTTACAGACTGGCAGAAGATGGCGAACAGGCAAAGGCGGAGTGGACGTCCATTGTGGAGGGAGATCACGAAATTTGGAACCATATCGAGATACAGTGTAAAGAAATGATACGAAGCTTTCTGATTCATGTTCATATGGAATTGCTAAAGAAATCAAGAAACCCAACCACTAACTTCAGATTTGAACTTGCCAGTATTGGCAATCTATTACTTACAGGAATAAGATTGTTTGTGGGTTCTCTAGATAGTGCCATTGAGTTGATATTGAGGATTACCAGAATTGATCCTGGGATCAAAATTCTTCCCTGTCTCAACACTAATTATACGTATCACATCGCAGCAAAGTTGATGAATAATACAGTTATAACGGGCCAGTCTCAAATATCTCATCCACCAGACGTGCTTCCGGAAAATGGGGGACTGATGTCTACTATTTCGGTAAACTACTACGACACATCCAGCAAGCTGGATAACGAAAATGAGAAGCCCAAGTTTTATTCGCTTTCACAAACAGATCAAAATCATGAAGATGTTCCTTACCAACATCCTGATCTGTTGATCTCTCAGTTGAAATTTTCAAAAGATAATACATCGCCTTTGGAATCCCCAATTGAGCGCATAATTTATATTAACTCATATGGTGAGGAAATTCGTCCAAAGGCCAATTCACGAAGTATAATGAGCCTAAACAACAGCAGCAACATCGTGTACTCGATTGGTTCCTTGATGACAAGTATAGTTCCAGTGTTGATATTGCAAGGAGTCGGATACGCTATCACACAAAGCAAGGCAAATAAAATCCTGCTTCTCAACGGTAACTTGGACAGAGAAACACTGGGATTCACAGCATTGGACTTCATCAACACAATTTTCAAATCTGTCCGGTATAGCTTCGGTCCTGACTTAGAAGACATTGAGTTGGGGTACCATCAGGTCATCACACATCTGATCTACTTGGAGAATTCAGAAATCACAGTTGATCTATTGAAGATCGAAAGTTTAGGTATCCAGTGCATCTGTGTGAAAAACGATACCACACTCAACGAAAACATACATCTGTACGACCTCAATGAACTACAGTACACGTTTCACAGGATAATTAAATGTCAATAGCTATCAAACTTTGAACTTTTTAGGAATGTTCTTCACCATAATCAATCGTTCATATGCTTCGTCTGATAAAATTTTGCCAGAATTGTCATTTTCATGTTCAATTTCGTGTTCGTGATGTAGTAATTCATGCTCGATATCTTCCTTGTGCACAATGTTCACATCAGGATCTTGATCCTTATGATATTCGTTCCAATGATGGACTTCGTATTCGTGCTCGAAATCTCCGTGATGTCCAACACCAACACCCAAGTCTGGAAATTTACCGCCTCTTTTAGTGAACTCCAAATATTCCTCTTTAGTAACATGTGTATCCGAGTTCGAGTCCATCATCTTGAGAACGGTCTCTACGATAGCCTTTTTCGTATTCTGATCAATCATCTCACTGTCATCATGAGATCCCATTCCATCTCCCTTTCCAACAACCTCATCTCTGTACAAACCATAAGCATTGAGGATATCAACTGAGTCCAAGTATCCTTTGTTTTTGATGTCATGCAGCGTGAAAAACGTTAATGCGTCGTATTCATCTAACCCATGTTCTTCCTTCATATGCCATTCTTCCCAGCTGAGACCTTTGGGAACTGGCTCCTTCAAACTTGTCTCCTTATGAGTTCCATGACCCACGACAAACGAAACAATATAGAGCACTCCCAATACGTGGAATTTCATCCTTGAGCAGACCAGATATCTTCAGACGGAATCGAAATACTTTGTTTCCATTGGATGCTACTGTAGACTATGATATATTCTAATAATTATTTAAAGGATACCTGGATCATAACCACTACTATTTGGGTAATCGCCATATATTGTTTGCCAGGCATTGGAGATCGCCAAATGTCGACTGTAGGTGGGTGAAAGATTGAACAAAGTCACTTCACTGATCCTCTATTTTCCATTAATTCCATCATGAGTAACGTCAAACCGCTATCTCCTCTATCCGAGATGTTCGTTTCTACAGTGTATGTTTTTTTTTGGATTTCTAATTCAGAAGGCGCACTTCCGTGCTTTACTAATGTCCACAATAGATAGAGATTGTATATATAAAGAGATGCTCAGGTCTTCAAAGTTGAGGTTTTGAATCTGCTTGAATCAGTACAGCACAGAAAGTTTCATATCAAGTATCAACACACAGCTTTAAAAAATGGGAAAAGTTTACTTTATCACAGGTGCTACACGCGGTATCGGTTATCAATTGGCTCTTCAATTATCGGAAAACAAAGACAATCAAGTTATTGGTACTTTAAGAGATAAAGGTAGAGCAGCTGAGTTTTTGAAGCTAGCTGAGGAAAGATCGAACGTCAAAGTGGTCATTTTAGATGCCAGCGACGAAGAATCGATTGATAAACTTCCAGCCCAATTAACCGAAGTTGCACCAAATGGGATTGATGTTTTCATCTCAAATGCTGGTATCGCTGGAGAAGAATCTCTTCAGAAATCATATCTCGTCCCATCCTCTTCGTATATGAGACATTACAAAACTAACGTCCTGGGTCCTATTTTGATCACAAAACATCTTTTGCCATTTTTGAAACAGAAAGATACTAGACAAATGTTGTTTATCAGTTCTTTGGCAGGTTCTCTTGGTGGCTTTTCCCCACTTGTGACTTCTTCCTATGGACAATCGAAGGCCGCTTTGAACTACATTGTCAGATCCCTAGCATTAGAATTGGATCCTGAACAGTTTACGGTGCTTTCAATCCATCCAGGTCTCGTCAGTACTGAAATGGGTGATTCGTTTATCAAAGGTATGGTAGAAAGGATCCCTGAGTTTGAGGCTCAGCTTCGTAGCATGGTCGTCACTCCAGCGGAGAGTGCTAAAGCACAACTAGAATTATACGAAAAGTTGACCAGGGAAGACAACGGGAAATTCATGAACTTTGATGGAACTGCTGCAGAATGGTAATTCCTACCTGAATGACTTTACAACTCCGAACATCGAATCTTTTTTAGTTCTCAATGAATACAGGTAGTCTTGAACTCACATATCACAAATCATTACTTACAGTAGCTTTCATACGACCTAACTTCGAATCAACTCTCTCCTAAAAGAAGCTTTTTGACTTTTTTACATTTATTATGCATGCAATATCAAGCACTTTCATGCATAGTGGAAAACGTTTGAATCAAGTTAATCCAGGATAAGACGACTGAGTGATAGTGACATGCTATCGAGGGTGAGGCATTTAAGGAGCGCATAGAGAGTGTGCTGTCTAAGGTTTTCACAGACAAATAAATGTTATTGGTAATAAAGCATGTGTGAGAAAATTTAAAAGTTTACCCCCGTTTTATTAACAGCTTCGTGAATTGTTGGGCAAGAGGATGCATTTGTACCGGAAATACCTCCAAGCGGCGATAGAAAGAAATCTGCAAAGACAAGAAATCGTAATAGCATTCATGAGAAGAATAGTGAACTACCTCAATCAGTAGAAATACTAACATACTTTCTCCATCAATTCGAGAAACAGGCTGAGGAAAGTGGACATGGACCAACAGAAGTTGATTAGCTCATTGCATTGTGATGTATATAAACGAAGAACTGGAACAGTCTGTGTATGGTTTGAAATATTTACAACGTATCATTGTCAAACCACGCACTAATTACATCCACCTAACGTAGATTGATGCATGGTCTTTAGTTGTAGACTTAACATCGCTAAAGGAAGACAGGATAAAACGCCTTACGATCCGCTAAATGTTTCCATGATCAAATATCTGGGTTTGAACTGTTTCAAGGTCAGAAAATGGACGTGGATACTATCGCATCTTTGTTGAAGGACCAGAACTCCACTCAGATTATTCAAACTTTGATAACACTGCAACACAATGGTTTCAATGTATCTCAAGTCGATATACCAGCTGTTTTAGCTCAACTGAACTCAACCCAAATTCAAGGTTTACTAGAATCGAATAATACAGTAGTTGATAATGTCCTACAGTCATTGACTCCTGTTCAATTAGTTGCGGTTCTAAATGATTTCCAGAGAATCACAACTCAAATCTTCAATTCTGCTATAGACGATGCTACTACTAACTTGAACGGCACATACTTCGTGAATTTAATCCTTCAAAGAATTGATAAAACTTTTACTGATACTCAGCTTCTAGGTGTCTTCAAGATTCTATCAAATGATGCAGCACTTGGTACTGGCTCTAAGAAGCTCCTGAAGATAGCACAAGACCTTGTTAAAGGTTTCTTTGGGGAAGTTTTGGTTTCAGCGATGACCCCTATTCCAAGCAGATTAGTAACTCTTGTTGCCAAATATCAGCCTGCAATTTTTGGTGATTACCCAAAACATTCTGATTACGCACCATCAGCAATCTTTATGTCCATCTTCTTTTCATTCACCATAATCCATGGTGGTTTGTACTTGAAGAACAGAGCATTGGGACACAGGTTCTTAATTTCCTTGGGTCTTTCGTTCTACTCACTAATCAGATCTCTTGGGTTTTTGTTGAGAATAGTTTGGTCCTCTGACTTGACTCAATTGAACGTTGGTCTTGTTTCCACCATCTTCATTGTTATACCCACAGTTATGTTACCCTCGCTAAACTTAATCCTAGCACAAAGATTCTTCACATGGAAGCACCCAGCCTATGGTTCCCATAAGTTATTTCAGGCAGTACTGTTCTGTATTTATGCTCTGGTCATTGGTGTCATTATCATGACCATTGTTTCAGCTGCTGTTCAAATCAATTATTTCTTAAGTGAATCACATTTTCGCATGACTCAAAAGGTGATTGAAGCTTCCTCAGTCTTGATAGTGGTCTACTCATTGGTTGCCATAATCTTAGTCACGTTATCCTACATAGTTCCTGCAACTTCTCAAGAGACCCAAGTATTAACGTATCAACCAACATGGATCAAATCGTTTGCTTGGGACTATTTTGTCCCAAAGAGTGCTGCTCAGAAATCAGCTAATGCTATTTCAGAAGAACAAAGATATGCCATCAGAGTCATCAATTCTTCTACTTACCACCATAAAGCTGTTCAGAGCCAGTTAGAGCAAACTCCTGAAGAATCAAGCAAAGATAATACTGTCGTAGAATCTTTGAAGCATGGTCACTCCATCCTCATCATTGCTTTTTCAACGGTCCTTTTGGTCATTGCTGATATTTTCAGATGTGTCTCCTCCTTTATTGAACAGTACGAGTTGTGGCATTCATGGATATTTGACTCTGTTGTCATGTATGTCATGTTTGGTGCTTTGGAAACTTTAGTGAACATCGTTTACCTTTTTGGAAGAATTGACTTGAGATTTTACAAGCCGGATGCTTGGGGCGTCAACTCTACAAGCACCACCCAACACTCTGTTGAACCAACTGAAATCGCAAAAGACACAGATTCAGAATCTGTCTCCCAATACTATTGATGAACCTTTGTGCTGTGTTGCAAAGTATGAGTGGTAAATCCTTATGATGAATGTTTGTCTAATAGCTGATACATTTTGAAGAAAAGTGAGCCCAGGAAGAATCAATGTCACTGTTATAGTTGCAATTCACATCTGAAATGAATTCGAGAAATAACAGATAATAAACAATAATTACTTAAACATATTTTGATTTGTGAATTATTGTACACGCAATCATGGTAAGCCATAATAAAAATAGGTTTCTTTCAGTCACAAAACATTACGAAGGCTCCCAATTTGTATATTATCCCAATTAAGTGATTTATCTCTACGTTTTCACATGTCAATGTCTCTTTTTTGTTAACATGGTGAATCATTAACTATACTTATTCAACAGATAATAACTCATATTAGAGTCAGTGAGTGCAATGAGACTATCCAATGAGTAGTTTCGGTGGTTGCAGACAATAATTTCACTCTCTATATAAATAGGTTATCTTTTGTGCTACCATTTTGTCAAAATATCATTAGTCCCACATGTGTACATCTAAAGTTTCATGGGACTACACAGATGGAAACGTGCATATTCATGATTCAAGAATTGACGAATGTTCCTTGTATAAATAATTTGTACTCCCCCTGGATCTGGTAGTTGGTGAACCTGATTAATTGCGTTTCAGTTACTAGCATTGTTGCAACAGAATCTTTCAAAACTCTCTTGGAAAAATGAGTACTCCATCCAATGAGAAACTAGATCAGGAAGACGAAAGAGAAACTGCTACATCTGAATTTTCCGAGTCGACATTTGGATTTTGGGAAAAGAAAGGTGATCTCTCCGATTATGACCACTCTGATCCTGTTCTCACTTCTAAAATTAAGCTAGTCAATGATGCCTTGGACGAAATTGGATTCACTCCATACCACCTCAAGTTATTCTGTCTGAATGGAGTGGGGTACGCAGTTGATTCACAGCTCACCTTCATCCAGTCCTCAGTTGCACATTATGTCAGAGCTCAGTTCAACCAGGTCTATCCTGCAGACTCCAATGCCATATATGCCGGTTTGCTTGTTGGTGCTATATTTTGGGGGTTTGGTGCAGATCTTGTGGGAAGAAAGCTGGCGTTCAACAGCTCTTTACTTTTGAGTGCACTCTTCGCTATATTAACTGGTACCATGGGCAACTTTGGCACCTATTGTTTATTTGTCGCTTTATCGGCTGCTGCTTCTGGGGGTAACTTGGTTTTGGACTCCACTGTGTTTTTGGAATTCTTACCAAGTAAAAACCAATGGTTGGTCACCTTTATGGCATCGTGGTGGGCTTTGGGACAAACATTGGCAGTTTCGAGTGCCTGGTTATTTTTCTCTATTGAAAGATTTAGATGTGACAGTAAAGATATTGGGTGCACTCCAGAGGCCAACAGAGGCTGGAGATATATTTGGATTGTCAATGGTGGGTTCGTTTTGTTTTTGGCAATTCTAAGATTAACGGTTATCAGATTGAAAGAAACTCCAAAGTTCCTGGTTTCCAATAATAGAGATAGAGAGGCATACAATGTATTGAGAGAAATCGCAACAAAGTATAACAGAAGGTTGACGCTTCAGTTGGAGGATTTGAGAAGTTTAGGTGAAGTTTCTGTGAACAGTAATTATTACAATAATCCATGTTTCAGAGAGACATTCAAATTAATAAGGAAGCATGTTTCCCTTCTATTCTCTTCCAAAAAGCTTGCGAGATCTTCTGTATTGGTCTTTGCATCATGGTTTCTATTAGGCATTTCATACCCATTATATTCTAACTTTTTACCGCAACTTTTAGCTGCAAGAGGTGCGGAAACGACAGCTGATTCCTTTTCTGGTGTTTACAAAGATTCTGTCATTGCAAATGCATCATCTGTTCTTGGTGCAATAATTGCAGGGAGCATCCTTTATTTTTTTCCCATCATTGGCCGTCGTGGAGTCATGGCATTGGGTGCTTTGACCACTATGGCTTTCTTCTTTGGTTATACAGCTGTGAAGACACGTTCACAAAATGTTGCATTGTCATCATGTGTTTACATCTCTATTAATATTTATTACTCCTGTTTATATGCTTACACTCCAGAAGTGATGCCATCGAGTGCTAGGGCCAGTGGTAATGCTATTTCGGTCTCATTAATGAGATTCATGTCATGTTTTGTTCCACTAATTGCGTACTATGCTGATACATCAAGTGCAGTCCCTGTTTGGATCTGTGGTGCTGCTGTTGGCCTCATCGGTTTGTGTTCTGTATTTCTACCTTTTGAACCATCTCATCAAAGAGTAGCATGAAAATATGTAACTTGGTACCAATCTACCCATATAGACCGAACGAAATCCGATCATTTTTCAATCATTTGCTTCGCTAGAGTTGGTACGATTCATCATTTTTTGTAGAAATTCTAGCTCCTCCAGTTCTTGCTGCTTTTTCTGTAGACGTCTCTCTTCCTCTAATTCTTTATACTTCTTTAAACTCTTCTTTCTCTTACTGCTGTTCTGCTGTGCCTTCCTCTCCTCAAGAACAGTCTGTCTTGATTCCTCAGGGTTCAATAGATGTTGAACCTTCATCCCCAAAATCTCTCGTGCCTTTTTTCTATTTTGACTTTGTGACCTTGTTGCCTGGCATGTCACGACAATTCCTGTGGGTATATGCTTTAGCTGCACTTTTGAATTAGTTTTGTTGATTTTCTGTCCACCTGGTCCTCTACCACCTTTGAGAAAGACTTCCTCAATTTCACTCTCTGGAACTTTGGGACGAGGTGGAAGCTTATTCGCTTTGATCTTCAAGTAACTGGCTGTGTGAAAAGAATTAGTGCATAACATTGAGTGGGTCCATAATAGCCTGCCACCTGCAATTGGTGCGCATTGAATGAATCGAAGCATTTTTAATGAAGTCCCTTCTAGATCACTATTCCAAGATGAGTGAGTGAAAGAGAAATAACTGGCTACCTGTCTGTGTGGTCCGAACCAATACGTTGTAGGGTTCATACTAAATAGGTGACTCAGGTGACTCAAGTTGCACAATATAGTCATTTGGTGACCTTGAGCACTCTGCTGGTATGTTTGTGTTGCTCCTAGGAACTTCAGTTTGTAATAAAAATGTAAAATGCTGATCTTGAAGGAAATGGAAACATCATTCAGGTCCGTCGGTTGACGGTGGTTATTTTATATATGGATAGTATATAAAATATCAAAGACTTCTCTGAGTTTGAGGCTTGCCAGCAAAAGTTCGATATTTCACTAGTTTACAGTAAAGTATATATGTCATGACACTCTATGCGTCCATAAATCAGTCACTAGTCCCTTTTCCGGTATTTTCTAGTATATTTTCAAAAAGAGATAGGAACTGAGCAAGATGTCTTTTCAAATTATTCATTATGAAACTCTTCCACTACTGGAAGAATCAAGCTGGGGTACAGAAAGGTAGGTCTTTTAGTCTTTAAAGTGTTCCAACCACCATGACACACCCAGCAGCCAGTCGTAGTAATGAATTACCTGACAAGAAATGAACACAATCCAAGCACCGTAAGCTTGTTAAGCTTTTTCTCCGCACAAACCAAATCAGCTGTAACCGAAAAATGAGTGTATACAAGACAGACCAATCTACTGGACGAACTACAACTAGCTTACTCACACTCAATATGACTCTGTATATCAGTAACATTCGCACTATAATATAAAGTGATGATGGTACATTTCGATGATGGTACATTTCGCGCAAAAATATAAAAATATACATGAAACTTTTTTGTTTTTCTTTCTACACATATAAGATACCAAGACTAGAAACGAAAGATGTCTGAGGATAATGACACAGACTCGCTAAAGTTCATTGCGCTGGGCGGTGGGAGCGAAGTTGGCCGTTCTTGTCATATAATACAGTACAAAGGGAAAACGATAATGTTGGATGCAGGTGTTCATCCAGGCTATCAAGGCCTTTCTACTTTACCCTTTTATGATGAATTCGACCTGAGCACTGTTGATATTCTTCTAATTTCGCATTTCCATTTAGATCATGCAGCATCCTTACCATATGTTATGCAACATACTAATTTCAAAGGCCGTGTTTTCATGACACATCCAACCAAAGCTATTTATCGTTGGTTATTGACAGATTTTGTTAAAGTGACTTCAATTGGCGCTAGTACGAGTTTGTATACTGATGAGGATTTATTTGAGTCATTCGATAAGATCGAAGCGATCAATTATCATTCGACAATAGAAGTTGATGGAATAAGGTTCACCGCTTATCATGCCGGTCATGTTCTTGGGGCTGCAATGTACCTGATTGAGATTGGAGGTTTGAAAGTTCTTTTCACCGGTGATTACTCGAGAGAAGAATCTCGTCATTTGAATCCAGCTGAAGTTCCTCCTGTGAAGCCAGACGTATTGATCACAGAAAGCACGTTTGGTACAGCTACACATGAGCCTAGATTAGAAAAAGAGTTGAGATTAACCAACTTAATTCATTCCACATTAGTGAAAGGAGGTAGGGTTCTTCTCCCAGTTTTTGCCTTGGGTACTGCACAAGAGTTGCTACTGATTTTAGACGAATACTGGAAAAATCACCCTGAGTTGGAGAATATCAATGTTTATTACGCATCCTCACTAGCGAAAAGATGTTTGATTGTATTCCAAAGGTACATTAACATGATGAATGACAATATTAGAAAGCAGTTTAGAGATAACAGCTCTAATCCTTTTCAGTTCAAATACATTAAAAATATCAAAAACCTAGATAAATTTGAAGATTTCAGCCCGTGCGTTGTGGTGGCAAGTCCCGGTATGTTGCAAAATGGTGTTTCAAGAGAACTCCTTGAAAAATGGGCTCCTGACTCCAGAAACTCTTTGATTTTGACTGGTTATTCTGTAGAGGGAACCCTGGCCAAGAATATCATCATGGAACCTGATACAATTCCGTCAATTTCTAACCCAGATGCACAGATACCAAGAAGGATAAATATCGAGGAAATTTCTTTCGCCGCACATGTTGATTATGAACAACAATCCAAGTTCATCGAATTGGTTGATCCAAAATCAATCATTTTAGTTCACGGCGAATCAAATCCAATGGGTAGATTGAAATCCGCACTACTTTCAAAATACTCCAAGTTCAAGAATACAGATAAGGAAGTCAAAGTTTACAATCCAAGGAACTGTGATGAACTTAATCTCAAATTCAAGTCCTTGAAGATAGCAAAAGCCTTGGGATTTGAACAATTGGAAGAGGACATCGTAGACATGGCCAAATCAGAACAAAAGCCTAAAGAAAGCTTCTCAAAAATAGAGAACAAAATAATTAACGGTGTCTTGATTGCAAAGGATTTTGATTTGAATTTAATGAAAGTAGACGATGTGAGAGAATATGCAGGTTTGACATCTACTATTGTAAAAGAGCGCCAAACGGTACGAGTTGACGCTGGACGTGATCTAATTCAGTGGCACTTATCCCAAATGTTTGGGTATGTCGAAGTGCTGATTGATGATCCTGAAGAATACGAGATAAGAATCATGAATGAAGTGACAGTCAACTTCGTAAATTCGATCTGTACAGTTGAGTGGACAAGTGGTGTGATCAACGATACTATTGCAGATTCTGTAGTGGCAATTTTGATGTCCGTGGATTCTTCACCAGCGTCTGTTAAAATCTCATCAAAGGATGACCATACGCATTCACATGAATCAGAAAATTCTTTGGCAGATTCTAGAGTTACAACAAGGATAAATCGAATTTCTAGGATGCTCAAAGCACAGTTTGGCGATTCTTTTCAAGTCGATGAGGATCAAAGAGGTGCTACAGTCAAGATTGGTAAAAACGAGGCAACTATCAATTACTTTGATTTGACGGTAGAATGTTCGTCGAATGTTCTCAAAGGAAGAATCGAAAACGTTTTGAACAGGGCGACTGAGCTAGTGGCACCACTTGCCCAACCAACTAAGATATAATGATTACACAATTTCATTTATAGACAAATGACTATTTTCATCAGCTTATATAGAAATGAACAAGATCCAATGATCTTTTGAGTTAATAACCTGTTCTCAAAACATTTTGCCTTTGATGTCTAAATGTTATAGATTCTTGACGTTCTAATGCACTCAAGGCTTTATCCAGCGAGAATTGTTTATAATCTTTTCCGAAAACAAATTCTTTTCTCAGGGTTTCATAAGACGTAGAAAATCCAATTGGTAACCTCTTTCTAATTTCCTTCTCAATTTTGCTAACTTGCTGTTGAGTCTCTGCTGAAACGTTGGTAATACCTTGACTAGCAGCATCCATTGTAGACGCATGGAAAAGCCTGATAGCCTCATCAACATGAGACTCATTAGCTACGGGGCTCAATTGCAACTTAGCCAGTGATTCTGCTATACGAATTATAGCTTCTAGCTGACGGATTGTGATTGGAATTGATGATCTTTCATGTGCTTCGTTTTCTTTTTCGCTAACTTGTTTTCTGATTTCAACAAAATGTGAACTTAGTTTCTCTGATGTTTCTGGCGATAATCTTGGAGCGCATTTAGCACGACAGTAAGAAATGTATCTTTTCATTTTCTCCAACGGAATTTCGGCATCCTGGTCTTGACTGTTATTTTTACCCATATGGATATTCAGAACGTGATTTGCAATGGAGATGTCCCTTCCTTCATTGTGATCGTCTTTTACAATGAAAATCATATCGAATCTGGAAAGAACAGTGGTTTGGAAGTCAATATTCTCACCTGGTGTTTTCAATTCATCATATCTACCAAAAATTGGGTTGGCAGCAGCAAGAACACTAGTTCTTGAGTTCAGTACCGTTGTAATACCAGCTTTGGCAATAGAAATGGTCTGTTGTTCCATAGCCTCATGAATAGCAACACGATCCTCATCTCTCATTTTATCGAATTCATCAATACATACAACACCACCATCTGCTAGAACCATTGCACCCCCTTCCAAATAGAATTCTCTAGTAGCTGGATCCCTTTGAACAGAAGCTGTTAAACCAGCTGCCGAAGAACCCTTACCGGAAGTATAAATAGATATGGGACTTACTTTATCCACGAATTTCAAGAGTTGAGATTTGGCAGTACCTGGATCACCTAACAGTAAAACGTTGATATCACCTCTGAGTCTCATACCATCTGGTAGTAGCTTTCTAGATCCACCCATCAGCAAGCATGCAATTGCTTTCTTGATATCGAGATTACCATAGATCGATGGAGCGATTGAGTTGGCAAAGGATTCGTAGAGATTTGGATCTCTCGACATCCTTAAAAACTCTTCCTCTTCCTCTTCAGTAAAAACCACATTACCAGAAGCATTTGTATCAACATCTTTTTGAATTCCCAGCACTTTGATATAAGGGTTTCTAATAGCTACAGAAGAAGGTCCTTTGACTTTGGATTGATAAATGGAGTAGATACCAGTGATTGTACACCGAGACCCAGGAATCACCTTATTGGACAAGTATCTATCAACTGAGAGCAGTAAATGTCTAGGCATCTCACCTACGGGAACCATTTCAGGAAGTTCTTGCAGTTTTAGGACCTGTTGGTCTATGAAAATGGATTTGTCATGCACAATCACATAAGGATCGGAAGGGCACTGGTTTCGCTCACCATCAGCTGGCAAGGAAGCACAATGTTTAGGTAGTGTGACACCTCCAAAACTAGAATCGATCTTGATGCGCTGCGTATGTCTGCACGAACGACACATAATCTGGACAGAAACAGCCTTTGAACTCAAAACTGAAGCACTAATGATAATACCGCTGACCCTGATAATCTTTGAGACATGATCAGAGTCCAGCTCTCTAATAGATAACTTAGAAGCTCCAGACCTCAAAATCAACTGGCAGATAGGGAAATTTTGAGGAACCTCACTCTCCTCCAAAAACACAATTCTTTTAGCCACCTCAGTGATGGCTTTTTCGAATAGTGGGACCATCTCCCCCGGCTCATCAATCAGAGCCTTATTCAGATTCTCATTATACCCAATTAGATGTTCAGAGTCAACTGTTAGTGCATACTCCTTAACCAGTAAGTTTTCCCGCAGCTGATTTCTATAGATAAAGTCTGTGTTCACTCTGAACTCCAGTATGAAGTTCTTGAATGCTGTGATGAGCTCCTGATTTGTATCTTTTTCAGTGTCCTCCGGTGGTAAGACGGCTGCTGTGTATACGTCGGCACGATCGAATGACATCTTATTGGTACCTGTACCTGTACTTTGAGGAATAGATATGAGGTATTATACAAAGAGACAAATGTAAATAAATTTCCACTTAGCTTTCACGTTATGCGAGTAATTTTGTCCGAATCGGGAAATTTTTTTCAGAACGCGCGTTTGTAACCGGAAATGGCAATTCTTCAAAGTATCAGCTGATCTCACGTGATAGAACAATTCCGAGGTTTAAATGTATTGTTTTTTTTCAGCAGAATAAAATATATATATAGAGAGAAGGCTGTTTATGAAATCTAAATCGGATTATTTGTGGAAAGATGGCGTATGTTGACACATATCTTGGCTGATATTGTGATATCACTACTAACAGATATTTAGTGATTTGATTGATCGACCAAAATCTGAGCTAACGCAAGATGAATTGGCAAAACTAGAAGAATATGAATTTCAAAATGGACCTATGTCTATATTGCAAGAAGCCGTCACGGAAGGCACTCCAGTGTTGATATCGTGTCGTAATAATCACAAGATGCTTGCGAAGGTGAGAGCTTTTGACAGACATTGCAACCTCGTACTGGAGAATGTCAAGGAGGTGAGTAATCGAGATGAGTTTTTTCTTTGAGTGAACATTTACTGACTACAATCTGAATAGTTATGGACGGAGACACCTAGAAGTGCGAACGGGAAGAAGGGAAAGCCAGTATCAAAAGAGAGATTCATTAGCAAGTTTTTTCTGAGGGGCGACTCAGTTATCGTTATATTAAAGGCATAGAGAAAAGATAGTTCAGTCAAGTTTTTAGTTCTAGTTGTGTAAAATAGAGGAATATTAATCATCTAGCGGAAAGCCATAATGTGTTGTATTACTTGATATTCATAAGAGTAATGGGGTTTATAGTCTTAACCTTTTTTATTTCGCTTCAGTATCTATTTACAAACATTTTGATCTATTCTAGAGCTTCATGCAGAAACGATAAGTTTCTTTATGATTCTGGAACGGTCCTGAGTCACTTTGACTTCATATTCACCAACTTCTTTAATTGAATCAATAGGCTGGCCGTTCTGAAGAATGGTTAAATCACTGACCGGAACATTGATGTTGATGGATTGAGCTATGTCTTTGACTATATCTTCTTTAGTAACCTCAGCAGATGTCCCCTTCTTCATTTGCAGTGAACTTAAATTAACTTCCAGACTAAACAACGAATAGTTGGGCTCCTCTGCTGATTTTTCTGGGATATCAAACAGTAATGAACTGATTTCGATAGGCTCTATTCTCTTGTTTGAGTCAATTTTGATTGACTTGACAGGTTTGACTTCTTGTTTCACTTCTGCAACTACAGGTTTGGCTGATTTCTTCACAACTGGGATTTTAGGGCCAATGTTTAGTCTTGGGATGATGTATGTGGCACCGTTGTTTGGATATAATCTGTTTCTCATCAATCCTGGTAAAACTTCGATTATCTCACCTTTGACTCCATACTGAGGAAAATCTTTCAATAATTGCACTTGTATTCTATTCTCACGCTTTGTACGTGCAGAGTAGCGTACAAGAGGAATTCTGCGCAGAGGCTGCGGTCTAAGAGCGAAACTCATGGCAATTTGACAGGTTTTCACTCTGTTTGTTCTGTAGGTATCTTTAATATTTATGAAATTTTGTTGATGATTTTTAAAACTAAAAAAAAAGAGACAAATCGGACGGGCCACGCCCACATACTATTGTATAAACTAATTACTGAAACACAGATGAAGGGAAGAAGGAGGTCTAGGGTGAACCGACCGCTTATTCCAGGTCGCTGATATTGATCTTTTCATCCTCATTTTCACCGTCATCTTCACTGTGGGTAAAGCTGTGATATTCTTTAGTCAGATTCTTATTCACTTTCCATAGATGAACAATGCAGTCATCAGCAGCACTCGCCAGAGTCCATGGAATGTTTGGATTGAAAGATAGATCGGTTATTGCCGAGGTATGGCCAGCATGCATCATGAAAAGTTCAGGAGCACCATCGTCTTCGTCTTCCTGTATTTGTTCCTCACCTATCTTCGAGATGTCCCAAAGTATCACTCTTCGATTCTGTGAGCCAGATGCAAGAATCCCGTCATTATGCGGATCCCATTCTAGAGCTGTGATGGAGTCTGAGTGTCCCATTATTGTATGGAGTTTAGTTTTTGGGTTTCTGAGGTCAAATAATTCTATTGTTGAGTCCTGGAGGCCCACTGCATACAGGTACGACGAGAATGTAGAAAAAGCCAAAGTGTTTATAGCAGAGGCTCTGGTGATCGATTGGGATTCCTTCTCCAGCGATCTGGAGTCATAAAATTTGATCGTCTTGTCATCACTAACAGATCCGAACACAGTAGCCTGTGATGGATGCCACTGGACCTCGTTAACGATGTCCCGATGTGTTCTCAGCACAGAAGGGAGTGTCTCTTTCGAGTTATCGATATTCCACAACGCGATTGTTGAGTCATCCGATGATGTCAATAGCTGATTGTTGATGTGGTGGTTCCATGAAAGGCCGTAGCCATTTTTCGTATGGTGTTTCAGCAATATTGGTTCAGTATTTGGATCCTTTGGATCTTGGTTGATATTGTAGACACGCGCATCACCTGTACCAGATATAGTAGCCACAAATTCTGGATGGAGAGGGTTATAACGTGCACGGTTAATCTCATAGTCATGTCTAAACTTTTTCGTGATCTTCAATCGGGAATTGACAGTCTGCCCTTTGTCAGGTACCAAATTCTTTGTATTTTCAAAAACGAGTGATGAAGGTAGCCTAGTCGATGCAATTTTTAAGTAGTCTTGCACCTCTCCGTAGCTATGCGACCCAAGAATCAATCTTTGAGGTATTCCATTTATGCTGTCTTCTGTCTCAGATATTTTGTCTGGAAGCCACTGTACTGTCAACGAAGGATATGTCAATGCCGTCTCTGACACGAAGTCGTACATAACAGGACAATTCTTTCTCCACAGCTGATACTCCTCCTGCACAGACAACTCTTCTTGTTGCTGAATCTCGGGTACCTGAGCATCCTGGTCGTTTATATTTGACATTTACCACTAACGAACCGCTGTCTATCTATGATTGTATACAACAGTTGAGAAAACACGAAACTTTTATAACTCTTCTACGTATAATAGGAAAATGATTATTCGGTCGGGAATGATCATGAAACCGGAACTCGATCATTAAAAAAAATTCAAAGCGTTAAAAAACCACGAAAACGAAAACATAAACAAACAGGAATAACTGACAAAATAGAACGGTACTCAAAAACAAAGACAGATGAACAAGCAGAAGACAGCGGCAACAGGGGCTGCACCCAATGGAGCAGCTCCACAGCAGGTAACACAACAGGGAGTATCAACCATGCAGAGCCGCCCTACAGATGTGACAATTCCCAAGGCGCTTGACTCTATCGTTCCAGAGGTGAGCTTGTATAGACAGCTGTTGGACGCCGAGAAGAGACTGGATATATTCACAGCCAGAAAGCTAAGCGATCTACAGGAGACACTGAGCAAACAGCAAACGAAGAAGCAGCTCCTCAGGATCTTTGTGTACAATACGAGCGAGAACCAGCCATGGCAACATCAGCAGCAACAGGAACAGCATCAGCAGTTACAGGGCCAGCCTCAAGGTCCCACATCCGGAGAGCCAAGTTGGACGCTACGTGTAGAAGGAAGACTAGTGAATAAGGATAAGGCTGATGATCCAGCGCGAAAGAAATTCAGCTCGTTTCTCTCGGGCATAGCAATAGACTTAGAACCACAGGCGTCGCAAATGGGACAGCCAATCTCTAAGGAGAATATCATTGAATGGCACGAGCAAACGGATCCCAATGCACAGGTGGTGGAGTTTGATGGACTAGATGTCAAGAGACCAGGTGATGTTAATATGCTTACAAAGATTACAATTCAACCTAAGGAACTTCCAATCACCTTGCGACCATCCAAGGAGTTGTCTGAGTTACTTGGAGTCTCAGAGTTGACACAACACGATGCACTATACTTTATTTGGCAATATATTCAATTCAACAACTTACAAAGTCCTGAGGACAAGAAAATCATAAACTGTGATGAGAGTTTATCCAAAATCTTTAATGTTCCAAGATTTGAGTTCAAAGATCTTTTGACGCTATTGGCCAAACATCTATCACCTAAACCACCTATTGTACTAGACTATGAGATTAAAGTTGACAGAGCATCAACTTTGGGGGATGTGGTCATCGATGTTGAGGTTACAGTGGACGACCTGGCAGACCAAGTCTTCTGGAGAGATGAAATCAAGAATATCAATGCATTAGACGAAGTAGTGAAAAGTCTCAATTCCAAGATTATCCTTGGAGTACAGACTTTGAACAACAACTACAAGAAGTACCACTTTTACAATGCCTTATCCCTGGATCCGGTGACTTTTTTCAAGAAATTCAACGAATCACACTCGAACCTCTTGAAAATACTCACTGGTGATGAAGGCTATAATGAAGCCAATGTCAGAAACTCAGAATTTTACAATGATGAAATGTTGGCTGAAAATATTGGTGTTTTGTTGAAAACCAATAGAGTTTAGAATTAATTGTCATAGTCTAATGTATTAATAAAGACAACAACTAAAGATTCTATGTAGTACTATGATTTCAAGTTTCAGGACACGTATGTTAAAAGAATGAATTCTGATATGATCTATATTGATATGTGAGACTATGGTTTGTCAAATGCAGGTCACTCTACCAGAGCTTCTTTCTTCTTATGTTTTGGTTTAGTGAAGGAGGTTCTTGTATTACGGGAGTTTCTTGCCTTCGGTTGAGTTTTAGGCACTTTGAAGTCTCTGTCGTGCTCATATGATGATTGTTTGACGATTTTCTCAATATCAATTCTCTTGTACTTTTTTTCTAATGACAATACACTGCTGGTCCCTTCTTCCCTTTTCTTTTTGGCCTTCTTTAGCTTTGACATTCGTTCTTCCCGATCTTTTATCCAGTCTTCATTGGTCACTTTATTCGCTGGCGTGCTTGGATGAAGCTCATCAATATCTGTGTGCTTTGACTCATAACTGACTGCGTTCGAGATCATGTTGAACTTCTTCATATATGGTACATATATATTATCTTCTAAGGTTTTGTTCTCGTTTTCCAAAAAGTTACTTTCGGCATC
The DNA here is from genome assembly GCA_003707885.2 of Komagataea salicaria. NCBI lineage: Eukaryota > Fungi > Ascomycota > Saccharomycetes > Phaffomycetales > Wickerhamomycetaceae > Komagataea > Komagataea salicaria. The sequence continues at coordinate 21,566 of PPMB02000016.1, forward strand.
ATCCAAATTATCCATTTCCTGCTGTTCTATTGTAAATCTAGCGTTCTTGTTACCATTTCGCACTCTTTCCTCGTAGCTCTTTAGCTTTGTGGGATCACCTAGCCTAGTTCTTGGCTTGTAGGTACTGCCTTTATAGCATCTAATGCTTATGACATGACTCGATAGCTTATTTTTCTCTATTGTAGCCCTTACTATTACACCATTCTGTCTGATAACTTCCCCCCGACGTACATTGTTCAATATCCTTTGGTTTGAAAAGCACTTCATTTGAAAAAGTAAGCCCACCTCAACCCAGGATTCCCTCTGAATTATACACAAACGTCTAAACTGATACTTCACTTTATCATTTGGCTTGATGCTAAATCAGCATTAAAACGGTACGCACCACACCGCAAACAACCACGTGATAGGCACGTGACCGGTCGAGTCATATTTTTTCTTTTTTTTTTTTTCTTTTTATTCATGAGATGTGAAAATAATGAACAGGTTCTAAAAGTGCCTAAAAGAAACTATACGTTTTGTCGAAAAGACATATACTTGAATAGTTCCCGTTCCTAGATGTCATCCCAAAGGTACCGTTCCACTCGTGATACAACAGCTGAATCATCTTCTTTCGAAGAAGCCGTATTGAAAGGGTTGGCTTCCGATGGTGGTTTGTTCATTCCTTCAGAAATTCCAAAGTTGGATGCCAGTTTCTTGGAGGAATGGAAAGATCTCTCTTTCCAGGAACTTGCCTTCAATATTTTGAGATTGTACATCAATGAGAGTGAAATTCCAAATGAAGACTTGAAACAATTAATCACCAAGTCATACTCTACTTTTAGACATGATGATGTCACACCAATCCAAGCCATTGATGAGGCCAATGGTTTATACCTATTAGAGTTGTTTCATGGTCCAACTTACGCCTTCAAGGATGTTGCCTTGCAGTTTGTCGGTAACTTGTTTGAGTATTTCCTACAGCGCAAGAACGAAGGTAAAACACAAGAAGAGAAAGATATTTTGACTGTTGTTGGAGCCACTTCTGGTGATACTGGATCAGCCGCTATTTATGGTTTGAGAGGTAAAAAAGATGTCTCTGTTTTCATCTTGTATCCTACCGGCCGTATTTCACCAATCCAAGAGGCTCAAATGACCTCAGTGCTGGATAAAAATGTTCACACATTATCTGTCAAGGGTACTTTTGATGATTGTCAAGATATTGTCAAACAGATCTTTAGTGATGCTGAGTTCAACAAGAAATACCATGTTGGTGCTGTTAACTCCATCAACTGGGCCAGAATTCTTGCCCAGCAAACTTACTACTTCTACTCTTACTTTCAACTGTTGAAGAAAACCGGTGCAGACTCGAAAGTCAAATTTGTTGTCCCATCAGGTAACTTTGGTGACATCTTGGCCGGTTATTATGCCAAAGAAATGGGTCTTCCAGTGGAAAAATTGATCATTGCTACTAATGAGAATGATATTTTGGACAGATTCCTGAAGCAAGGGGAATATAGAAAAGGAGGTGATGTCAAGGCTACATTGTCTCCAGCTATGGACATTTTGATTTCAAGTAATTTTGAAAGATTATTGTGGTATTTAGCAAGAAACAACTTGACTGAAAATGACGACTCGAAAGCTGGTGAAATCATTAATGATTGGTTCACTCAACTGAAACAATCTGGATCTTTTAAAGTTTCTGATAAAGTAATCGATGCTGCTAGAAGAGATTTTGACTCAGAGAGGGTTGATGACAAAGAGATTGCCAAAACCATCAAAGATATCTACACTGCTCATCCATCTAAATATGTGTTGGATCCACATACATCTGTTGGTGTTACTGCTTCTTACAGACACATCAAGAAGGACTCTGATCCAAAAGTCAAGTATATTTCTCTATCCACAGCCCACCCAGCAAAATTTGCTGACGCTGTGAACCAAGCATTATCATCAATCGAGAGCTATTCTTTCGATAGAGAAGTATTACCAGAAGAATTGAGACAATTATCTGAGAAGGAATTGAAAATCAGACTAGTGGAAAAAGCTGATGTTGAATTGGTGAAAGAGGCAATCATTGATGAATTATCCAAAGAATAGATCCAGCCACATCTACATACATACACCATTCATTTGTTTATGAGTTGTTTCATTTGCCCAATTTTCCAAATTGTAGTCTCTCTATCTTTCAGCCTGTTTAGTTTTTGGCTTCTCCTTAAGTTTCACTTTTCCATCAGTTATGTCGACTTCAAAACCTGCTTCGTCTAGAGTTTCACTGGGTATCACTTCTTTTGCTTCTAGCTTTGCAACGAAATCTTGATTTTTTTGATTGTTCAATAATAGAAATCTGAGACACACTATGCTTCGCTCTTTGATGAATGGTTCATTATCGTCTATGATACAGTTGGATAAGATTAGCTCCAGGCCATGCAGTTCTCTCAACTTTTCCTGAACTTCGAAATTGTCATAGGTCAGAGCACCAAGTATTTCAATAATCATAGATTTTGTATGAGGGAAAGACTTGAAATCCACAGTTTTAGTTCCATTTGAATCTTTATTCATCTTTTCAGTGTCCTTGAGCTTTTTTGGCTTGATATTTTGATGTAAAACGCCTAAGAGCTCGACAAACTTCTCTAACCCCTCATACGAAAGTAAGAATTTCCTGGCATGGTCAAATTGCACAAGACTGGTGAACACGTCCAAACTTCTAGATATCTTCTCATAGAGAATGACGGGTTCTTTTCCATCCTCATGAACTCGGAAATACTGCTGAACTTCCAGCATTGCACCAGTGAGAAATTCATAATTCCAGGATAAGAGCACAGTCAACTCGAATACTTCCCAGTTGATTTTACTGGTGATAATAGCTTCTGCAATTCTGTAATACCTAATCATATTCTGATCATCATTGTATTTTGTGATATACTTCAAAAACGATTCGTGTAGTATAAGTTTGCTGAAAATACTCAAAGTCAAAAGTCCACATGTGTCCAATTCAGAATGTAGGTCTATTTTCTCGAACTGAGATAACATCTGATCAAATATGACCTTCCCTTCACCAAAAGATAGTCCTCTAGTCAGAAAGTCCGAGAAGTCCACTATTGCATCCAAATATCTACAGAATGGCTGGAGAACTTCATCATCCCAAAAACTGTTAGACTCAACGAAGGTAGTCAATTCTTGTAATGATTCTTCACACCCATCATTTTGTAATCCATCAACCTTTGAGAAGTTTGATACAAACTGTAGTGAACTAACCACCAAGCTCCGCAATATGTCTGAATTCTCTTCCCTGAACCCTCTTTCATTCATCAATCTCATCAACTTGAAAATCGCTGGTTTAATTTTAAACTCTTTACAATGAATAATGCTAACTGGTGACGTTACCAGGTTTCTTGCAAGGATTATCACTCCACGGACCAAGCGCAACTTCAAGATAACTACGCTTTTATCATTGAATGCATCAAAGTCTAATCCAATAATATCCTTGAATGTCCTCCAAACTTCTTTTGATCCAGCTAATCCATCAAACAGCACTGAATCATGGCTTGATTGTCTAATTAACTCACCTAGATCCAACAAAGATCGTTGTAGATCATCTACTGAGCCACCACTGAGTAATACTTTGTCTTTTATGACTCTCAGTAACACATCTCCGTTACCGCTCATAGCTCTACTAGGTTGTGATGAACAAGCTGATTTTATTAGTGAGATTTGATAAACGTTTGATGAGATGAGCTTGTATTTATTATGTGGTGTCTGGATGTTTTGATAGTTTTTTGTATTATGTTAATTTATAATATTGATGTGTAGATTTTATTGTATCTGAGAGTCATCCGCTTTGAACTAGTATTGGCTGACTTGGAGGCAGATAACCATGAGTTTTTTCTGTGAAAAAAGCATTGTACTGCTTGCATTTCTTGTGCGGCTAGTTATACCGACAATTATACCTACAGCATCATCTAATTTGCAAGGTAGTGTTGAGCTTTCAACGCTTGTTTCATCATTCAAATCATTGAAAGAAGGTGTATTTCTATACACGAATAACATCAATATCTATGATGGTGGTGTTGTACATCATCCCCCCCTATTTGTCTTCTTGATGCAATATCTCGTTTATGCGGATCATCTGCTTTATCCTTTTGTTGATGCTGTCGTTACACATTATATTATTGAAATTGCGAGGGTGCTGAGGGAAAAGCCCCAGGGAGTAAAAGGGAACAAACTTTCACCGGAGATAATTGGGCTAGCTTTTGCATTGAACCCTCTTGCAATTTTGTCCAACATTGGCAGATCTACAGTGGCGTTTAACACGTTGTTTATTATTTTGGCATTTTACTATGGATTGATCGGGAAAGTCTCATTGAGTGCAATCTTCATCAGCATTGCATCCTACCTGTCATTCACACCAGTGTATTTGATATTTCCTCTGATAAAGATCACGTATGAATCCAAAAATTCCATTACGAAGTTTCTCTTGGTAACCCTTTCTACCACTGCTGCCTTATTGATAGCGAGCTACGAGATAACTGGAAAATCCTGGGAGTTTGTATACTCTACATTCGGAGTGATAATAACATTCAGTAAGATTGCCCCAAACCTTGGAATTTGGTGGTATTACTTCACAGAGATGTTTGAATTTTTTATTCCATTTTATATCGCGGTGTTCAACATCTACAACGTCTCCTTTGCTGTTCCACTGTCATTGAGGCTAAACGGAACTTTCTCCTACATTCTAACTTTCGGCTGGTTGACATTCTCCAAGCCATATCCTGAACTGGGCGAGCTTGCTATCTATCTTTCCCTTCTGTTGTTGTTGCAGCCAGTCTTCAAGTATCTATCCTACGTAATGATCAGTGCCATGTTATTAATTGTGTCAACTGTTCTGGCCCCAATATTTTACCATCTGTGGATTGATCTAGGTTCAGGAAACTCGAATTTCTTCTATGCTATCACTCTTTCCTACTCGCTAGGTGTTGCGAGTACTGTCGCTGATTTCGTCTGGGGATATCTGGTGCAGGAGTACCACGAGTCGAACAAAGGAAAGAATAAGAACAAGCGTATCACGCAGCTGTAAAGGGTGCCGTGTTACCGTTACCAGTGTCACAATCAGCATCACCACCTCTATAAACTAAATGCACTCTTCTCTCCATCTTGTCTGTATGGCCTATGCGATGATGATGACAAATTTATTACATAAGTAGAGTAATTCCGAAATCTACCGTTTTTTGCCGATATCTGGCACGTGATCATGGATTACATCATCACAATGCGGGCTTTGAACTGATCCTCCCGAAAAAGAATTCTTCTATTCACAGTAGTACAAACTTGTGCACAACTCGACAGCAGAGCTGATTTGACATATAAAAGTGTGAAATCCGCGCATTTGGGGGTTCAGAGTTATCAGTAACCTTAAATATTAAGATATAGGCGTACTAATAGTGCCAAAAGGTTGGATTGAACACACAGCTGTTATTCATTTGTGTAGGATTTTCATGTTGATATAGTTCTTCTCATAGAGATTCGTGTGTTTGATAAGTTTTGTTCGATTTGATTTATCTTAATGATTGCTTCCTCCTCAGCTACAGCGGACAAGGAGACGGGTACGAAGGCCAATCCCAACAGGAAACCAAACGCGAAGCATGTTTCTAGAGCCTGTCTGCAGTGTCGTCATCGTCATTTGAAGTGTGATGGGCAGATGCCCAAATGTTCTAGATGTGTACAACACGATAAAGAGTGTTCGTATGTGAAGAGCAATCGGGGTGGTTCTAGAAAGAAGGGTGTGAAGGCTTCTAAGAGTATAGCACCAGAGATTGAGGGGCTACGCCTACCCTGCATCGGCAGTGATGGAGAGGTAAAGCCTTGTCCAAACGGACATGATGAAAAGTCTTGCGGATTTCTAGCAGACAGAAGCGTTGGTGATTTACCTTGTGTGTCAGCTTGCTCTTCTGACGGTGCCCAGGGAGCTGCAGCTGCTGAGATTAACATTGAGAATCTGAGAAAAACTACCGAAAGCCACACAATCAAATTCTTGGACCAGACTTTTGATAGCAGATCCATCATACACAACTATTATGAAACATTTCACAACTCACACCCTATCCTTCCACCTATTGGTGAGATTGACCAGTTTTTACTGTTGACTAACTATCCAAAGGAGATCTTGGCTATAATGAAAGCCATCGGAGATGGATATGCAAGCTCAAAGTATTCTACTAATATCAATGAGATTTTCCAAATTGCTACTGAAATCTTGCGTCTCATCAATTCCAAAGAAAAGGATGTGATAACACTTCAGTCAATGGTTTTACTTTCTTTACTATGTCATATTTCTGCCCTAAACGATTTGAGTACACAGCTAAGAAAACAGGCTATTGAGTTGGCATTAAATTTGGATATCAACAATCTTGATTCAAGCACATTCGCTGGAGAAGATATAAATGGAAATAAGTCTGACCCAATAATAACACCTTCAGATTCCGGGGATGAGGAGATGAACTTCAATTTTTATAATACAGCAAGGGTTAGAAACTTACCAGACACTATGCTCAAGAACGCCGCACGAAGATCGTTCTGGGAACTTTTTTTTTTGGATATTATAATAGGCTCAGCAGATGGGAAAACATTGTCTAAATTGACTTCAATCAATTGTTTCGTGAAGTTTCCTTCGGTGCCAACAAAATTTGAGTTTGACTACGAGACTAGATCTTACACTTCAAAGCTAATGGATGACTCTGTTAGATTGAATATTATTATCTTTTCTGGAATGAGCATTGGCCAACAGTATACAAAACTTACAGCTTCATTGTCCAATTGGGATTTAAAGTTCTCCAACCCTGATTTTTACAAACTGCCGTATTTAATTGACGGAAATGGTACCGTCAATGAAGGAATTCAGCAGGGTTTAATCATGTTGAATTATGCCAAAATATTTGCTCATAGACCTTTATCATTTTTATGGAGATCAGATATTCCAAGGGATTTGAAATGTGTCGAAAAGTTGAACAATGAACTGAATAAGTCTGCAATTAACTTTCAGGAAATACCTAACAGCAAGGAACTCATCAATTCCAGGAAGATAATCGAAACCCGGAAAACAATTGATGCTGCCAATTTGATCGCAAAAACACTGATAGATACAAATCCAATTAATATTTTAAAAAGGACACCATTGAATGCCTGTTCTCTAGCATTTGCTGGTTTGGTTCATTTATCTGCTTATTTGTGGTCCACTCAAGTAGTCCAAAGTGCTGATACCCAAAACACTCTGAACACAAATGATCTGAATATTTATGAAGAGTACATGAAGCTAGAACTTTCTGGTATTTATCAAATTTCTTCCCATTGGTATCTCAGTTCCAAGATTGCTAATTATTTATTGGAAAGTATATCTAAGCTGCTTCCCGACCTATTTATTAAAATGGAAACACATTTTCAGCATCATATTGGAACGAATAAGAAAGCGGAAAGGGAAAGGAAAAAGAAATTGGATCTTGAACACCAGTTGCTCAAGAAGAAACAAAGAATGCTGTTCAGTAAAAAAACTGAGCTTTCCAAGGCTATTAATGGCCCGACAGGGTTTGTCAATACGGGCCTGAGTTACAATGTACCACAGTTGGATGTGAGTCTGAACCCTCAACCACAAACCGCTAGTATCGAGCCTAACAACAAATTTCTCACCAATGATACCCCAGGATCGACTACCTCTTCAAATAATGTTTCTTCACTTGATCAAATGTCCCAGTACAATGTTCCACTTCAGCCTATCAATATGGTTTCGTCATTATCAACTGATTCAACACCTCCCCTTTCAAATACCTTAAATAACGATATGCTGAAATTTTCGATGGATTTTAATCCAATTTCTCCTAATTCTGATAGTGGTTGTGACTGGATTGATAATAACCAGCTAGATTTTGATTTCAAAAACTATAATTTCGGTGAGTTCGATATGGATTCCTTGAGTGCGATAGATGATATGATCAAGAGTGCCTCAAATATGACAGCTAACTGAAATAGATTGACGATAATACATTAACGATAATTATGACCTTTCTCGATACTTGTTTCCTTGTTTGTATTTATGTAATTTGTTCCAACTCAACAGTTCATTAAGTATGGTATATGTTTCGATCACGCACGTAGTTAGTTGGTTACATGTGAGGTTTTTCCAAAAAAAGATCAAAACAATCACCGTGAATGTAAAAAATGTATTTCTATATGGATACGATTATTTGGATTTGCTGGATTTCTTCAACATTGACTCCTTGGCCAATTGTGTCAAGATTTCAAGTTCACCACTATCCTTGCACATACTGTGAAAAACAGAGTTTTCACAGCATATCAAATGATATGGATGATCATATTCAATGACTTCTCCAGCATCCATTACCAGGATCTTGTCGTAATCAATAATTGATCTCAATCTATGTGCGATGGTCAAAATTGTGCTATTCGTGAACTCCTGTCTGATAGTCTGCTGAATTCGTGCATCAGAGTCATAATCAATAGATGCCGTAGCTTCATCTAGCAACATGATCTTAGGAGCTCTCAGCAAAGATCTAGCTAAACAGATCAGTTGGCGTTGACCCTGCGATAGGTTTGAGCCTCCTTCAGTGACTTCATTGTCGAGGCTCAAAAATTTATTGACATTTTCATTATCCGAATTGCTGGATGAAATACCTTGGGCGCTTTGAATAATCTCATCACTTGTTATGAGATTAACTCTTCGTAATGCCTCAAATATTTGTTCATCAGTATATATATCAAACGGATCAAGATTGGATTTGATTGTACCAGTAAACAATGTTGGGTCTTGTGGAATAATAGTAATTGCTTGTCTCAAGGTTTTCAGACCGATAGACGTAATATCAATACCATCAATTTTAATGAAACCAGTTTCAGGATCCAAGAACCTAAATAATGCCGTAATGATAGTTGACTTTCCTGCACCTGTTCTACCAACAATACCCACTTTGCTAGCTGGCTCAACAAGGAAAGAAACATTCTTGATAACTTTTGGTAGGTGGGGAGCATAACGTAGCGATAAGTCATGAACTTCCAGCTTCCCCTTTTCTGGCCATGAAGATGGAGGTTCTGTGCTTTCGATGTACTCAGCAGGCTCTTCCTCAATTTCTAGATATTCTTTCAACCTTTCTACGGAGTTCATGGTCATTTCAACATTCGCGTACAAACGAACAACCCACAAAGCACTTTCATTAAATGCAATGGCATATGATAACGCAATACCTGCTAGACCTGCATCTAAAGAATCTATCTGCCATAGAACAAAAGCACCTGATGTTAATACAACCAAAGCACCTATAATGTCATTTCTTGTACTTAACCATCTATTTTCAACCCACATGTAAAAGAAAGGTCTATTATTGTTGTCAATCTTGTTTATGTTCTCTTGCAAGAATCTTCTTTCCATACCATATGCTCGAATTGTGCTAACACCAACCAGAGTCTCAGAAAAATGCTGATGGATTGGAGACTTGGTTATCGAATCAAACCTTTTCAATTCTCTAGAACCATTCAAGTAAAAGAAAGCAACAATGTAATACAAAACAAAAATCAACACTGCGAAGATTATAAACCCTGGTGTGATGAAAGTAATCAGACCAAGAGTGAATAAAACACTTACTAAGCAGGAAATCACACCATCAGCAAATGCTGCCAGTTCTTGATCAACAGATTCAATATCCTTAGAAAATCTGTTCATGATTCTACCGATAGGAGTGGAGTCAAAAAATCTTAACTTAGCACGTAAAACTTTGTCCAAAGTTTTCTTGAAAATCCTAGAAGAGGCTCTGATACTGGCAAAGAATACAAATATAATTCGAAGACCGGATAAACCAGCATATGAGACACCAATCAAGGAATAGACAACAATATAATAGAGTGAAGAACTTGAAGAGTCCATTATTTCAACAGTATTCATCACGTAATGAAATCGTAAGACATAATTGTATAGGGATTTGGTGAAACCTGAATGTCCTTCGAGAGAGTTACCAATCATAGCCACATTTGAGGAGCCATCGAATGATTTAGCCCAGGTACGTAGCCACCAGGATTGTAGGACGTAAGCAAGTTGAGTTATGATAAACAAGGACAAAACGACTGATACTATGTAGTATCCACCAAATTCTTGAAAGTAGTAATTGTAGACTGCGGAAGAAACAACGCCATCTGATTTTGCTTCTTCTTCAATTAACTTACCCTTTTTCAAAATCTCTAATTCCTCAGCTTCTTCATCGAGCAAGTCTGGTTTGGATAACCTTCTTTGGTTATTTGTGTGTTTCTTATTCTTGATTTTCTGGGGTTCTTCTTGTGACACTCGTTGTTTCAATTCAATGGAAGAATTTTGTCTTGATGACAGCGTTGATTTCATCATCTCATCATCACCAAGGGCACCTAGCTCAAATAGTTCTTCCGGTGTTCCTTGTTGTACAACTCTACCATTTTCCATTATAACAACAAATTCAGCATCTTTGATTGTCAATGACACATTATGGGATACCAAAATGACCGTTCTATTCTCCATTAAAGGCCCTGAAATACATTTATCGTATATATGTAGGGCAGTGTGTGAATCGACAGCACTCAAGCAATCATCTAGCAAAATGTGTCTACAGTTAGAGTAGAGAGCTCTTGCCAAAGAGACCCTTTGCTTCTGACCACCTGATAAAGTAATACCTTTTTCACCAATTTCGGTTTGATCACCTGCTTTCAAAATTTCGAAATCTCTCACCAAGCCACAAGCTTCAACAACTTTGTTGTATCTGTCCCTATTGAATCTTGAACCAAAGATAATGTTTTCCCTGATAGTGTCATTCAATAGCCACGCAGCTTGAGAACAGTAAGCTACGGATTCTGTAAAACCTTCTGAATCTATCTCTAAATCCTCCTTAGCAGCATAACCAGCCAAATAGATTTCACCTTTAATTTTCTCCATTTCACCCAACAAAGCCATTAACAGAGAAGTCTTACCTGAACCTGTTGGCCCAATTACGACGTTCAGTTTTCTTATCTTGAAATCAATTGTTAGGTCTCTCAGCTTGAAATCAACATCACTGTTAGAGTTCCATGAAAACTCAGCATTTTTGAAACCGATTTTGTTGTGGTTTGAAAGATTCGCTGGGTTTGACAATTGCTCATATTTGGTGGTTTCTTCTTCATTCAAGAAATCTTGGACACGATCCAGTGAAACTTTGGACTGAATAACATAACTGAGCATATCAGATATTTGATCCAATGGGTTTCTCAATAGATTGAATAGAGATAAAGCAGTAAAGGCAACAGGTGTAGTTAACTGTTGTTTTGCAATAAAAATATAACAACCAAATGAGACAAATGTGACAATGGTAGGAGTAATAAACCATATTACAGCCAAGAATGTCCAGACAATATATCTTTTTCTTAAATAGCCCAACTCTTCTCTTCTGATATTCAAAATTTGATTTCTGAATCTGTTTTCCCAAGCAAAGAATTTTATGATTCTGATGGCTTGAAAAGTTTCATTCAACTTTTGAATACGTCTATCAGTCACACCTAACATCAGCTTTTGGTAATTACCCATCATTTTTGAAAGTTTGAACTGTAAAGGAGACAATATGATAATTGATGCAGCCCCAACAAGAGCACTCCAGCCAATCAAATTGTACAACAAGTATATAGATATCGCTATCATGAAAGTAGCACCCACAAACGCATGTAAGTAAGCACATACTTCAGAGACCTTAAAGGCATCTACTGCCATCAAATTGATAATTGCACCAAGATTCGCAGAAGACTTTGAGCTTTCCTCGTCACCATCTAATTGTTCAGCCTCATTAAAATGATCTTCGTTATTGTCAGGTTTAGTTTCCTCTTTATTATTTTCGGATGTATCTTGAGCAGATATTTTTCTTCTCAAGGCTTTGGCATAAATTTCACCGATAATAATGGACTTCAGTCTGATACAGACTCTTCTACCTAGAAACAATGCCTGGCCTGATGCTGTAACAGATAGGAATTTACTGAAGAACATACCCAAAATATAACACCAAGCCAATGATTGAGTCGAAGAGGTTCTATCATCGACGTATTCAAGTAATTTCTTTAGTAGCAAGGTTGGAATAAAAAGAATACATGATTCAGTGGCAGCCCAAAATCCTTGTAACACAAGGTATCGTATGAAAAAGAACACGATTCGTTTTGTGAATGTCCAGTCAGGGTGTTTCTCGGAAGATTTCTTGAAGCTTTTTAGTACATAATAGGAGTAATCGTTCTTTTTGAGATCCCAAATATCAGCAATTGTAATTGTTGAACGGTATGCTTTCCAAATTAATGGATTGACCCACGAGAAAGTGATGAGACCAAAGATAGATGTATATGGCTCAGGGGCAGGCTTTACACCCGGGTCTGTGACATAAATGCATGGAACTCTATACCCAATCGAAGACAATAGCATGTTAGAAAAGATGACAGAAAGCAAAGTGAAATCAGCAAGGTAGTAAAACTTGGAACCTGTGTGGTTGATAATAGCCGATCTAAACACTAGAATTTTTGAGAACCATAAAGCCATATAGACTACAAAATTGTTGACCCATACATTTGGCACCTTCTCAAGAAGTGATTCGTAATCGTCATTCAGGTTCAATACTCTGAAAAACGTCAATATCATCAGCCAACTCCATAGAGCAATATTGATGGATATGTCGTCACTTGTAAACTCATTTACAGTAAAGTTCTTGGAGATGTGTAGTCCTAGCTGAACCAAGATAAGTAGCAGCTCAAGAACGACTCTCGCCTTTTCCATTGGCGATCTCTTCAACTTCTTCAGCACACCATGTGCTTCACCATTCAATTTGACCGGTGCTAGCAATGAGATATCGAAATGTGCTTGCTTTATCTTCTCAGCCTCAGAGGAGCTATCAAAGGTACCAACATAGCCTGAGGTGTTCTCATCCTCAGACAACAAAGGTCGATTCTCACCCACTGTTACAACATTGAGCTTAGTTTTACTTCTATAGCTATTCACCAGCAACTTCCCTGCAATTATTGCTACTGATCCCACTAGAACGTAAGCAGGAATCTCATACTCAATGACCTGCAAACGAGAACATTCAGTGATATCATCAAAATGCCAATACTCGCTGCAATTACTTCTCAGCATTCTGTTGGCAATTTTTGTTAACTACTGGAGTTTACTCAATATTGTTAAAGAAGAAATAATAAAAAAAATAAAATGAGTATAAAAAAGAGTTGAATTATTTCTTTGAAAACAGAAAAGTACTACAATGGGCGTAATGGGCCTCCAGAAGAGGCTAGAAATCCATGAAATGATACATGAAAATGTGACCCAGAGTACGGGTCAGCGACAACGAAAGAAGTAGGTCCTTTCAAGTAAAGGGTTACGTACTGTACATGTTTTTTTTTTCACTTCTCATTTATTCATTTCAATCATTTCAAACGAAAACACACATTAACGAGAAAGCGTATGGTCTATTGAAAAAAAAAGACCAATTGCTCATTCGGAGTCTTTGGTTTCGGATTCAGTTTTGGATTCAGTTTTGGTTTCGGATTCAGTTTTAGTCTCAGTCTCAGGGGAAGCAGCAGGCTGGGATTCAGGTTCTGCTGAAGCAGTTTTTGAACTATCCTCTTCCTTTTTCTTATCTGGGATTCTGACATCAATGGCAACATATGTGAGCAATTCACGGTCTTTCAATTTCTTACCATTGAAAGCCGCAACTTTGTCTTCGATGGTTTCGCCGTCTTTCAATTGCAATTTCACAAATGCATAACCTTTGTTTCTTCTTTCCAGACTCTTATTCTGTGCCTGAAGTCTTTTTAGGACAAAGCCAGGCAACTTCAAGAATGGAACAGACACGGATACTGGAGTTTCTCCTTCAGCTTCGAAAAATTCTTTGAGGTCTTCAGCCTTGACTGAAAAATCAAGATTTTTCAAGTACAAAGTATCAGTCGACTTCTCACCTTGTTCAAATGGAATTCTTTCTTTGGTGGATGGCTTCAGAGTGGCCTTTGGTTTCTTCTTTTCAGAAGTGGTGGTGGAGGTAGCAGAGTTGGTGGTGCCATTGGTTTTAGCGTCACCTTCCTCTTTTGCCCCCTGTTTGGAATTCAAGTATCTCAAATAAATTTTGCGATCCTTAAACTCAGTATCAGTAAATTTGGCAATGATATCATCCAATTCGTGATCATGTCCTTCGAAAGTGACAAAGACATAGCCCTTGGTTCTGGAGTACAGCCCTTTGCCATTTCTCTTAGAGAAACGGGCAGTTGGGATGTCAATTTTGGTCACGTTGTAGTCTTTGAACAACTCCTCGATTTCCTTTCTGGTGGAACGGTACTCGATGTTACCAACATACAATTTAGTACCTTTGGAAGCAGCAGGTGCGTCGGAGGAAACACCAGCGGCACCAGCGACCTTCGACTCTTCTGCCTCAGATGGCTGCTGCTGCTCCTGCACTTCCTTCTCTACCTGCTGTTCTTGCTGGACTGGAGCTGGTGATGCTTCCTGACCTGCTTGTGTTTGTGTTTGGGTTTGTGTTTGTTCTTGGACTGACATATTGGCTCGTTTGTTTGTTACAATTAGTTCACCTGGTGATTCTTAAACAAAACAGAAAATTTCTGATATTTCTTGCGAATAGCGGGAAGGATGGAGATGTGTGGTTTACCTGTTTGAACGTATCCACAGAAGCTCGAAAAATTAATAAAATTTCAATTCGTATTTACTAGAAAAGAAAGAGAAGAGGAAGGAAAGTTGTTACTTTTTTTCTCTTATTTTTGGATGGCGATTATTTTCCAACAAACGAAAATTCCAGAAATCACAAAAATCCAGAAATCTACACTTCTCATACCATTAATCAGCTTAGTCATCAGTATCAATATACGTACACACAGCTGAACTAGTTGCTTCTAGACATCGTAGAGGGTTCATTCTGGGATTTGAAGAATCAGTTTACCGGTGGAGGATCTGCTTTCAAGGTCTTTAGCAGCTTGTGGGTAGTCTTCAAGTGGGTAAATTTTACTTATATCAATTTTCAGCTTACCATCTTCGACAAGCTTTCTCAACTCTGAAGAGTAGCGTTCCCACTCCTCCTCAGTAACTAAGTAGTTAAACACGGTAGGTCTCATGATCTTCAAGTTTTTGGCGTTCAAGATACCAATGGAGATTGGTGGAACAGGTCCAGAGGCATTACCGAACGAGACGAATGTTCCCTTTCTTGCTAATGACTTGAGAGATGTCTCAAAAGTCGCCTGGCCAACACCATCAAAAACCGCAGCAACACCTGCTCCGTTGGTGAATTCCAAAACCTGTTCAGCAATGTCCTTGTCGTTGGCATTGATGGACAAATCTGCACCCAGGGCCTTGGTGATGGCGAGCTTCTCGTCAGAGGATGCCGTCGTGATGACCTTGGCTCCTCTTAACTTCAACAATTGGATCATGATCTGGCCGACACCACCGGCACCTGCATGGACCAGGATGTAATCGCCCTGTTGGACATTATACGCTTCAGTGATAAAAGTGAGAGCAGTAAAACCTTGAATAAACAAACCAGAGTATACTTGTAAAGTCTCCTCGCTGCTGTTCTTATCGAGTTTGAAAATCTTCATTGGTGGCTTAAACTTAGTGTACTGTGCGAATGTTGCACCTGAAGCGTATGCCACTAAATCGCCAATCTCGAAGTCGCCCTTAACCTCTGCGCCTTTCTCCACAATGACACCAACGGCCTCTCTACCCAAAACTAATGGCTTGACTGATGGATACAGTCCTATTCTGAAGTACTGCTCGATGAAATTGACACCTGCGTATTTGTTCTTTATCAACACCTCATCTTTGGCAATTGCTGGAACTGGGGCATCTTCATATTTAAGCACTGAGTAGTCGTTCTTATCAGGTGAAGTTTCGTGAATACGAATAACCTTTTGGGTCTTTGGAATGGTGAACGTTGACATTTTGGCTATGCTTTGGAATTGTTTAACTGGCAATCTTTGAAGCAAGTTAGCCATATATATATATTTCTGTGTGTATATCTGTCAATTCTTCTGGAATGGAAGGTGAAAGAAAGGGGGAACAATTAATCATCAATTATCAATAAATCATCTGCATTAATAATACAACTGTGTATTAGCGAAATTGGAGACCACTTTCTACTATAAGACCAAAAAATTTCACCGTTCATAAAAGTCCGTGATAGTTTAGTGGCTAGAATCACCGTTTGTCGTTTGACAGTACATGGTAGACCGGGGTTCAATTCCCCGTCGCGGAGTTCTTTTTTGATTCTCGCTTCCCTCTTTTTTAGATACAGAAACAGTGCATTTTAAATATTTGAGATCGTTTGCGTTTCATGTTTCAGATATTCTAATACTTATCATTAAGTTCAGGACTATTAACTGAATTGAGTGTTTCGAAAAGTTAGCATGAATAACCAGTTTTTGCCGGAGCACCAGATGCAGCCATTGGCCCATTCAACGGCTCCACCTACTTCATATAACAATCCATTATGGAATCAATCAGTAGATCTCTCAAACAAGAAAAACAACAGCAACAGCAACAGCAACAGCAGCAACAACAACAGCAGTAACAACGGCAATATTCAGGGTCTCCAGAACAATGCGCAGATGAACGCTGGTAACCAGTACGGCCTAGGGCAACAGACCAACTATTTTCATACGTCACCAAATATATCTTTGGGGAGATCAAAGGCTAGCGAGGAGGACAGCTTGAAGCTCCAGTTGAAGATCAAAGACAGCCAAATCGAATCTTTAGAGAAAGAGATAAGGATCTTAACTGATTCACTGAATTCATTATCTAACACCGACAGAACTGCATCACTGTCTAAACCGGAGCAGATTCCTGTGTCCGTGAATGAGATATTCATGAAGTTGAGCAGATCAAGATCGGAGATTTTGGAGGAACTCAACGATACTAAACTGAGATTGGAAAGTCTCATTACAGCAATGACATTGAACCCAAGTAATGGAGTAACAGAGAATGGTCGATATGATGAGTTAGAAGTCAGTCACAAAATTTTATTGAAACTCGAAAATTTGAAGAAGGAGAATACTGATTTATTAGATGCCTTGAGCTTTGGGAAGCTGAAGAACATGGAAATGGATATAAACTTACTAAAAGATGAAAACCATCAAATCAAAGCAGAAAATGAGATTCTGAAAAAACGATTAGCAGCTTTTGAATGAAGCTTTGATATCTTAGCTAGTAGTAGTAACGAACTGTTACCAGTCTATATTACGCTGAACTTGCAGTCAAAACAAATACAAATACAAACAAACTATGTACAACTAACTTTTATTTAGCATTTCCCAGTTACCTTATTGTTTTTGTAAAGCTCTTCTCTTTATTATAGCATCACTCAAAAGAGCCAATACATCAGCAGTTGTCTCAATATTTATACAAGCATCTGTGATACTACATCCATAAATCAAGCCACTCTTACCTTCGGCAGGAACATCTTGTCTGCCCTCCACTAGGTTACTTTCAATCATCAAACCACAGATAGTGTCAACACCAGATGCAATTTGTTCAGCAACAGCTTTCGCAACTTTTGGCTGGTTTCTATGATCTTTGTTACTGTTACCATGGGAGCAATCAACCATTATACGTGGCTTTGAGGTTATTCCCTTGGACTCCAATTCTTTTTGTGCCTTTTCGACAGACTCTCTGTCATAATTAGTACCACTTTTACCACCTCTCAAAATAACAAATGTATCTTCATTTCCTTCAGTTGCAACAATAGCAGTGATACCTGGTTTTGTCACGCTTAAGAAATGATGAGAGTGAGCAGCAGCCCTTACAGCATCGATGGCGACACCTAAAGAACCATCAGTACCATTTTTGAAACCAACAGGGAAAGATAGTCCAGAGGCTAATTCTCTGTGAAGTTGCGACTCGGTAGTTCTGGCACCGATAGCTCCTAATGAGAATAAATCAGCAATGAATTGTGGTGAAATGGTATCCAACATCTCACTTGCAATAGGTAATTTCTTAGTCAAATTGACAAATAACTCACGAGAAATTCTCAAACCTTTGTTGATTTTGAAAGAATTGTCAATATCTGGATCATTGATCAACCCCTTCCATCCCACTGTAGTTCTTGGTTTCTCCAAATAAGCCCTCATGATGATAAGCAGCTCACCAGAATATTTCTCGGCCAAAACACTCAACTTGTCACAGTACTCCAAAGCTGCCTGTGGGTCATGTATGGAGCATGGCCCAACAACAATGATCAATCTATCGTCTTCTCCATTCAAAATTTTTACTGCATCATTACGACCTTGAATAATGACCTTTTTGTTGAGTTCTGATAGTGGGTATTCATGTTGAAGAAGGTCCGGTGAAACTAATGGATCGTAACCAGTTATTCTCCAGTCTTCTATGCGGCTTCTGTCACCGGTGTGCTCGTTGTTGATGAACATGTTTCTATGAAGCTCTTCCTAAACCTAGTAAGCGTGTATGATTATACAGGAGATCGTCTAAAAATCCTTTGTCGATCTGAGTAAGCCTAGTAAACAAACACTTCTGCAGTATGTACTCGATGATCATTCATCAGAATTGAAGAAATTTTTGAATAATTTATACTCATAACCTATCTTTTTTTTTGCGGCGGATATGGCTCGATTATGTGACTCATTCAATTAATCCGTTATTTAACCGCACTTGAAAATAATTATTCCGACATGACTTATGCAGATCAAATTTAGTATGATTGCCTGTAGTTGGAGAACAAGGAAAGGACGCCTAATTGAATACTATACAAGATAAAGTTTGCTTGCTCACGATTTGTCTGAGTGTTGATTATCCAGTTCATGTTTTTGCGTTAATAGTGAATGTGTTGCTCTATGAATAAAATAACGTGTAAGACAATATGTGTGCCTTTCTTAATTGCTCCCAAGATGTAACTCTACAATAAGTTCAATAAAATGTTTCTGTAGATGCTATTGTGTATATTGAATGTATCAAACTGCAAGCGATTTTAGCCAATAATGAAGACACATTTGCCTCTGGAATTAGGATTCAGTCGTAAACTCTTCTCCATAGATATATGTAACCATTCTTTTCAATTTCGCTCCAGCTTTTCTCATCGTCGGTAACATCAACAACTTTCTCATCATTGAAAAGTGCCCATTTACCAGTCTGTACATCTTTGATAAATGCAACATAGTGCCCAGATGTGACTTGAGTACCTTTATGACAAATTACACCGTGCAGAGCATATTTGGAAGAGGCGCTTGAGTCTGAATTTCTTAAACTTTCCATTTTTGATTCGGTAGTATTTGTGTCTGTGTTTGCTGAATCGTCCGCTGGCAGCTCTCCATTATCATCGGGATTACTAAATAGCCATTCAACAGCAGCATTGCTATCATTGTGATTAAGAATCAATGCCTTTGTGGCAAGCTTGTTACTGAAACCCATATCACACAACATCTGAACTTGTTTTGGATCAACAGTTGATGACTTGCCAGATGACGGTTTGGAAACTCTGAAATCAAATGGCTCATCAAGACTGGAATCTTCCATTCTTTGGAACAACCAGTCCATGACTTCTTCTGAATTTGTATTGTTATTTGTCTCGAAAAGGGCACGCTTAGCACGTTGCTCTGGGAAACCCATGGCAACGAGTTGCTGCATTACAGATTCGTTTGGAATAAACTCTGTACTATGTTCATTGAAGTCCTCAACATCCTTGATTTCTGTCTCATTTGGTTCAAGGATATTTGAAGGCTGAAGGTCTTTCAAGTCAAACTCAGATGGAATTGTCAACGGCACATCAATCTTGATAGGTTGCCAATCAGGAGTTAAGTGTATACGCTGAGTGCTAGTGATCAAATATTTTGGAAAAGTTTCGAAGAAGTTAGATTTTAAAGCTTTTTGAGAGTTGAAATCGATTTCTTCTGGATCTAGATAGGATTTCAGAGATTGCAAGAAAGACTGGCGTTTGTACTGTTTTGCACCTTCTTCTGTTGATTCAACTTCAACTATTTCAACAGGTAATGTTAAAGACTCAACTACTTGTTCTTTCAACCTCACGCTGTTGTCACTAAATTTGAATTTTTCAACGTTGATAAACTTGAATATATCATTGATATCAGGATCAACCAGTCTGTCAATTTTGTCTAAGAGATATGATAAGAATTCCATCGAATCCTGCTGTTTCATGGATCTGAATTCTTCGTGTCCTTCACTAATCTTGAATTTAAGAGAACTTAGTGAGATACCTTTCTGGAATCCATCATTTTCTTGAACATTGGGAGTGGAGAATTTCCCAGATAGAATACCATTAGCTAACTTGATCAATTCAAACTGTAAAGGCTCATCCTCTCCTTGAGATTCCAAAGGAAGTTGTGTGTTGAACTTCTGTTGGTATTCAGGAATGGAAAACAATAACTGCACAACACTATTTAAATAACAGCTATTTCCTAGGTTTTTTAGGCCTGTCAATCCTGGCCCAAATAATTTAGCGAGGTCTTCACCCTTGGAATCTTTCAAATTGAATTCCCATTCTAGATTCTGTTCAATTTGCATTTCCATTAATCCCTTTTCCTTCTTCTCAAAGCTATTTAAATCAATTCCAAATTGGGAAAGAATTGTTTCAATCCTATTGGATGGGAAAGACGCTTCCTCATCACATTTGTAGCAGTAGACATCTTGAACCTCTCTAGTTAAGGAACCTAGCTTAACTGCTAGCGGATGTCCGGTATCATCAGAATGTGCCAAAGCATGCGTGTTACCAGGAACACCACCAAACTGAGCCCTACCACATCCTAGTGATCCACAAGTTAAACAAAGCCATAGGTTCTGATTCAACTCGCAGGTGGAGCATTGCAAAAGGTTCAGATCAATTTGTTTGATGATGGAGGAGGAAGTTTGATAAGATATTGAGTGTGGGCAAGGTTTTACCTCCAATTGCCATGATTTCAGTTCTTGGGATTTTGTAGAAGATGTAGAATTGATCACTCTATCCATTGTTGATCTCGTGCTATCATCAATTTGAGAGTCTTCAATGGTTTGGAATGTGTCATCAACAAAATGTACTAAAGCATAGTTAGAGTCAAATAGATCAGACTCATTAGTGTAATTGATCTCCAATTTCAACATCTTGTGTTCCCTTTCGTTAGAATCTGTTTGTGGTTTGGTCTTTTTGGTTTTTACAAGCCTGATGTAGTACTCATCTTCAGGGTACTGCTTGTGATGCTGTTTGATATGTTCATTACAGTATGCTCTTTTGCTAACAGTTGACACAAAAAGTCCCTCAAATGCCGTGGCAAAACAGAAATGACAAATATCCTTTGCAAACGGACCATTACTTTGTTGAAGAAGGGCCATTGTCTTGATTTTTTTACGATATCCAATATTTTTAGAAAGAGCAGTGGCGAGAAATGCGTGTTTTGATGTAATTTTCAACTTTCTATATTATAAACTCATCGCGAAGCTCTACTTACTATTAATCTATAGATCAGTATCTGTTCAAAACACTATCGGATGTTATCAGGCCAATTCAACGTCGAAGGAAAGACCGTGTTGATCACTGGTGGGAGCCAGGGTCTGGGTGCAGAGCTCGCATGTCAGACATTCCAAAAAGGCGCCAATGTTGTTATAATGGCAAGAACTGAGTCGAAGTTGCAAGAGACGATAAAAAAGGTTGAGAAGTACCGTGTCAACGAGAAACAAACGGTCAGCTACAGAGCTGTAGACCTTTCAGTGTACAATGACGCAGAACAAGCGATTGATACGATTGAGAGCGATGTTGATATTGTCTTTTTTTGTGCTGGAGCCAGTGTTCCAAAGATCTTCACTGACTTGACACCCTCCGAGTTGAAACAGGGGGTCGATGTCAACTTAAACACATCAGTAAACGTCGCGCACATAATCATGAAGAAAATGTGTGGCGTGGAAAGAGCGTACACGCGTCACTTGGTGTTCTGCTCTAGCATTCTCGCGATATTTGCGTTTATTGGGTATGGTCAGTATGCCCCAGCCAAGGCGGGAATGAGAGCATTAGCCGATGTATTAAGACACGAGGCCGCACCTTTCAACATAAAGGTGCACACCATATATGCTGGTAACTTTCAAAGTGAGGGATTTGAGAAGGAGGAGGAGACAAAACCAGATATTACAAAGATCATTGAAGGTCCGTCTAATCCAATAAGCGTCGAGCGTTGTGCTAAGATTATACTATGGTTTCTAGACCACGGCTATGAGAGCATATTCACTGATGCTATTGGCTGGATTTTGTACAGCGGGATGCTGGGCTTTAGTCCTCGTCTACTGGGCTTCTTTCAGTCGATCCTGGCTTTGCTGTTATCAATAATTGCCCCAATCTACATGATTACTGTGAGGCGCGATATTGCCCACTACTTCAAGAAAAAGAAGTGAACAAGTTGTGTATGTATGTATGTATGTATGTATGTATATCTATCTATATATACAAATATGTATCAGAAGCAGTAGGAGCATCAGCGGTAGCAGCATCAGCAATAGCATATTAGGAGGTTTTTGCACTGACCCAGTCAATAATGCTGGAACCTGTCTTCGCAAGATCGATGGAGTAAATTGCCCTAGCACTTCCGATGACACTGTCATCCCAAATGTCGGCGATTGTCTCACGCATTGGTCTGTGTTTATATTCGATCGTACGTGGAATAGCCTGTTTCTCCTTCTCGACACCATTAATGATGTCCTCTGTATCTTTCAGCGTTCTTGCCACAAAACCATTGCTTTGTTTAAACTGTGATGAGGTGTAGTACAATGCAGCTGTCGTAAGCAGCACTCCTCCCAAAAAACCCTGAACTTTACCACCCATTTTGTAATTCTGATGATATGATGGCCTCTGAGAGTACTATGTTAATAAGTCCATTTTTTTTTTCTGATTTCTGTCTGTAGTCGTTTTGTGACTTAGTAAATGAGGTTTAACACTAGAAACAGAATCATTGAAGCGAATGAGATGTAGAAGAAGGACACTGGAGAGACTTCTCTAGTCTGCTAAGCGATGACTCCCTTGCAGTGACAAAATACACAGGAGCAGCTGGCGTCAATGCAATTGCGACAGAGCACTTCGAGTCTAAGATGGGAACTGTAACTACAGCAACTGCTTTTCCTGCTTCCCGATTTGGAAGCATAAACCGGAATTTGAGCCGGAACTCAGAGAAGTAAGAGCAATTAGGTAATAGATTACCTAAGCAGATCAGTGCCCCTACCAACCCTTCTTGTCTTTCTCAAAAAAAAAAGTGAAAATTGTTGACGTTTGTATGCTGTTTAGCTAGTATTTGTATCCTTTCAACGCAATGCCAGGCCCTAGAAAGCTGGGAAGGTATGTGTCGCTGCTACTGATGGACTCACAGGTGGATATAGATGTACTAACAGCTCAACAGAACCCCAAAGCACAGAGCTGCTCTGTTTAGAAATCTCGTAACAGCATTGCTAGAGCATGAATCAATAACAACAACTCATGCTAAAGCCAAGGAGACGCAGAGAATAGCGGACAAACTCATCTCATTAACCAAGAAACAGGATAAAGAACTCGCAACTAGACTGGCACAGCCAATGGTTTTCAAGCACGGTGAAATTCTTCCTAAACTGTTTGGTGAACTCAAAGATCGCTATGAAGGTAGATATCGTGGGTTTACCCGTGTTCTGAAATTGGAACCAAGACTGAGTGATAGTGCGCCGCAATCCATCATCGAACTTGTTGATGGTCAACGTGAGATGAAGTTCTGGATGCTGGCCAGAGTGGTCGCAAGACTAGAACAACAGAATCTACCGGTTGATGGATTAACTCAATCCAATGTGGAAAAAGTCACAAAGTTTAAACCAGAAGGTGAAAAAGTATTTAGAGAGTTGGTGGAGAGAATGAAAATAGAGTTTTACTCAAATGTTGAAGCACTCAAGGAAAACAAACCAACTATAAGTGAAAAAACCGAAGTTAGATCTCCATATGGTAAAAATTCAAAAAAGAAGTTCAATTTCCTAGAACGTCCTGCTAGAGGTTAAAGATGCTACAAGAGGATGTCAAGAAGAGAAAATTGAAGCAAGAATATATCATGTAAATACTACTACTGCCCTTTTGATACGTAAATATATCATTAATGTACATTAAGTGAAAAAAAAGTAAGTATGTTTTTTCTTTCATCTAGTTTATGTCTTTTTGTAAAGCGGCAGCTAATATTTGATTGGCCTTGAATGATAAACCTTTGGTCTTTTCAATAACTTGTTGATAGACACTTGAGTTTGGATGGTTCAAAACAACGGTTCCTTCACTTTCATCAATTTTAGCATCCATTTTGGTTTCCTTGATCAAGCTGGCAATTAGTTTTTCCCCTTCTTCTCTAGTCAATCCTAAGGAATCAGACAAGTCGTTCAAGTTGATACGTTGATGAACTTTGCAAAAAACTTCACTAATCAAATGACGAGCGTTAGTAAAGAAGGTCTCTGTCAAGTTTGTCAAGAAAAAATCTGTTTTCAAGATGCTCGAGGCTTCAGATAGCTTCAAGTTAGCCTCCTTGAAATCATAATCAATGTATAAAGCTTTGATGAAATCAGTCAATGGATCACGGTATTCGTATTCTTCTTGTTTCACAACTTTGATCAAATCTTTCAATCTTTTCTGGAAGTTAGGGTTTGATGATAAGTTGCTCTTGTTTGATGATGTTTCAGAACAGACCACAGCAGCAACCAAGTATCTCAAAATCCATGGTGATGCTGCTTGGATGGAAGATAGATAAGAAGAACTGAAGAACAGGTCCAAAAGTTGCTCCAACCCTTCCTCACTCTTGAAAAATGGGAACAAAGACCAATGAATGATCCACACTCTGTGATGCAATTGAACTAATGGGTTCTGGAAATTGGATCTTGAGTCAACAACGTCTCTCAAGTTCTTCAATTCTTTCAAAGCAGATTCCCATTCTAAACGAATGATATCACTGGCAAGTTTACCCCATGTGGCATTGGTAACCATTTCAACATCTGTGGACAAAGCTCTGAAATTACTCAGTAAATCAGAAGCAACAGCATAATCACCACGGTTATACTGAAACTGCCCAAATTCGTATAGCTCGTTGATCTGCTCGTCAGAGACATTGTGCTCACGAGAAAGATACGCTCTGTTCAACACCTTGTCTTGCTTCAAATGTTCTTGCACTTCTGGTTGGTTCAAGATGGATAAAATCTTAGTTGTAGAGTTGTTCAACTTGTGGAAATTTGCGCTGATTTCGTCTTCCTTCTCGCTAGAAAGCTCTGCTGGCAGCGGTTTGCTCTCTCCATGGATTGTCTTCCATTGGTTCTGCAAAAAGGGAATCATATTGGTATCCTTGAACAATTCAAAAATAGACGAATCAATAGCTTCATCACCATATAGTTCTCTTAGAGAATCCAAAATTGGATAACTCAAGTGTCTGTCCAAGAACGGAATGATCTTTTTAGTGAGATCATATTCACGAGCGATCTTGAGCTCCTCGGCAGATAGTTCACTCATCTTTTACCCACAAATAAACTAACTTGTACTGCTAATAACTGGCTTTATTACCATATAAACATTTCTGCCGACGAAATTTTTTTAACCACAAACGTAATCACACCCAGACACCACAAAACTTTTTTTTTTTTTTTTTTTTGGGTTTCGCGTTATTCGCGTTTGAGTATTTATGGTAATTAGTGTTTTCTCTGTTACAATCATGGTGAGTGCTCCAATTGCATTGTAGGAGTTTGAGAGTTCTCTAGTTCATGGGCATGGGCGATATTCTCAGCAAAGCGAACAGTTTACTGGAAAAACATCTTTCAAATGGAGAATTGTCGTACAACTTCAAGCTATTGAGTCGAGAGCTGGATATAAATGTTGGTGATGCGAAACGTATTCTGTATGGGTTTTACAAGAAACACAATGATCTGCTAGACGCAAGTTTTGTTATTGTTGGATATAAAGAAAGAGAACAAGGGATGGAGAGGGTGATACAGCATACTAGTGACTTGAACGATACAGAGCTCTTCAGTAAGGTTGAATCTGTTCAAGTGTACTCATTAACGTCGAAGAATATCAAGATTGAGGAGGTCTTGGGCCATGTGAACAGCAAAGTCCGCTCATTTGCAGTAACTGATGAGAAACTAAAAGTTTGGGGTGTCATTAGAGGTCCAGGTGTTGCCACTGCGCAGGTAGAGGCCGTGCCAGAAAGCACCAAGAGAGAAGCTAACCGTGTTGGATCCGCTCCAGGTAAACTTATGACTCCGGTATCTACCACAAGAAGCAGATCCGAAGCGGAGAAGAGAAAGGAACCTGACATGGGACTGCTTTCCGAGAGGATTCTGGCACGCAATAGACCTTCCAGCAGTACTGTCAGCTCTAAGGAAAAGAAGAAACCAACCCAGCCAACTTTTGGAAGATCCTTCTCCTCCACACCGCATAGTTCGAGCAAGAAAGTGACCGTGGAGAAGAAACCACAACCAGACGTGCTACAGCCAGAAGTTGTGGAAGATGAAGATATGAATGACGAAGATTACATTGCCAGGGAACAGAAGAAAAAAGAGGAACAACAGAGGAAGAGACAAGAATTGGAAAATCTCTTCTCTGATGACGAAGACGAAGAGATGAAAGATCTCGATACAGTAGACTCACAGGCGGACAAAAATGTTAAGGTGGAACAGCCCATTGAAAGGGTCACTTCAGAGCAACACCTCAAAAGACACTCTGAAGATCTTGAAGGAATATTTGATAGTAGCTTCTCACAGTCTCAGTCTCAGTCTCAATCTCAGCCTCAACCGGAAACATCCCAAAACAGCAAATCAGCCAATTCACAGAATGATGCCAAGCCGGATCCACCAGAAGAAACAACTACACAGCACTACGACGAAGATGGTTATCTGGTTATTACCAAGAAGGAGCCAAACAAGAAACAAAAGACGTCATCAAGTAGAACTGGAAGAATTAGCTCACAAGCATCTTCACAAACCACAAAGAAGGCCAACACTGGCCCAAAGCAACAGAGTAAACTTCCGTGGTAACCTAAATCATAGGTAGATACCTTCTATACTTCTCAATTCAAGCTGTGTGAAGTACTTTACCACTGTAGTACAGTAATATGTAAATAAAGAATAAATTACATGGATGACATAATCAATACTAGTCAATTGTTCATACTAACTGGACAAAAAGACTGATTTTGACACCTTGTGAACTAACAAATTGTGCCATCGCCAGGTCGTTATCGAGATGCTTGTGACTAGTCTGCTGCAATCGATCTTTATTTACACTGTCGGCGTGCTGGCTGTCAAGAGTGAACTTTTCAAGACGTGTGAACAGTCTGGTTTCTGTGCCAGAAATAGACACTATGCCAAACAAATAGCAGAGTCACAGAACTCATATTATTCAATCGATGCTGAATCGCTGGTGTTTGTTGGCCCTTCAGTCTCGGGTGATATTCTCAAAAAGTTGGGCGCTGAATCTTCGGTGAAGCTTCATTTTACCATTGACTTGCTTGACCTTGACGGGGGTGTAAGAGTTAGAATCGATGAAGATAGATCTGGCATCCAATGGGACAACGACAATCTACAGAAAGAAAGATACAGTGATTCCTGGAAGCATGCTTTCAATGGCACACCAAATCTGAAGAAAGACGGCTACAAGCTCAATAGATTGGAAGACAACGTATTCAGTTATGCTTTTGGAGAGAATCAGAAGTACGAGATTCAAGTGAACACCGAAGAGTTCCAAATGACTGTACTACATGATGGTAAACCACAAATAGTACTGAATGATAGAGCTTTTTTCAATGTTGAGCACTACAGAAAGGAAGAGACTAATAAGGAAAACCTCTTACCAGAAGAAATAGATTTTGATAGTTTCAAAGATTCTTTTAGGGACTCTTCGCAGGATTCCTTACCGTTTGGCCCAGAGTCTGTTGCTATTGATGTTACATTCAAAGATTTCAGACATGTCTATGGTATTCCTGAACATGCTGACTCACTATCATTGAAGGACACCTCAACTTCAGAACCATACCGTTTGTATAATGTTGATATTTTCGAGTATGAAGTCGATTCAAGGTTACCAATGTACGGTTCAATCCCGTTATTACTTGCTCAGAAACCTGGATTTTCCGCTGGTTTCTTTTGGGTCAACGCGGCAGATACTTATGTTGACGTTAAGAAAACCGCAAAAGATACTCAAACGCACTGGATCTCTGAAAATGGTATTATTGATATTGTTATTTTGTTAGCCAATACGCCAATAGAAATCACCAAACAGTACTCGCAGTTAACAGGCACCACCCAACTCCCTCAGCTGTTTGCCTTAGGATATCACCAATGCAGATGGAATTACTTGGATGAGAATGATGTCCTATCAGTTAATGAAAACATGGATAAACATGAGATCCCATATGATGTTATTTGGTTAGACATTGAATATACTGACTCAAAGAAGTATTTCACTTGGGACAAGTCCATTTTTCCAGACCCAGTAAGAATGATGGATAGGTTGGATCAGACAGGACGAACTTTAGTTGCCATTATTGACCCACACTTGAAGAATAACTATGCTATTAGTGATGAGGTACGTGGAAAGGAATTATCATTGAAGGATAAGAAAGCAGACACTTTTCTCGGTCATTGTTGGCCAGGAGAGTCGATGTGGATTGATACTTTCAATCCTGCCGCTCGTGAGTATTGGAAACAGTTGTTTAGAAATGGCACCGAGTTTGCTGGTGATGCTACTAATCTACATATCTGGAATGATATGAACGAACCATCAGTCTTTTCCGGACCAGAGACAACTACTCCAAAAGATTTAATAACCTTCGGTGGTGTTGAAATAAGATCTGATCATAACTTATATGGGTTAACATTTCACGAAGCAACATATGACGCTTTAAAGGAGAGGTATGTGAATAAAAGACCATTCGTTTTGACACGGTCTTATTTCTCAGGCTCACAAAGATCTGCTGCAATGTGGACTGGTGATAACATGTCTAAGTGGGAGTATTTGAAGATCTCTGTTCCTATGATTTTGACTCAAAACATTGTTGGTATGCCATTTTCAGGTGCTGATGTTGGTGGATTTTTTGGAAATCCATCAAAAGAACTGTTAACTAGATGGTACCAGGCAGGTATCTGGAATCCATTTTTCAGAGCACATGCTCATATTGATTCAAGAAGAAGGGAACCTTGGATTGCTGGTGAACCATACACTTCAATAATAAAAGACGCTATAACTATAAGATATCAGTTGCTTCCTTACATTTATACTAAGTTTAAGGAATCTTCGGTCACTGGAGTGCCAGTGGTTGAGCCATTGTTTTATAGATTACCCGACTCTGAAGAAACTTATGAGATCGATGATGAGTTTTTCCTGGGCGATATCTTGATCAAACCAGTTACGGAAGAAGGTGCTACCACCCAGACAGTTTACTTGCCAGATGATGAAGCATACTTCGACTATCAAACTTTCGAAAGGCTACAAGGGAAGGGTAATCATAAGGTTGATGCCCCCTTAGAGAAGATTCCTGCTTATATCAGAGGCGGTGCTATCATTTCTCGTAAAGATAGATACCGTAGATCTTCCAAACTCATGGCATGGGATCCATATACATTAGTTATTGCTCTAGGAAAGGATCAAACAGCCACAGGTAAGCTATATGTTGATGATGGTGAAAGTTTTGAGTACGAAAATGGAGAGTACCTATTGCTGAATTTCACCATGAAAGATCACGTTCTTACGAGTGTTAGAGATTCAGGAAACTTGAAGACTGGTTTGAAAGTGGCAGATATAATAATTATTGGTGGTAATAAGATTGAAAGTGCTACGGCCTTTCAAAATGGTCAATCATGGGATGTTACAGTTGAGAGTCACGAAACTTTCAGCGCTATAAAGAATCCCCGTCTTTCAATTGAAAGTGATTGGTCCATCAAATTTTGAAATGTATAAACTTAGTAGATGAGAGAATGATAAATCATTTACCAGCATTCATCCCTCTTTGTAGGTCAAAATCTTCTTCCTGCGGTTGTCTGCCTGCGTAACCCAGAACGAATCGTATCATTGTTGAGTTTCTAACAGTTTCAGTCCATAGAAGCGTTCTGTTACAACGCGGACAGTTCCCTTTCGAAGGTATAAGTTCACTTTCAGGTAAGTCAAAGGCCAATGATGATTCCTTTTGTTTTTCTGAAGAAGAGCTTTTTTGATTAGCATGGAAAAAACTCCTGAGACAACTTAGGTGTGATATATCCTCACAGTCAGGATAATAGCAGATGGAAACAAGGTCAAAAAAATCCTCATTATCAATGTAGTTGATATTCTCATGACACAAGGAGCAGCAAGAAGCGTCATTGCTGAGGATTGTCTTGAATTTTTTCATCAAAGATTCTTGTTTTTCAAGTAATTGTTGTTTGAAATTCTTAACTTGCATGAGATTATCAATCTCATTTGAAGGACCTGCTTCACTGTATCCAATTGACATCGGTTCAGTCTTGCTGTGTATTCCAAATTTGTTATCACACCAAACTTTGTACGATTCTTCATTGAAGAAATGGATCTTCAAATTCATTCTGTGGAAAAGATGTGATTTCAAAAGAAGTCTAGCATTTCCTATCTTATGGGCGTACGACCTTCCAGAAGTTTTTGACTTTGTGATTCTCTCTTCTTTTTCGATGTGGCGAGTTTGGTATGCATGTTGCCATGCATGTTCAAATTGCAACGCTGCGATTTTGTTTGGAAAACCGTAAACCAGCATCACCATTTCCCAAGGCCGAAAGCCTTCCCTCTTAGTCTTGTAGGCACCAGCTTTCAAATCCCCGTTGTGCTGCCTGAGTCTCTTTTGAAGGTTAGAACGTTTTCAGGTGATAGATGGACAAATGTAATGTGGGACATAACTAGATATTTTGGTACATACTCGCACAGGGTCTGGAGTTGATCCTATATAAAATGAGTTGGGTTTAGGTATTGATCTGAGAAGATAGCATCCGTATATTAGAGGCACTGAGTGGATGAAGTTCTGGCTCTTGACAGATCTCTGAGACATGTGTGTATATTAAACCTACTCTGTTCTGACTTAGTTTTTTTTTTTTTTTTTTTTTTTTTTCATCTACTCGTTATTCCGTCAACACTTACACATAATACCATAAGATCGGTATACAATTATTGAAGTAACCTTTGACAGTGTTATAGCAATCATTGACAGATACCTCTAGTGCATTGTATATTTATGAAAACTACATTCATTTTCAGTGTACTAGCAGATGCCTTTCTTTTTTTTTTGTTCCCATATGATGAGCCTGATACCGTTAGCTGTCCATTTACATCACCGTGAGCACCACAGTAGAGAAACAACGATTCGCAACGATGCGCTAAAGATGAACAGAAGAGCAACCAATCTCTGGGACTCAAACCAGACAATTTCGAGATCCCATCAGCAAAAGCTCATTTTTTCAAGAACATGGAGCAATACTACAAAAAGTTTCACAATATTGTACATGGTACATGTTTTTGTTTATATTGCTATTTGTAAGATTGCGATGCTTAGATTGCTTTCAACCGCAAAAAAAGTTACTTCCAACGCCAAATTTCTGAAATTCAGCTGTATCAGTCTCTCCACGATCACTGCTGTCTATACAGTCGAGCTCCTCGTCTTACCTCTGACCAACAATGCTTCGTTATAGGAATCACATATGCAAAGAACAAGTGGTATACGTACAATATACATTATCTCCGACGCGAAAATAGCCACATTTGGAAATAATGAATTCCAAATAGGAAGCTTAATCACAAGAAGTTACCGCATTGGGCGTCATACATTTTTCGTATCGCAATAGTAAAATTAAGGAACTGTAATTTATAAAAATAGCTTAAAATTTCCATTTCCGCCCCTTGAAACAGCACATAAACCATAAAGAATTCGACCATTATGCACAGAACCTACTCATTGAGAAACTCTAGGGCCCCAACAGCATCGCAGTTGCAATCGCCACCACCACCAACGTCATCCACAAAGTCAAAGTTCTTTGGAAAAGCTGGAATAGCTTCGACTTTTAGAAAGAATGCTGCTGCCAACTTTGGTCCTGAGCTCGCTAGAAAGCTTTCGACTTTGATCAAGTTGGAGAAGAATGTCCTGAGATCAATTGAATTGGTGGCAAGAGAAAGAAGAGAAGTGGCCAAGCAATTGTCTGCATGGGGTGAAGATAACGACGATGATGTGTCCGATGTCACTGATAAATTGGGGGTTTTGATTTACGAAATTGGTGAATTGGAAGATCAGTTCATTGACAAATACGATCAATACAGAATCACCTTGAAGTCTATCAGAGATATTGAATCTTCTGTCCAGCCATCAAGAGAACGTAAACAGAAAATAGCTGATGATATTGCTCACTTGAAATACAAGGACCCACAATCTCCAAAAATTCCAGTGTTGGAACAAGAACTTGTTAGAGCTGAAGCAGAATCTTTGGTTGCTGAAGCCCAGTTATCCAATATCACTAGAGAGAAATTAAAAGCCGGTTTCAACTACCAATTTGACGCTATCAGAGAGATGGCTGAAAAATTTGCCTTAATTGCAGGTTACGGTAAGGCCTTGTTGGAGTTATTAGACGATTCTCCTGTCACACCAGGTGAAACTAGACCAGCCTACGATGGATACGAAGCTTCTAAACAAATCATTATTGATGCTGAGAACGCCTTGGCCGCCTGGACATTGGATCAAGCTGCTGTAAAACCTTCTCTGTCTCTACATCAAAATAGTGATGATGTTTATGATGAACGCGAAGAACAAGCTGCCGAAGCAGAGTGGGCAGAAGACGGCGAAGAGCAAGAAGAAACTGCGCATTAGGGAACCTTTGAAAAGTGATTTTGGCTATACATTTATTTCCTTTCTTATTCAAAGTTATTTCTTTAGTGTTTGTTGTTTAGTGGAAAGTGATTTGTTTTTGAAGCAAGAACTTGGGTTATACTCAATAAACCATCCTTCTCTATTGTTTACGCTATGGTATCATATGCAAATGTATTTTCTCACAGAACGTTAAAAAAGCTATACTAGACCAAGATTCGGAATTCGCTGGTTTCCATCAAATCAAACTTCTTATCTGGAGGTTGGGAGACCTTAATTTCAAGCTGATTCAACGTAACTAATTGTAAGACCTCATAGAATGATTTGACTATGATAGATTTATTGGTTTGATCATCAATTAGGTCCCCAAATGTAATGCTGCTCGCATTCTCCTCATCACACCTTGCCTCAATGTACTTCAGAAATTTCAAAGTCTGTTTTCCGTATTTCTTGTTGATTTCATTTGGGTTCAGCTGTCTATTTTTGTAGGTTTGTGATGAATGATTTGTAGAACTAGATCGAGATATGTTTCTCGTAAAACCTCCAATTCGGTAAGGATCAGGATCGAATTCCATTGCAAGATGCTCATCCACTGTCTCAAACCTTCCAACAGTAGACGAAGATCTTTTTCTGCTAGTTCTTTCTTCACTTGAGTCTTCTGCAGTTTCATTGAAGTTCTCATGAGGAGTTTCCCCTCCAAAACTGATATCAAAAAAATCATCACCGAATTGCTCATTTTCTTCCTGGGGAGAGTTGTTTATTGGTAAATTAATTGAGGATATACTGGAACGTGAGCGTCTCCTTTCAGTGGAGATGTTTCTTCTGAATTCCAGTGAATAGCTTGAGCCACGATCACGCATTAACCCGTCAACGAAATCTTCTTCATTGTTTTCTGGACGACGATGGCGCGGTCTACCTCTACTTTCATCTTTATAGATTCCGAAATTTGGTAGGTAGTTATCAAGATCAATAGACCTTTTTATTGACAGTAGTTTTTTCTCAACTTTTTGTCTCTTGCTAGAAGTTCTTTGCATATTTCTGATATAGTGATCTCTGGCTGATCTCAAATCATCAGTGAACAAACTGATGACTTCGTCTACTATTATCGGCGTAGTTGTATCTCTAGCTTTCCGTCTCTTAGGGCGCCTAGGCCCAATAAGCCGTGCTCTGACATCGTCATGTTCTTTTTGGACGCTTGAAGGTCTCTCTTCAATGATACCATCATATAGACCCAGATGATTTTCATTTTCGTGGATATCATTTTCATCATAGCCGAAGTCAAGTTCATCAAAAAGGTGAGCTTGGTGAGCAGACTCTGAACGTTGATGCACAACATCATGGTCCATTCCTGTGAGATCTAGATCCAATAACATCCCGTCTTCATCAAAAGCAAACTCCGGAACGTTATACTCCAAGTCATCAATTTTGTTTCTGGCAGCGAACTCTAGATAATCTGGCTGGGAGGACTTAATAATTAACGAGACTGTCTTATCAGCAAGGTCAGCCTCTCTTATGCCGTTTTTCCTTTGCAGCTCAGCAGCTGTTTCAGGCATATAGGCGTTTCCCAAAAAATCCAATTCTTCTAAGGAAGGAACAAGGTTTGTATGAATATTGAACATTGGGTCATCACCTAAAAACATTTGCCCTTTTTTATCAGCACCACCTCCAATTCCCTTGGCAGTGTTCATTGGCCTTAAGATTATGTTCTTACCGTTCATCAACACTCTGTCTGAGTTTTTGTTGCTGTATAGTGCATCGCGTTGAACACGGGTTTTGATGACAGACACGTCGTTGTTCAAGTACTCTGTTTTCTGTTTGTACACCAAAGTGACACCGTACAAAAGACTGGATGTCAAGCGAAGCGCCATTGGCTGCGGTGGGTTTCGAATCGCCTCACAGGTCTGTGGGATTGATACAGACTGAATATCTCTCTTGCTAATGCGTCTATACCATGATTTGTTTCCCAATGTTGAGATCAACCTAATCAATCCTATTAGTGATTCTATACAGCAGTCTCTATTTGCCAAAAATGACACTTACCAAACTGTTGACACACCAGCATGTTCTTTGACCAAGGCATCTTGTTGTAAGTCCATGTCACTTTCTTAGTCTTGAGGATCCATTGAAGTGGCAAAAGTTGAAGCGCCGAGTGAAAAATCAATTTAGAAGGTAGAATACAATCATATTCAATAAGGTTAAGCTATCTGTATGTTGGCGTTAAGTTTAGCACTTTGTCCATTTTCGGAAAAAGTGTCACAAACCTTAATTGAGAAATACATGAAATGAACCTAGGCAACTGCAACCGCAATTGTTCCACTAACTGCGAGTAGAGTAGCGACGCAGATGCTCAACAGACATAATGACTTTTCTAACAGGGTGATTTCCTTGTAGTATAGTTTGAGGTAGAAGGACAGGGGAAATATCAGACAAATGGCGAAGCAGATGGCGCTCCCAAGAAAGGACATAATTTTTCCAAAGTTAGTGAATATCAAAGCAGTGACAAAGAAGACTAACACAACAGCAGCTCTGTTGACAAATCTAATGACGTTGTTTTGGTTGGACTTTAGGGAATGGGAGTGTCGGTTTAGAGTGACTTGGTCAAGCATTGTTATCAATGGTCTGAGGATCAATGGACCCTTAGAAATTGGTAATATTCCCATAAATACAGCTATGGCTATCTTAATCCACGAGGGGAACCCATCTTCCTTCATGATGGATTTGGTGATTTGATCGGTGATGTTCAACCCAAACATAAGATAGCCTAGGGAAGCCATGATATAATCAATCGTCCAAGTAAAGAAGAAGATCTTCGTACATGAATTCTCATATTTGTGTGGATGTTGCATATCTCTGTACAATTCTGGAAAGATGGCATGGCCCCCAAAGGGAGACATGAATATTCCTATACTAAGCGAAAGATTCAAAAGATTTTGAGGAAACATCAGGGTTGGAGACACATCTAGCAGAGATCCAGGTGCTTCTGATTTACTGAATCCGCAGTATAGCACTGTAACCACTATCAATGATGTACATATTATTCCCACCAGACTGAAACGAGATAACACTCGCAGTTCTAAGAAACTGGAAACGAAAAACAAGAAAGAAATGGCAGCTTTGAAAACAAACTTGTCAATTCCCGTCAGTGCATTGAATGAGTCGGCAAAGATAATGATCATCGAAGTCCCAGCACTCAGTAAGTCGATAGTGAATGTGCAAACTGTGACAACGTAAGCAACCTTACCGAAACTGTAAAACGCAATATCACCATACGTCTTCAAATTCTCATCTTTCTGTAAACATCTGGCCAGTAGTTTGGCAGTGTATTGAGTACTTAAAGCGCAAGATGCCAGCAGGATGCTTCCAAAAACCCATCCAGAGTAGTGTAATCCCAAGGGCAGGGACAAGATTCCAATTCCTATTAGAGTATTGATTCCATTGAATATTGTCTGCGGTGCTGTACTGTTTCCAGCGTCTCTCAACACCAAAGTTCTCATGCTTCTTGAATCACTTTCATCTTCGCTGAGAATCGCAGTGTCTGGTCTAGCCTGGTAGGTCTGGCCTAAGCTAGCATCATTAGGCTCTCCCAATAATGCTGTGGTCTCCGAAAATGGTGCTCCAATTTCTAATGTCTTTGGTCTCTCTGCATTGACGTCAAAATCTGCCTGGATGAAGTTTGTAGATCTCGAATATGACGAAGCGAAGTTGTTGAATGAGTTCTGGCCTCCAGCAGTTAGCATGTCTTGAAAGGAATTATAGACTGATGATCGTCTTCTTCCACTGGGGAATGACTTGGGCGAAGATTGTGAGGCCATAGTGTGTTTGTGAATACTGTATTGATTTCTGCGTTAAAACAATCCTAGAGACACTATTCCTAACACAATGACTCGACTTATTTGCGTGGATTATCTAAGAGTTGGACGAGTATAAATGACCTTTACCTCGACAGCGAGCCCAATTTTTCATGAAATTTGAGATGAGATAGTGACTTGCTTGGTCAAGTCATTGGCACAATTTGGCAGCAAACTTACTGTCTAGAAATTTCCAATGCAACAGATACCAACGGTAGAGTTTATGCATGTGTCGACTAGGCCAATTGGTAGAACTTTCATCTTCCAAGAGGTCGAAATAGCTCAAGTACTATGTTATTTCGATACGTTCTACCTACAAGCCACGGCCGGAACAAATGTAGTCGACACCTCGGAAATATGAATGTTATTGTTATAAACAACTCAACCAACCTTCTTATATCTGTGAGTGCTTTGGTTAAGTGACACTAGAGCAATTAAAGAGGGCTTCTGTGGAAGTGCAGTTTGCTCAATACTAGATATTGGACTAGGTTTGCTGTTCATAAAGAGAAGTCAGGAATTCTCTTGTCATTCTTGGGGTTTCAGATAAGACAACGAGGCACATCTTGTTCTCTAGATTATACATTGAAATTTACCAACTCTCTGTCTCTTTTGCTCCAAATTGTGATAGGATAAAGTGGAAGAAATGAAAAAAGTGATTAACAGTGGATGTGTGCCACACTATGAAAATGTTGGGCGGCTCGAAGAGGTTGTAAGAGAACTAGAAAGTGTTTCAATCAAGGGCGATATACTGAGCCAAAAAATAGTACGGGACGTTGATGATATAATTAAGATTTTGAACAACAAGGAAGTTGACTACACGTCTATTATAGACCACATTGATAGTTTTTTACAAAATCATGAAGAAAGCGATAGCGATGGAGACTTGAAGGACTCAAAAGATCCGAAGGAGATAGACTCAAAGAGCGCTCCATTACCAGAATCTATCATCCAACAGCAGGGTGACAAACTGATGGAACAAAATAAGAAGTTGAAGAGGATTTTAGATCAAAAACGACAGTTTAAAAGGCAACTGCAACAGCTTAATCGCCAATATGAGATAAATATTGACAATGTTCTATCTCATTTCCAACAGAAGAGACTGAATGATGAAATGGAAACATCGGAGTATATCACAGATGCAAGAAGAAGAATCGAGAAAGAAGAGAAAGAAGAATGGGAATTGTTGGAAACCTTGGTGAAACGTGAGGAAACACTTCATAAAGTGAACAGGAATCTAGTTGATAGTTACAAGATATTCGATATAGTGAGAAATGAGAAAAATAGATGCTCGACTATATAACAGAGAAAACAGTTACAGGCTCTCTAGTGCTTCGAAAGCCTTTCATGGAGTTGTTTCAAGTAATGTCGCAATAGCTGGAATGTCGTGCTGAGAATTTAACTATAATGTGGAAAGTGGTCTTTTGGTTCACGAGTTGAAGAGCTATGTTGTCATTAGCGTACTAGTTGCATCCAAAACTAACTAAATAGAATATATTGTTCTTTTGCTGTCGCAAATGCTTAATGCATATTTTGTTAAAGTCTTGTTTCCACTACTAAAAAGACGAAGGACAAAGGAGTGTTAATCCTAACAATCGTAAACCCTCAACTACCGGTAGAACGTTACATCGTTTTTTCTCTGCAAACGAAACGCGAGATATAGTGCTATGAATTTTAAAGAAAGTGGTATTTCTAGTTTGAGTACACGTCAGAAGTCAGGCCATCGAAACGAGAATAATTATTTGACCCAAGTCCAAAAAAATATTATCAATGTCCAAATCTAAAGCATTTTGGACATTGGACAATTGAAAATCGAACTTTCATCCTTTCTCAAGTTACTGCGCGAATATGTTGGTTGTTGTGGAAGACACTAATCTCTTCTGATCCAAACAAAATATTTTCTTCAAAGCTCCCAGTTGTTCCCAGTATTCTTTCTTCATCTTTCACAGTTCAAACTCATTTCTGGGCATTTTGGAATTAAGCTTAATTTTATGCACACCCAACTTTTATTGCGTGCATATGATCGGGTTAATCTAAATGATCAGTGAGATGTCTCGACTGTACATGGACGTAGGACAGATTGGTAAAAAATAATGTAAAAGAACTGGACGAGGCTACCAGACCAACAGAGTAGGTAGACATATGGAAAAGGCGTATGGAATGGATGGAGTCAAGTCAATTCTTTATGAGGTTTGTTAGCATGCTAAAGTTGAATATTGTTGTACATTGATACAATGAGGCTCTTGCCGTTTTTCTATGAGGACAACATTCGGCAGAGAAGAGGATACTTTTGGGTAAAAGTCTCGTCTGGAATTTCTAGTTTGTTTACTAATGAACAAGTCTATATAATATACCAGCTTGAAGATGAGGTCAGTGTAGCTAAGCCATACCTTGATCATCTTTTATACAAAATATAGAGAGCTATTTATTCCGTTTATATTTGCTTGTCATTATTATGAACTTCTTTGATTACCAACCTAGCTATACGGCTATTGACCAGCGAATCCTTGTCAATTGACTGTGTGTCTTGTTGCTACTCTCGGGCAAAAAAAACGTATATTCCGCAATTCCCAATTTTTGCTAGTTATTAGTTATCGCTCGCTAACCCTTCAGTCCCAAGAAATTCCTCCATACACTGATCTGTCGTATTGTACTTAAATCTAATGCACAGTAACAGACAGTTTGAGTACGAAGAGAGAGTTTTCAAAGCAAAGACTAGCTATGTTATTTCGTTCTGGTCTCTTCAAATGTTCAAAGTCTGCTTTTCATCCTCAGGAGACTCAACAAACTCTATGTTGTTATGTACCTTGACTAGTTTTTGTACATTTTTCACCCGAAAGGCGATCAACTTTGGGTCAGGACAAGTCCAAAGTAAAGAGTACAAGTATGGACATTTTCAACTTTAATTACTGGACAAATGTATGGTTGGTGTTATTTATTTTTTAATGAAATTTGGTTAGTTGATCTAGAAATTTGTCAGGACAAATTTTACTCTTGTCCCTCTGGGCAACCGTCAAACTTGCATGAAGACAAAAAAAAGCTTGTACTTGCATAATCTGATTGAGCCCAAAATCTCCATAGCCAATTACGTCCTATTGAAAATATTTCCCACATCATTCTTTGTCAGTTATATAAGGAGAATTTTCACCAGTTACTTTGAAGTCTTGACAGCTTAACAAAAATTACATTTAACAGAATCAACCGTTGAAAATGGCCAACAAAGTTTTCAACGTTAGTGTTTTCTTTGTTGTGTTTAGAGAATGTTTGGAAGCAGTGATTATTATCTCTGTGCTTCTTTCTTTCTTAAAGCAATCTATTGCACCTGGTGATAAGGATTTGGCTAGAAGATTAACTATTCAAGTCTGGGCAGGTGCCTTCACGGGTCTTTTCATTTGTTTGATTATAGGTGGTGGTTTCATTGGTGCCTACTACAGTTTACAGAATGATATCTTTGGTAATTCTGAGGATCTTTGGGAAGGTGTTTTTTGTATGATTGCTACAGTTATGATCTCAGCTATGGGTATCCCATTGTTGAGACTGAATAAAATGCAAGAAAAGTGGAGAATTAAGATAGCTAGATCATTAGTACAAGTTCCACAAAGAAAGAGAGACAGATTCAAACTTGGTTACATTGCTAAAAAGTACTGTATGTTTTTATTGCCTTTCATCACAACTTTGAGAGAAGGTCTAGAAGCCATTGTTTTCGTTGCTGGTGCTGGTATCACTACACAAGGTTCAAGTGCCTCTGCTTATCCTTTGCCTGTTGTGATCGGTTTGATAGCTGGTGCAGCAGTTGGTTTCTTGTTGTACTACGGTGCTTCCTATTCTTCGATGCAAATTTTCTTGATTATCTCAACATGTATCTTATACTTGATTGCTGCTGGTCTGTTCTCAAGGGGTGTCTGGTTTTTCGAAACTAATACTTTCAACAAAAAATCTGGTGGTGATGCTTCTGAATCTGGGGACGGTAATGGTTCTTATGATGTTACCAAAGCTGTTTATCATGTGAACTGTTGTAACCCTGAACTAGATAATGGTTGGGATATTTTCAACGCCTTATTGGGATGGCAAAATACTGGCTACATTGGTTCTGTTCTTGCTTACAATTTGTATTGGTTGGTCTTAATCATTGTTGTTGGATTGATGATTTTCGATGAAAAGAAAGGACACTTACCATTTTGCAAAAACTTGAGATTAAGACACTTGAATCCGATGTATTGGATCAAAGGTAAAAACAAAAAGGAAATGACTGAAACAGAGAAGGAAGAGTTGTTCACTCAAGCCCAAGCTGTTAGATTCAACCAAAACGGTGAAATCGAAGTTGAGCAAGAAGTTCAAGAGCATCCTACTACTCTTGAGACTAAGAATTAGAGTGAAATTTTATATTTTTGTGTATATATAACGTTCCTTCATGGAATTTAATTTTGGATTTGGTTGTAAAGCAGCGTCTTCAGTTTTTGTCTAATGGATCTATCTTGAAGATCTTATCTGGATTTAAAATTCTTAGCGGATCTAAACTCATCTTGATCTTTCTCATGACGTCAATGGTGACAGGTCCAAGCTCTTTTTCAAGATGTGATCTCTTAGAAAACCCTATTCCATGCTCACCGGAACATGTTCCTTCATAAAACAAAGCTCTATCGACCATTCTATCAGCTAAGTCCATTGCCTTTGACTTATCTTCGTCTTTATACATGATTAAACAATGAAAATTCCCATCCCCAACATGACCAACAATTGTTGTATACAATCCAGACTTTTTAGTATCATCCAAAGTATCTTGGATCATTTTGGATAGATTAGAGATTGGTACTGCAACATCAGTAGACCAGACTTTGATATCTGGTGAAATCTGTGCCCTTCCGTAATCGATGGAAGACCAAAAAATGGACTTTCTGGCTTGCCACAGTTCAATTTGTTGATTTTCATTCTTAGCAAGTTGAAACTTTTTAGAATTGTTCCGCGTTGAAATAGCTTGAACCTCGTTGATGATCTCTTTGAGTATCTTTTGATTGTTGTGCCCAAGTTTAAAAAATAAAGTCGGTTTGATGTCCCATTTCGATGATGGACTGGCAAAGTTGATACATGACATCATTCTTTCATCGAGAAGTTCGATGG
Organism: Komagataea salicaria; assembly: GCA_003707885.2. NCBI lineage: Eukaryota > Fungi > Ascomycota > Saccharomycetes > Phaffomycetales > Wickerhamomycetaceae > Komagataea > Komagataea salicaria. The sequence goes on from PPMB02000016.1 coordinate 63,331, forward strand.
CATTAGGCTCGATATTGTTATGAATCATTTCGGTCACAGCATTAGTAGCATCAACAATTGTATTAAAAGTAGCAACAGCTACTGTCTCGTATTTTGGCTTGACATGTAGCTTTAAAGTGGCTTCAGTTACAATACCTAATGTTCCCTCGGTTCCAATAAACAATGAAGTCAAATTATAACCATTTGAACTTTTCTTTGGTCTTCTTTGAGTCTTGATAACGGAGCCATCAGCTAGAACAACAGTTAAATTTACAACATTTTCTTTCATGGTACCGTATTTGAAAGCATTAGTTCCTGAGCAAGAGGTAGCAATACTACCTCCGATTTGAGCACCTGGCCCAGGGTCAGGGCCAAACAACAAGCCATATTCAACAACAGCATCGTTAATCTCTTGCCAAGTCACACCAGCTTGAACTGTAATGTCTAAGTCATCCTTATTGATTTTCAAAATCTTGTTCAGCCTTGACATGTCGATAACAATACCTCTTCTTGTTGAGATGTACTGACCTTCAATTGAAGTACCTCCCCCATATGCCAAGACTGGAATCTTGAAGTCATGAACAATCTTCATAATTTCAGAAACATCTTCTGTGGAACCAGGGTACACAATCAATTTTGGACGTTGGTCAGCAGTTGGTTCATGAAGCGTGTAATTGTTCGTAGAGTGACTTTCAATCTCGTTTGTATTTGTCGTAACAAACTCATCACCTAACAAGGCGATCAGTTTCTCTTTAGCCAAATCAAAATCCCATTTTGTCCCATAACTTGGTGATGGAATATCGAACAGTGATGTCTTTGAAGAGTGCGGGAAGATGAATTCGGGCGGACTGTTGAAAGTGTAGTTCATTGACAGATAGAACCCAATAGCAGCACCAGCTACAACACCAGCGACAATTCTTATTCTTACAGAAGTGTTGTTAACGACATTGGACGTTATTGGCTTCTTTGGAGACGACTTGGCTTGTTTTGAGCCAGTGGAAAGGTTTCTGTATAGAAACAGAACCCTTCTATGGCAGCTGGCATTCAATCTTGAAGTGAACATCTATGGCTTACCCCAGCGTTAGATGAGTATATGGAGTCATCTCAAGGAAATATTCGTTGGAGGATTTCAGGAGCAGTGCTCATGACCATATTCGTAGACAACGGAAGAGGATGGTGCCTAGTACTTCTGACGCCTGAGAACTGGCGACAAGGGCTTTTCAACTTCGGTCCTGGATACAGTCATAACTCTTGTGCGCTGGAAGGGAATTTGAGTCAGAATATCTCATACGGCATACAGTTAATAAGAAAAGGAATGTATATGACGAGTCTATCGTACTCCAACACAATGCAAGACTTACTCATGTCTTGTAGTTTAAGGCAAACTCGATGGCAGCTTTATAGCCATACACGGGGCCAAGTCCGCAGATCACTGCGATTGCTTTATCCGAAAGATAACTTCTGTGTCTGAACTCTTCTCTGGCATGAACATTGGTGATATGCACCTCAATAAACGGAATATTCACACCCAGCAAAGCGTCTCTGAGCGCCACAGATGTGTGCGTGTAAGCACCAGCATTGATAATGATGAAATCTACGTTCTCACTTCTAGCTTGGTGAATTCTATCAAGAAGCTCACCTTCGTGATTACTCTGAAACGCATAGAATCTCGACTCTGGGTCAAAAGAAGCCACCTGTGCACGAGAATTCTCCTCAATGTCGCTCAACGTCATTGTCCCATACTTTTCTGGCTCTCGTGAGCCCAGAAGGTTCAAATTAGGTCCGTGGAGAAGAAGAATATTAGGCATTTTCACTCTCAAGCAGTCTTCTCTCTTCCCACAACTACTCCAGAGTCTCTTGATTCGTCGGGCCTCGGACAAAAAGACTGCCGCGAAACACAACCCAGACACCAGTTCTATTACATAAGCATTATTACATAAGCGAGAGATTTCGCGAATCCGCGAATCTGTTTGTTTTTTATCATTTCGCGAAGCACAGCAATAATTCTCCCTGAAGTAAAAAGAATTTGATATGAGATTCCATTGTTGTTGACTTAAAAACTCCCACTTAACTAGCATTCGCTAACATCACAGCTTCATTTACATACTAAGACTATATAGATGTCACTTAATCATACATTCACTTGGTTAGTATCAGTCTGACAGTTTTCCACGCTCTAATTGCACTCTTTTCTTGTTTGAAGTGTCATTTTAGCTTTGGTTTCCACAGAGACTACCTCTGCTTTATTTTCCATGTCATTTGGGGAAAAATACTAACTTTGGTGATTTCACAGGCCAGCAGGTCCTACAGACGTCATTGTTACCGGAACTTTCGATAATTGGGCAGCCTCTTTACCACTAGTTAAACAGTCCAGCGGAGACTTCTCTTTGACAGTGCCATTATCCGAAAAAGAAGACAAAATTTTGTTCAAATTTGTCGTTGACGGCGAGTGGAAGGTTTCCAATGATTTCGAGATTATAAATGAGGACGGCATTGAAAACAACGTCGTCTACTCGTCCGAATTGAAGAAGCAGGAAGTGAATGGGTCAAGAATTCCTGAGTCTGGGGGTCTAGTTGTCCCTGCGGTGATGCCATCCCAAGAGGGCAACCAAACGACTGTTGCTGGCGAACCAGGTATTGTTATCCCTGAAAATGCCAACGAGATTGAAGCCTTCAGAGAGGTGAGCGACGTCAATGCCAAGGAGCTTAACGAAAAGCTAGACACACAGGTCTTGCCTTCAGAAGAGGGTAAGCAGACAACATTGGGCGAGCCAGGCATTGTTGTTCCAGACAACGCTGCTGAGATCAAAGAGTTTTCTGAGGTGCGCAACGTTGACGCAAAGGAGTTGAATGACAGACTCAACGCCTCTGAGAACGAGAACGGCCAGAGCGAGGAAAAGCAGAAGATTAAGGTCAAGAAGGTTATCAAGAGAAACAAAGTCACCGGTGAGGAAATCGTTGTCAGCACTGAGCCTGTGACAGAAGCTCCAAAGACACTAGACCCTAAGAAGACCGGTGTCACACCAGACCCTACTGCTTCAGAGCCGACACCAGCTGGTGAAACTGCGCCAGCTGGTGCCAAAGAAGCCTCGAAGCCTGCCCCAACCACTGCTACAGCCACGCCTGTCAAGAAGGAGCAACAGGCTAAAGAGAAGAAGGGCGGTTTCTTCAGAAAACTGAAGAAGATACTACAGTAGTGGTGCTTCTCCATGTGCTTAAATTTTTTTCCTCTTCTCCCTGCCTCTTTAATTAACAGACTGTGTTATCGTTCTAATCGTTTTTTAATACATGTATTGTGTAATAATGACTATCGTAGCCTTTGACCAGCGGAAAATTGTGTCCTCGGACTTAGCGTCGGCTTTATCATATCCCCCAGGAAAAAGAAACGTTTCTATACTCTAATTCAAGATTTTCTTATGAGTTTTGTCCTATAATAAGCATCGATGAATGATCAATCTGAAGTCACAGCATCGATCGTTGCTCGTTGACTCGGTAAAGTACAGTATAGTCGTCCAAGATGAGACTATTAGTGGCGGTAGCGTTGCTGGTGGGCTGTGCGGCCCCAGCAGTGGCAGTGGACTTGAGCGGGTGCTCGTCGCAAAACACAGGTATCTTCCATGATAATAGTTTGTACCAATCCGTTGGGAAGTGCTCAGACAGTTGCAGGGAAAACTCGTACGCGTTTGCGATAGTGCAGTACCAGGACTGTTGGTGTTCCAACAGTGCGCCAGGATCGACAGTGCCGTTGAGCCAGTGCCAGAACAGCTGTCCTGGGTTTCCTAGCGAGCTGTGTGGAGGTGATGAGACATATGGGTATGTTATTTTACAAAATGGGGTCAGTCTGTCCTCACAGTCGTCATCGTCGTCATCGTCGTCAACACTATCGTCTTTGACCTCGTCGTCTTCGGTAACAACACAAACGTCAGCTTCGAACACCAACACTGCGAGAACCTCTGTCACTGGCCTGTCGACCAGTTCCAGTGCGTCTAGCACGGGCACTGCAACGACGACGACATCTGGTAAACCCGTTATATCGACAATCTTCTCAGTGAAGACGATAACAGGATCGCAAGAAACTCAAGTTTCCACAACTTTGGTTGTTTCAACTGTGATAGATATACCATCCGGAACACCCACTGACTCAGACTCGGGTAATGCTAATGACAACGCAAACACACAGAAAAACGGTTTCTTTGACTCTGCCGGTAAAGTGGCCGGTACTTTCACCGCAGTGGGTGTTGTTGTTGTTGCCATTGTTGGTGCCCTGCTCTACTTTTTCTGCTTCAAGAGACAATCAGACGAAGACAACGAGTCAACAGATCTCGAACACTCTCAATCAAGTCTGAACGGTGGGGGTACTGGCGCTGATGGTGAAAAGTTCGGTGTAATGCCCTCCCCATTTCTCAACAATGAGAACGCATACTCAAATGACACTGCTGCAGTGCATCCTCACAGCAATCCGCACGCTGATGGCTTTGAATTTGTCGAGGTGGATCAGCGATTAGACCCTAATCAAGTCTTCAACTGGCAGAATGGTTCAAGGGCCTCTCTGGCTGACGACATGGATTACTCTCGGAAAGTGCTAAGAGTAACGAATGTTTGATACTCCTTTCTTTCTTCTCTCCTCATCGCCTTACTTTTGTGGCTGTATATTAATATTATCGGATTTGTTGGTTTTTGGTTTTGGAGCTTGCGTGTGTGCTTTTTGTCTATGTTGATTCCCTTATCACACATATAATAGTTACTGACTTGATGTTTCATTTAATGATGTTTTATATAAACACAAACTCTTGTTTTACTGACTTGATTTTTTATATATGATTCTGTCCTGGGTAGAGTGTTAATTATTGTAGTATAGTTAGCTGTTATTTCTTATATTTGATTATACTGTGTTTTCGTTTGTTTATGTTGATCTTTTTATTTGACACAATTTTCAAGTCAATTGTTTTTGTTGCCACATTACTTCAGAATGGCGCGCGGTAAGTTGATAAATGGCGTTGTTTGAGATGTTGAACGTAGATGTGAGAAAATACTCGTCTTTGCGAGACGGACAATGGATCCATCATCCAGCAAAGGCAGGAATTGGGATGTCAGCGAGTGGGCACAAGTACAGGATCGAGTGGAAGAACACGGTATTGGTATTTTAGGTTATACCCAAGCATCGATTGCTCCTATCTCTCTGATACTAATAAGAGTCCGTCTCTTTGCAGGAGGAATTTGAATCAAGCGATATATTGTCCATTTACCACAAAGCGCCCTCGATGGGCTTCAAGTTGAAAGACCAGAAGAGGTTCCAGATAAGCTTCAGGAATGAAGATGAGTTCGATAAACTGGTGAAGTATCTAAACAGTAAATCCTTGTTGGACTTGAGTACTTTGAGCCAAAGAAAAGCAACACATTTGAATAGAACGCCGACCGATGGCAGCGGTCCCATGCAGAAGAGACACCGCACAGAGCTTTCTACCGATCAGGGCCATTCCAATTGTAAGATTTTTAAGAAGGACGACAACGCCATTGTAAACACCATGTGTAAAGATCCGGCGTTCGTGGAACCGTCTATTTATCCTGCCAAAGACATTTTCAATGTTCCAGTGACGTCGTACCATGATCAGTACAGACAAAGAGCTAACAATCAACAGTCTCAAATGGTGTTGAACACATTTTCACAGCAAACCCAACCACTTTCTTCTTTGACATTTGAGCCCTTGAGAGAAGACAACTTCATTTCGCAATATAATCAAGATACAGGTGGCTCGCAGATCCAGTCTAAGATGACGAACAATGCATATCTCACACCCCATCCTCAAGGTACACATTACCGAAATGCTACTGTGGGCCTAATTTCTGAAGACTTTGACTTCTTATCTCAAGTCTTGAATGAACCAAATGATAGTACCCGAAAATCTACGAAAATGAACTATAATGAGATGACCGATGAAGAGATAAAAAGTTTGCTCAGAGAAAAGATAAAAGACATGAACTTTATCAATTTTGTCGAAAGAATTGAAGGCTGCTTGAAGGATTTGAGATGATAATTCTTCCTCTGTGCTCTTTACAGATTTTCAATTGTTGATTTTGTTTATTGAAATTGACTCGTCTGATCATTGCTTAGAGCAAGATTAAAGAAGCTAAAACTATAGTGAAAATGGAAGCTAATTGCTTGCTGGAACCGTTGGCAATAGACGTTAACTCTAGCGAAGAAGTTGATGCAGGTGTTGCTGACAGTGATGAAGATGGTAATGGGGAAATGGACGTTGTGAAAGAGGCGGGTGAGGACTGCGTGGAGGGTTCAACTAGTATTGAAGATTCTGGCGATACTTGTGTTGGTGTTTGTTTTGGTTTATTGTCATCGATATCATCGCCTGCAGATGACGTTAAGAAATCCTCAGGAACATAAAATGTTGTCATTTCAGCGTTTGTCAAAATATCTGAATACCATTCAAAGGCGGTAACCATAGTGGCGAAATCCTTGAAAGGAAATGATCTAGTTTGGATGTCTTCAAAGAGTGCCGACTCATCTGTGATTGTCTGGATACCAACGAAGTAGTTTCCAATCGCAGTTGGTAATCTCATTCCTTGTTCACCCATATACTCAATATACTCATCGTAGCGTTGATTGAAGTCTAAGATAAAGTCGTAAATTAATGTAGCATCGGATTCCAAAGCCTTAGAAGATGCAATCGCCAATTGTGTTTCATCGTAGCTAGTAGTTTGGGCTAGTGCGACGCCAGTCATGACCATAACTGTCGTTAATAAGTAGTCGAATATCATTGTTCCTCTTTCGAAAAGTGTTGTATTAGCCGGACAGGGAATATAATAAGGTCTCTTAGTTAATGGAACCAATATGGATAGTGGTACATAAGGATAAGTTGTAAGAAGAGAGGACTACAAAATTCTTTATAGGAAATGTTGATGTGACTATTCGATTTCCTAATTAGGCCACCAATACATACAAAGAATGCCTCAAAAACTAACTAATCTGCAAGTTTGGAAATTTTTTACATCTGTACTGCTGGAACGCTCCTGTATCAGCATCATCATAAAGACAGACCTGAACTCAAGCTCTTTGCCGATTTTCGTAAGTTCAATCAACCTTTTCTAGCCAGTACAGCGAGTCATTTTCATTCCATCCAGATTGACACAAAATAAAAATGGCCTAAAAGCTGCATGATTGAAATTTATTTTCGGGATAGTCACAACTTGGAAGATCTACAGTACATTAAACCGCCCCTCAAGTGATATTATGGCATTTCCATGAGAGGGAATAGAAACTAGTACGTGTGGTTAACTACATCTTATGTGAGACCATACTGGTTGGTAATTATTCGTCTGAAAACACAATTGTATAGAAGCTTTTTTATATATGTAACACATATAACTGCAGATTCTATTTCAGCCATGGTGTTTTTCATCAAGAATCATGGACTGATATAATCTCTGGTAAACAAAAAGGGAAATAGGAGAATAGAATAAAATACAAAAACCAGTTTCATAAGAATAAGGAATGGCAAAAAACTCAAGGGACGAGAGACCAGATCAATTGACAAGCTTGATCAAACTATGGTTCTGTCTTCTCTTAAGCTTCTTACAACAACAATGGGGTACCCAAGGCTAGAACGAAAGGAACAACAATGTAAGCTAGGGAGCCAGAGACAGAACCTCTAACCATGTCAGCACCTGAATTTGATCCAGTAGTGGTTGCGGAGGCAGAACCGGTTTCAGACCCAGAGTGAGACTCGGAGTTAGACTCAGAGTGAGATGATGCACTCTCCGAATTGGAGCCAGACTCAGAAGCAGATTCAGAAGTGGAATCAGAGTGAGATTCAGAGTGAGACTCGGAGGCAGACTCAGATTCGGAGGCACTTTCACCATCTTCGCCAGCATCGTCCGTTGCGGCTGCAGCAAGAGCTGGTTCAATTCTGGAAGAGTACCAAGGAACACCGGTGATAAAAGTAGAAACAGCACTACCATCAACTTGGTTGAACAATGTGGTGTATGAGTCATCAGTGTAAGTAGAGATTTGTTGGTAAACTTGCAAGACACCAGATGGTGGAGCATTACCTTCTTGAATGTAAGACAAGTATTCACCAGCGTTGGATTGGATATCCTGAATAATCACAGACAATGCTGCATTGTCTTCTTGAGCTTTAGCTACTGAGAAGGCAAGTAAAAGGGAGGCTAATTGGGAGAATTGCATTGTATATAATTTCTCACTGAACTGACTATGTGTCTGGGAGCGATTGATTGGACTGGACGGTTTACAACTCGCAAAAGAAAAGGGAGAGTACTATCATGTATTTATACTCAAATTATTGAATGGGGAACAAATCTTACGCGTCCTAATGGAGGGTCTAAATCCATGATTATATTGCCAAAAATAGCAATCTCAAAACAAATTGGTCAATTTTCTCTCGTTCTGTATGGACATTATTGAATTTCTGGGGAAGTCAAACGGCATTTAAAAAGTTAAAAAAACTGTCAAACGAATATGCCAAATCCAGTTAAGGTTGCTGCTCTTGAAAGTGGAGTCTGCCATTTAACCCTGAATATTTTATGTCTTATTGGTCACTCTCTCTCCCTACTCCTGATGTACCATTTATATATTTAGATCTGTACCTACTCTTTTCTTGCGCTCGTCAGAGATTGCTTGGTGGAAGAAGGAGGCTGTAATTAAGCATGTGACACAATACGAAAAAGGAAATAGATTTAGTCTTGAACAACGCTGCTCCGGATTCGGCAGTACTCGTGCTGATTAGGTAATTTAATATGACCGGTCGTGGCCTGCACATACGAACAGTTGTGGTGAACTTCTGTATACGGAAAGTATCCCAATTGGGTTGTTTTCGAGAGCATATTACCAGATTTGGTAATTTTCCAAGTCATCATCAGCACAATATACGACAGTGTGTTCGTATAGAGAGAGATAGGCCAGAAATTAGAGACTGCTCGCTGCGTTAGCTTTTTGGCCACTTTGGAGGTTCAGGGGGGCGATCATACAAGATGGAGTACTACGTTAAACTGGAGGAGTTGTTGGTTCAGCATTTAACCAAATTTAGCTTCCTGAGCCATCATTTTCAGCACCCATTATCACAGAGAATAACCACTATTGGATTCATAATTTTTGCAGCCATCGTAGTGTATAAGATCGTGCACAACCTAGGGGTATACTTCAGGCTTTGGGAAGTCAGCGGGAAGGAGTTCTTTGTCGATAAGCCAGTTCACTGTGCCCATGTCTATGTCCATGGCTATATCAAAGATGCAGATGGGCTGCGTTCCACCAACCTGAAATATCATATTGAGTTCAGTCCGGAGGACTATCACGAGGAGGATCCTGATCTTGGATCGACTCTGGGTTTCTTGAGAAGAAAGCTATACTTCCTTTTCAAAGACTCGTCCATTTATGAAGATTTGAAGATGACCAAGACTTTCAGGATTAAAGACGTAGAGATATTTGACAGAAAAATGAGCAAGCTGGAGGAAGACGACAAGCCTCTCTGCTTGCTGGGCGTGGAAACCGGTCATAGAATAAATGCTCACTTCAATATATAGATGTATACATATATGGTATACGGTATGTATGTATATATATAAGAGCGTAGCAAAATAGAGGTCCTTCAGGCTCTCACTGCTCCTTCTTTGGTGTATCAATCCAAAAGTCTGATTTATCTATACCGTCAGAATCATCTGAGCTTTCCCCCCAAAGACAAAACTTGATCATTTTCTTCAAATTTGAGTCTATTAACCCGTTGTCCAAGGACGATCGCCACGATTCAGCGGAATTCTGGTCATCCTCCACCACTTCTTCAATCTCATTAAAATCTAGAAGGTGTGGGATGTTCTCCAGTATTATAGCTTTGTTGATAAGAGACGCTATTTCCTTCCTCAGCCTGAACTCCAATAACTCTTTCAAACTCTCCGGAAGCTGATCATTATTACTTTTATCAGCACTTGAGTACAAAAGTAACGTCATTGTAAGTTCCAGCTCTTCCATGAACTTTGAGTTTTTCAACGCTTTGCTGGTTAGTTTCTTCCTAGCAAAGTCAATAATACTCAATATAAAGTCATCCCTGTCTTCTGCTTCATTATCACGGTACTCTTCATTATGCGACTTGATCATCTCTATCAGGTTCATTAACAACAACTTGAAGTGTAGAAATTGATTCTTTTCCAGTAAGTCTGGGTACCGGATCTTCAACTTATCTATTACTAGCTGTACATCCCCTTTCAGTAAATCTAGCTTGATCTCTTTCCGAAAATGGATTGAATTACCCCCATCGTAGCCCACTTGTTTATATTTGTTGTAATCCATCCCAAGTTCTCCTGCGAATTGAATTGCTGTCGATTCGTATCCCTCGAAGAGTAGATAGTTCATGACAAGTTTATTGAGTTGCTCCTTGCTAACATCCTGAATTTCGTACTTTTTTGACATTATATTCCTATCCACGATACTATCTGCCTCTTCTTGATTCAAATTATCCCACCAAAGAGCATCTTAGTAGACAAACGTATAATCTGTCACTTATTGGCGAGTTTGGTGAATGGGTGTATCTGACATGTATCACGTAATCTATCTAAACTTCAACATAAACTAACCGAATCTTCACCAAGTGATGTGATTTTTTTGCATGACCAGGGTAATTTAGTAATTTAAAAGCGCTTGAAGTGTATCGTGTGGCATTTTATATATTTGTGTGCTTTTTCCCCAGGTTTTCTACAGGTCAGTGAATTATTATTATTACATAGAATAAATATAAAATTCAACTGTACACAGTTTTGTAAAAACAATCATAGACTCATTTGGTTTCTTTGTCTTCTATAAAGACGGTTTCTGCCTTTGGCTCAAATCCTTCCTCAAGTTTTAGTTCCTTTCTCAAGTGGCTGTTCTTTTCTATTGTTTTTCCTCTACTGGACCAAACGCCTCCTGTAAATCCACCTTTTTCAAATATACCGTTAATGTCTTCCAGCTCTAGACCAGCAGTTTCTGGATAAAACGCATAGATGAATGGTATAAAGGAAGCATTCAAAACAGAGAAAATGATGAACGATTTCCAGTCTAGGTTTTGAATCAGGATAGGTGTGATTTTAACAACCGCATACACAGACATCCAGTTCCAGCCTGAAGCAATGGCACAGGCTTTGGCTCTAAGTCTAGTAATATTGATTTCAGACCCATAAAACCAAGGAACTGGAAGCAGGCCCACAGAGTAGAATATCTGAAAGAGGAAAATGAAAGAAACGGCACCATAAGCGGACTTTTTTTCCTGTAGAGAAAGTAAGATTGTAACCATAATAAAACAGAAACTCAAACCTGCACAACACCAAAGTAAAAGAGTTCTTCTTCCATATCTATCCATAATAAAGACAGGCAAACAACTTCCAATCAAGAAGGTAATTGAAGTACAACCACCCAGTATTCTAGAGATATTTGGAGTGAATCCCATTGTATTTTCATAAATCGTTGGTGCATAGTAGTTGATCATATTAGAGCCACTGAACTGTTGCATTAACATAAGACCAATGGTCAGCAACAATCTTCTGAAATTTTGAGTCTTTCCCATACCTAGAAATTCTTTAAACTTGAAAGGACCGTCCTTGAACTCTTCATCTATGGCTGACTGGATATCAAAGAATTGTGTTTCAACTTCAGTAGAATCTTTTGGTTTGTCTAGTAGATCAGAAATTAGCTGTTTGGCTTCCTCAGGTCTTTCATGAGCTGCCAGCCAACGTGGAGTTTCTGGTAAGAAGAGTGCCATTATTATCAATAAAACAGCGAACACGCCTTGGAAACTAACAGGAAATCTCCATTCAAAGCTATTAGTACTGAAACTTGTACCATAACCAATCCAGTACGCGATAACTAGACCCAAGATTGTGACAGTACCTTGTAAGGTCAATAGTGCACCACGAAGGTGACTTGGAGAACATTCTGACTGTAATGTTGGTACGGTACTCGAGTTCATACCATTTCCAAGACCAGTGATCACTCTTCCTGCAATAAACATACCCAAGCCGTTAGCTGCGCCTAGAAAGATAGTACCGATAGCCATTAAAGTACCACCAATCAAAATTGACTTTCTTCTACCTAATCTTTCACCAGCAAAATAACAAAAGATAGAGCCACCAACACATCCAAGATCATACGAACCAGTTATATCACCTTGTAGATTAGCATCTGGGAAGTTGAAATCTTTATTGAAGACAGGATGCGAGATGACACCAGACAAGACACCTTGGTCGTAACCAAGAAGCAAAAATGCCATCAAACTCGTCCCAGTGATGCAGTATAGTAGTCGTTTACCCTTATAGATTTCGTTGTATTTGACAATATGCATATTGAACGAGAACTCTATTATTCTGTGGCACTCATCACTACACCCTATGGTAATTGGAGTCTCTCACTATACTTATATACAACATATCATATAAAGAAGATAACATTTTGAGGTTGGGTTCACCATACAAAAACACCGGTGTAAGATCATACCGGATGGGGCAATTATGACAACTCATGTACGATGTCACAAGCTTCTTCATCTGGCATTTTGGAATTAATCCAGATGTATTTCTCCACTTTTTACCAAGAAATGAGCCGTTGGGAAAAGGGAGACAGTTTTTCCGAGCATTTCCAGTTGGACTCTGAAATTCATACTGAAGGGAAAGCAAGAGTCACATCGTTTATCAGCTCAAGGGTTTGAATGGACTATGATGTTTCTTTCTTTGTCATTCGCTGTCATGTCAACTGATGTTACTTCTAAGTTTGAAACTGTTAAATGCACTCCATCATCATTCCTTACGGATCTCAGTCGCATTCCGATTTTTTGATTCAGAGATATGCAAATTGGGTAACGGAGCAGTGTCCCTTGCAAGTACTTTTTCCCGTCCCCAATATTGGACCTGCGAGTTTTTTTTATTCCTAGGGAACTATGTAAGGCTATGTATACGGCATTGACCTAGTGCTGGTAGCCGACTCTAACTAGGAACGGGCTGTGCTTTACTTGGAATGGAGACCAGATACCTTTATGCGTTGATGCATCTTGTGCGGAGTACTTTAAGGTGTGGTGTGGCGGTTATCAACATCATTCACTGATGAATTTTCGACTTTGATTTCCTAATCGGGTGTTTCCATGTCCTTTTAAAGAAGATCACACACCAATAGTAGATTTGCAGTGTTGTTGAATCCCTAATCGAAGTTTGTCAAACACACAAAGTAGTCTGAGTGTTAAAACTCATAAAACGCCTCCCCTTCCAGTAAAATGAACTTAAAATGAACGAAAAGCACTGAAAATAGGTTTAAGGAACTGTTTGCCTTATAACGGAAAAACATGGTGGTGATATGTTCCTCGAATTTTTGACATTTATGATAAGTGACGTAATAGACCAAACTGACACATAAGGAAGAGAAAAGAACTGAACGTAAGAATATAGTATGTGATGGATACGTAGAGTTGTGGTTGGTACTGAAGAAACAGATACATATAGAGGAAAGGCTGTCAATTGAAATAGATTGGTATCTTCAGCCGAAATAACTAATGTAGACATTAGATATACGAAATATGAGAAGAGAGCGAGATCAACTATTCACCACAAGGCTAAGAGGTAATGCGCCCTTACTTACGGATAGCAAGGTTGAAAACAGATACGTTGTTCCTGGTTAAACTTGTTACTTATTATTCCTGGTAATATTTCCATTTGCCATAACATGTGAACAAGGAGAGAAGAAGATACACGACAAAAAATACTCCTTGAAAAAGGAATCAACCCTGATGAGGAAAAACGACTTGTTTGCGTTCCCTTAATACGTCCCACTTGAGGAACACAGTATTTATCTAACAAATATCTAAAAATCTACATCTCAAAACCATTATTGTCATTAAATTAACAGCTATTGACGTAAACTGGGAGTAAATTGGCAGAAGCAAAAAATTACATCTTCATACCGTAGTACTTATATATACCTCTTTCAAAATCACCGAAGGTTTCATCAGCATCAAACAGAACACCCTTACTCAGACTGATTTTTTTATTGGCTAACCTCAGGAAGTAAGGTAGTCTGATGATAGGAATGATTTTTTCACCTGTATTGATATTATATTCAACCAAACCTAACTTTTTGGAATTATCAGGATTTCTCTCATCATCTACTTTAAATAACCAGCCTCTTCTGCCACCTGAATCGTATACCTTCCATTTTATCTTTTCACCGTTCACTCTATGATTTAACTCACCCCCCATAGATTCCAAGTCATTTATGATCTTGATTGAGAACTCAAATGCCATCAATGAAGGACAACAGTTGAGAAAATTGGGGTTATCAATCGCCCAGCGAGAAATATGCGAGTTTTTTGAAAGGTCAACAAATTCAAGCTGTTGATAGTATAAATCCTCCTCCATTTCCGTTTGAGATAGTGGAGGAATAGGTGGGATACTGGACAGGCTAGCCAAGCTCAGTGTTGACTCTGCCGTTTCATTAGACTTATGAGGAGGTCTCAAAAATTCAATGATCGAGTGTATATCCAAGTTATTGTTGGCAAGGGAAATGCTCTTTAAATTAATGAACTTTTTCTTGATCACCATCAAGTTTTCGAAAGTGACATCTAGTCCACCAAGGTTCAAGTAGGTGAAGTCACAATCAAACATTTTCAATAAAAATGTCAATTGGTTGTTGTTCAATGGAGTGTTTGTTGAAGAGTCACATTGGAGATTAAGCCAAACCAGTCTGTTAGACGTTATGCAAGGATGATTAATAAAAAAGTTGATGAGCTCTCTGGTAGTTAGTTGAATGCAGTACGCTAAGGAGAGATGTGTCAGCTTAGCTGTTTTAGGAATCAAGTTCAATGTCTTGGAAGTCACCTGAGTATGTGTCAAGTCCAGTTTCCTGACGTTAGATAGGTTTAGCAACAGTCTCTCAATTACCCAATCCGGTAAATCAGTACAGTCATGTAACGATACGTCTGTGATGTTTGCAATTCCCGGCTTCTTTATAATGACGCGCTGGAAATTAGAAACAAATATCTCTCCAGAGCAACCACAGAAGTCGACAGCTTGTAGATATCTCATCTTGTTGAACAAAAAATTCAGTAAATCAGCATCCAGATCATCTTTGATGTTCTCACTGGCTAAAAACTCTTTCAAATACGGGACTCTTTTCAAACAGTCCAGAATGGTTTTCGAGGTAACCATCTGGATTTCTTTATTCATTTTACCAGTGCGTCCCAGTCCAATGGATGTGAATTCTTGGAAATCAAGTACCTTGACATACTGCCCCAGCTGTGGTTTGTTTGTTATTGAGTTTAGGAACACATCGAATGTCTGCGGTGTCTTGAAAATGCAATACTTGTAGATAATCTTTTGCACCAGACGGTAGAACAGCTTATTTATGTGAAGGTTAGACCTCAGAAATATCTGAATATTACTGGAGAGCGAAGATGCGTTGTTTTGCATCAACTGATAAAACTGAAATTCTAATATCTTGAATATGATCTCGGGAGGAAATGGGCTATTATCATAGACATATTCATTGTTGTTTGTTTGCATTTAGATCTCTGTGTGGTTGATTAATAGTGAATTGAGTACAATCCTAAGAAAAGGAACAAAAGAAAACAAAATCCCTTGTTTGACGCGATGTAACAAGTACAATGACTCTGCCCTAAACTTGAATTGGTTAGACTATTGGGAAACTGTTCGTTAATCGAGGAGCTCTCCTACTTTGGTAGACACTTGTAGACCTTTTTGATTTTATATTGTTGTTTTCCTTTAGGCATGTTGTTTTGGGAAACTGGAAAATTTATTTTGACGTTTTTAGTGGTTTTGTGCCGTGTCAAAATTATGCTTCAGCCTGTTCTCCCCCCAGAACTAGGGGGCTGGTAGGACACGGTAAGTGGCTGTAACCTTCCACGTCCGCCTAGAGCGGAAAAAATAGTGCAGCTGCTCCGTGCGTGTGGGAACCGATGAGCTTCGTATACTCAATGAGACTTAGATAGTAGAAGTTGTATCTTCAGGGCCCAAAGAGCCAGGATGAGGATCCAAAGAGCAGTTTTGATACCCAGAAGAGAGACCTGTCAGACAAATGCCATAGAGACATGCTTTTCAGTACTTCAACTGCCTCATGGAGAAGCAAATAGGTGACAAGACCTATAATCAGTACTAGGACTATGAGTCTAGTGAATTTCGTGGCATCACTCAGTATGTCATACCAAAATCGAAGAAGCAACGCAGTGTTCGAGTTGTTGTTCAGATTCTCATATCGGCTATTCTGTAAACGCTCTTGGCTAGTTGCATCCTGATCAGATACCTCTGCTTCGAGATGAAAAGTTTGTCTGTGGTTTAACGGACTAGTGTACCTGTTTCGACTGGACTCTACAGATGATTCCACAGGCGTGCTTTTAATTGAGGCCTGGTGAAAGGCACCTACCGTAGTAGTAGTGGCTTCCACATGAGGTATCAGTTGATCTGTTTGTTTCTGCTTTGATCTGATTGTTTTTCTGTATGAGTTCTTCAACTTATGCGAAAATGTGCTCGCCTTCATTCTAGCAACGCCTATTTCAGGTACTGGTGTATTTATGTCTAACAAAGATCCACCTGTCCACTAGAAGTGCGCAGCAGAGCTTTCGTATTGCTGAATGATCTAAATAGTTCTAAATCAAGAGCTGAATTAATTTGTTTTCACGTATATCTCAGTACATCTGAGACAGTCTCCGTAAACAAATGGACGTAAATCTGGGAATGATAACAAACGCGCCTGCAACTACAATCCACATTGTTCATAAAGTGTCCATGCTCAGTCAGTTTATTAACGCACAGATATCACTAGTCAGAAATATTAACTGTGACTTTCAAATCTCCTTCCAGGTATTTGTTATACACCAGCTACTGTAAAGGTTTCATCACTTCCTCGTATAGTAGTTTTTTCATCTGATCTATATTGAGATCATTGTTCTCATCAAACTCCCAAAACGACTCATCGATAGGAACAGCATTAGGTTCGTCATCAGGGTCATGATACAGTTGTAAGTAAGGGTGGCTCAAAGCATCTTCAACTGAAATTCTTTTTTGTGGATTGAAGGTTAACAGCTTCTCCAACAAATCGATTGCCAATGGGTTAGTGTCTTGCGGAAATATTTGCTGCAAAGGTATTTTCTTTCGGAATGGTAGAGACCTTATGTATTCCCTGGCTCTTTTGGATTTGATATTATGGTAATCTTCCATTACTGGAGTCCCCAGTACTTCCATTATTATCCAGAGCTGATTATGATAATCACGTCCTGGGAACAATGGCTTACCACTTAGCATTTCGGCAAGGATACAACCCACGGACCATACATCAATTGCCGTTGTATACTCCTGAAATGTCAGCATTATTTCAGGGGCCCGGTACCATCTGGTGGCTACGTACTCCGTCATATATCCAAAATTGTTCTCGCTGGATGCGATCGATCTTGCGAGACCAAAGTCACAAACCTTCAAATCACAATTTGAGTTGAGGAGAAGATTTGATGGTTTCAAGTCCCGATGAAGGACGTTAGCAGAATGCATCGCTTTGAGTGCTCTCAGGGTTTGATATGTGAAATATTGAACATGGTCATCGCTCAACTTTTGCGATTTTACAACACGGTGAAGATCTGTTTCCATTAACTCTTGCACTAAATACACCTCGTTGAACTCCTCGAAACTCTTTGGCTTCTGAAGATCTAATATACTCACGATATTTTCGTGGTTATTGAAATGTTTCAGAAGTCTAATTTCCCTTAGTGTTCGAAGACAAAACATGGGTTTCTCGAAAGGCATTATTTTCTTGATCGCAACCTTTGTATTCGTTGGCTTGTGTATCGCTGAGCACACTAGACCATATGCGCCTTCGCCCACAATCTCTTGGACTTGATAATAATCTGATACATTAAATGATACTTTGCGTGCTTGATCCATAGCTATTGAAGTGTGAAAAAAAAAAAATTAATGAAATTCCCTCGAAGGCCCTATACCTTCTCTATCACCTATGTGTATACTTCTTTACTCTGAAGGTGAACTATCCTGCTATAATAAGAAAGTATTGAACTTTACATTTTATTTTATAAGTTTCAGCTATAACATGAAATTTCACTTACATTTTCCTATGAAACCATTATCAAGTCGATTATGTCAGCCACTCATATATAATCAAAACACCAACACAGCATGAGGAAATAATGAAACAAGTGACGTTAATACACTAGTGACTACTATGCGAAAAAATGAAAAGATCTCACATTATATTTCAGATTGACTCTAATAATTTAATGCCTTTTTTCAACAAATTTCCAGATTTGTCCAATATCTTGAAGAATCTTAGTAAATCGTAACAGGAATCCCATAAATCATCGTCTTTGGCATTTATGTAAATCAGTTTCAGTATTTCAAGTAATTTCTGCTCATTGTATTCTTCGGTGGTTACTATAGGACTATCTTGTCTTAACTCTTTTCTCCGTTTGTCTCTATTCCGTCTTTTTTGTGACTTGGATAGTTTTTTATTCTGTTCTGTAGGTGTTACAATGGACTCTTCGTTATTGGTAATTTTCGAAGTAACTAGTTTGTTTTGATCATTATAGTTCAAGAAGATGATGATAAGAATTGATAGAGTCTTAAACTGTTTCATTTCAATTGACTTGTTAATCAAATCATCAGATGTCAATTTGAGCACATCTAATAAGTAGTTCCAATGCTCCATTTCTATTTTTCTCAGACATTTCGAAACTATATTTAGCTCAAAAACTGAATTATGTTTGATCAGTGAAATTAGTCTAGTGATGAACTCCTGCTCCGGCTCTTTTTCGTCATCTTCTATAGTCTTATATAGGAGTAGCTCTAGTGCATATTGGAAGTTTTTGTATTTAGTGTATTTGTCAAAAATTGTTCCAGTGTCATGATTCAGATGAGTGATTTCAAATTTGATCAGATCATGTAAAAATATTGAACTTTTAGTCAAGAGTTTATGTAACTCCATTGATTTTTTTATAACAATTTCGTTTTCAAGCGTAATGTACAATCCGTTGTTTATATTGAGCAAAATTGGATAATAGTCCCGCGATAACGCGATCTTGAGAACTGATTCATTGACAGTTGTTTGGTTCTTTCCTAAGTTTTCAATCAACTTAGAAAATTCTTTGATGATCACTAAGGAGTCACCATTGAATAGGTAATAACTTTCATCGGTAATCTTATAGAAATACTCCACCTTTTCAAAAAGCAGAAATTTCTCAAAAGAATTTTTTTCATGTTTCAAAAGAATCAATTGATTGTTCTCTTGAATCAAGAGGTCTTGTGAACCAGACTTGATCATAGTGATGTTTTGAATAGCTCTTGATGAACTGAAGATTTTCTCGAATGACATAATTTTCAAAAGATCTATCTTTATACCTTTATTAAGCAATATCTCAACTCTGAAATGATAGAATTTCAAGTTTTCAGTCAATAATATGATATCCTCTGCCAAAACATTGAATGTCTTTATGCTTGAACCAAAATCATATTTGAAAATGATTTGGCTGGAATCAAAGGTGACCTCACTGTTAAAATTCTTGAAATCAAAAATTATCAGTTCTGATTGAACTTTTGTTCTGTTAGTTATGATAAGAAGGTTCAGTTTAGCAAGCCATGTGAGGTTTTCAATGTTCATTTCATGGTTATAATCATTGATATAGAAATTCCAATCATTAGAAACAAAACTATGAACCAGCAAACCCTTCCCATTGGTAAGTGCTAGGAACTTATAGTCGTTGGACAACGAAACATGACTAATATACATCAACTGATGAAACTCCTCAAAGGGAACTTTGATAATATTCCAGTTATCTGTTTTATTCTCATAACCAGAATATAAGTGTATAGTTGCATTGGACACTAAAATAGGCCTTTGGAGGGTGTAATTGTTGTAGTTTCCCACACTCAAGTTTGTCAGTAAGGGCACAACATATAGATTTAAGGTGTCCGATAATAGGGCATACGACTGGTCCGGTAAAACATCATAGCATGTGATCTTAGACAACCATGGAAGTTTGAGATCGCTGAACTCGGAGCTTGTGAAGAATGATGAGCCAAAGATTGAGCTTAAAGACCAAGTGCCATTGTCAAAAAGAACACGGAACGATGTGTTTTGTTTCGCCCATTTTACATATTTGATTGGCAGGTTATACGAGACTTCAGTAACTAGTGATCGAAGATTGAAATTGTAGATTGAAACCTTTTGACGGTCTGAATGGAGTGCAAGAATTAAACTGAGTTTCAGGTTGATGCATGCATCCACGACATCATCAATAATGAAGTCTTCGATTTTGGAAAAAGAAGATGAACTTCTCGTATATAGAAGTCCATGGTTTTCTGTATCAATTGCAAGGAACAGGGAGGGCGATTTGGCTTCTAGTGGGCGGGAGTGTACGAGCTTATTAACAGGGCGTCCTTCGAACTTGATATTATCGTCGTTGGAAGTATGCAGGTCCAAAAATTGGATATTTTTCGAAGTGGTCAATGCGATTTCATATCGACTCAAGAGTAAATAGTCCTTCAAGCCATGGTGAATCTTCAAAACAACTTTGAATCGCAGCTGGTAGTTCTCTATTGGGTTTTCAATATGTGCCTTGTCAAAAAATGACTGCTGAGAACTCAGCACAAGTCCATTCTGCAGTAGCTCGTTTGATCTGTTGAACACCATAAGCATCTCACTGTCTTTATGTACAATTGAGTACACCAGCAGAAACTCCTTGTCTGTAGCAACACCGATCAAGTCTTGCTCGTAATTACGCTTCATTGATACGTTTTTACCATACTTCTCGAGCGATTCCTGAGACCGTTCGTGTGAAGATATGATGACATGATGCTGGGCATCAAATAGCAGAAGCGAGTCTGTCGCTAGCAAAGCTGTAGGGAAGCGCGCTATCTCTGGTGTGTCAATCTGGAAAATCCCATGTTCTGGGACGACCTTGGGGGCTATGTACGGCCACACCATCAGTCAATTCTCTACGTCAGCAGCAACACAAACAAAACAACTAACTGCCAGATTATGTTATCTTTTTTTCCTCTTAGTAGTATACAAACCCACAAACCACCAATTCCGGTTAGGTCACATGATATGTCCTACTACTTGTCTTTGTCTTGGGGCGGAGCGGGTTTGATGTCTGGGTGTGACCCGTTCTTTGTCTCCCTTTTTTATTTCTTTTTTTGCGTATTGAAAACTTGGCACAAAATTCACAAACTTCATTGGCTCGCAAAACGGTGACAAAATTTGATTGATATAAAAAAACCTTCGCCAAATCCAACTTTCAGGATCAACAAAACAATACACACAGAAGAACAGCAAAAGAACAGAAAAACAATGGAGATGTTCGTTTCACAAGCGCCTAACTTGCCTCAGCCTAAGCTCACGTCGCAGGCGCTTTCTGACAACGCAGCCTCTTCCACTGTGCTAAATCCAGGCTCAAATGATAACCACAATGATAATCACAATAATAGTAGTATCGGCGGTGGCGGCATCAACGAGCAGGAGACTTATCGCCAGCAGCGCCAGCCATCAAAGGCGGCTACCATCTCTTCGAATGACAGCAACTCCCCACTGAACTCACAGTCGCCACAGTCGTTCTCCTCCGCGTCGTCAGCAGACTCGCCAAATAGACTAGGAACCAACATGGCAGCAACTATGTCACAGAACATCCCTTCACTATCATACGTCACCAAACAGGCCGACCAGCTCAACCAATATCATCAAAGTATGGCCCAGGCCCAACCGCTGCCGCTACATGCTGGTAACTACAACGCTATTCCTTCATTGAACTCGATCTTGGATACCTCTGGGCTGACTTTAAACACAGGAAATGTTCACCCACCACATCCAAAGACAATGATTCCAGATGCGAATATCGGATCTATCCCAAGCCAACAACAGGCTCCATTGGAACCACCGAAAAAGTTGAAATATTTGAGAAAGAACAACGATGACGATCACAAGGGACCACTTTTCTGTAAATGGGGAGATTGCAAAGAAATGTACCCAAACGCGGAAACCTTGTACAACCACTTGTGTGATTATCATGTGGGTAGAAAATCAAATAGAAACCTCAACTTGAACTGTGATTGGGACGGTTGCAAGATCCAGACAGTAAAGAGGGATCACATCACATCTCACATAAGAGTTCACATTCCGTTGAAACCTTTCTTGTGCACAACATGTACTAAAAGATTCAAGAGACCTCAAGATCTGAAGAAGCATATTAAGACTCATGCGGACTCTGCCACTAAGGCCGCTGCAAAGGCTGCAAAGCAGCAAGATTTCCAACACCAACCACAAAAGACTGGCTACTACGGCTTTGAGCCTCACTTGAATCCACAGCAACATTTCGGGCAATCTCAAGGCCCAACATCAACCTTTGACAACTTACTTTCTTTAGACAACTACGAGTATGGTCCTGCAGGTGATCTATCCAGAAAGAGAAAACCAGAAGTTGTTAATCAGTTTTTTGATGATATCAAAAAATCCAAGATTTCACCTCGTTATAACACTGACATGATCTCCAAACTAAACTCTTTGGAGTATAATCTTGGTTCTGAGTACTCTTTACCCCCACTTTCAAATACTAATGGTTCTGTCGGTAGTAAATTTTACAAAAGCAATCAGGAGTTGTATGACACCAACTCTTTCTTCAATCAATTATCCGCATCTTTAGATCAATATCCAATCAACTTCAGCTCATTGTCGACTACCAATACCTTGCCACAATTAAAGAGCGAATCACTTCAACAGGCCTCCTCAAACGTTGCTCAAACTGGTCTATACCCAAATCTTTCTAACAGTTCTGCTACTTCTTCAAACACACATTCCACATTCTCATATCCTCAAATAGCATCGAGATTCGACAATTTCTCAAATACCAATGATCGTCGCTATAATGTTGGAATTAATCAAAAGAGTTCTAACTTCCAGGATGTCAGCAAGAATACTGAGAATGAATCAGTTAACACCAAAGTTGATGACTTGGCTGCTGGTCTGGCCAACATCGAGATCAATGATGATAGTTTATCCAGACACAGAAAGTTGATTAGATCGATTCAAATTAGACTTGCTGAAATGATTAGAGATGTGGAAAACCAAAAGGAGGCTCAAGAGGAAGACATCAAAGCTGAGTTGTACCCACGCATTGCTGCCTATTAGATTTCTGTTGTGTATTGGTTCAAGAGGTTTTGTTGAACTCATCATGTTATGATTTTATGATTCTATGTGTTATTCGGTATGTTCTTTCACAAATTTTTTATATCGTTACCAATTTTATTCTTATTTCTGTTTTATATCACAATTTTATTACCAAAGCTTGTTCTGACATTCAGTATTGTTTGTTCTTTACCTGTATTCTCTATAAGTTAAGTTGATTTTCAGACTACAGATATCATATTTCGTCTATATCATTCAGTGTAAAAAAAGAGTACTATATACAAGTAAGTGTCTCATCTATTTTACTCTGCTACGCTAATCACACCAGAGCCCAAACATCTGTCTCCGTGATAAATTGCAAGGTATTGGCCTGCTGCAATTGCTCTTTGCTTTTCTTTCAGTCTCACAATGTATTTCCCCTTGTCTGTCTCTATAAGTTCACTCACAGGTTGAGACTTCTGAAGTGATCTGTACTGCACTGTTAATTCTTCTACTGGAAATTTTGTGATAGGTTCTTTAGCCAAAGAAGTGAAATCGTTAACATAAATCAACTGCTTGAAAAGTTTTTCATTGTTAACACCTTTTACTATAGTTATTTCGTTTGTTTGAAAGTTTTTATGACTCACGAACCACACGCCTTTGTACTTTGGATCACCTTGCGGCATTGACACACCTGACTTTTGGCCTATTGTGAGACTCCAGAGCCCCTGATGTTGTCCCCATACTTTTCCATCTTCTGTGATGATATCTCCTGGCGTCTCGTCAATAAAATTTCTCAAAAAGTCACTAAAAGATCCCTGTGTTGGATTAACAAAGCACAAACCTGTTGAGTCAGGCTTTGAGGCTACTGCCAAATCAAGTGAGCGAGCGATCTCCCTCACGTGTGGTTTAACATAATGACCAATAGGTAGTAGAAGCCTTTTGAGAACGTCTGCATTGATCTGTGAGAGATAATAACTCTGATCTTTCTCCGTATGAACAGCCTTCAGGAGCTGCATCTCACCTGTCTTTTTGTCTTGTAGCACCCGAGAATAGTGTCCTGTTACTAGCCACCAATCATCACCATCGCCGTACTTATTTCTTAGATACTCGACCAATTTACCAAATTTAACATGCCTGTTACAGTTGATATCAGGGTTAGGGGTAATGCCTCTTTGGTAGTCCTGAATCATTGGCTCGAACACATCTATCCAATATTCCTTCTCGAAATCAACAATTTCATAGTCTGCAATACCCAGTTGATTGACCACTTTCTCGAAATCCTTCATGTCTTGCTCAAGACATTTCTCTGAGTCCAGCTGGCTCCAGTTCCTCATAAAGATCCCCTTCACCTTATTATATTTTGAAGCATATAGATGTGCTGCAACTGAGGAGTCAACCCCAGAAGACATTGCAACAACTATAGTATCAGATGCTTTTGGCTCTAGTTGTCTCATACCATCAGGCAAAAAGGCGCTTGTATGAGATATACCTCTTCTAAACCCACCAGTTCGCATCACTGGCACAACCCTTGGCTGGCATGACAGGACCCCTGTCCTCAGTATCTGTTTGAGCATTAGCTCAGTCTTCTAATATATTAAATACAAAGAAGTCGAGACATATTATGAATTTTTCATATAATCAAAAAAATTTATACATACAGATAAGAACCTCAAAAGAAAGTGAACGGAGAGACTAAGTTGGCCCAAGACTGAGTAGGCCCATATACATACATGTCAACTTTGTTATCATGTGGGAAGAACCAAGGAAAAACAGCTCTGCTGGCGTTGAGTCGGATGCGAGCTGCTAATAAGGTGTTCAACAACCTCAATCTCAGAACATACGAAGAGGTAAACGAGGATGTGATGCAAATAAAGTCGAGATCAGGAATGGAAAATGAAGTCAGTGAGTCATTCTGTGACCAGATTGTATTTATTGACAAACCCATCAAAGAATTTAACATGCAAGAGGTTAAGAACCTCGTGGAACTGGATACAAAGCATACCAACGTTAAGTTCAAGCTCGTAACAGATAATACAGAGTTGAATGAGTCAAGTATAGATCCTAACTTTCGACGTTTACTGAATAATGGACTTTACTACGGCATATACATGAACTCGCCCCAACAGTGCTCGAAACATCTGGAATCCCTCATGGTGAATGCTAAGAGAGAAGAGAGACAAGTATATTTGTCAGAGACACCTGATTCGAAAGGTAGCTGCAAATATGTGGAATTTCCTAATCACAAGCTGTTCAAAGTACCAATTGAGATAGATGGGGAGATGTACTTTTTGGAGACTCAGGCTTTGTCCATCTTGGCAAGGATGAGGTCCATAGGAATACCATCAAACCATCCAAATGTGAAAAAGCTAAGACGGTTGGGAAAGGTGAATAATCCATTTGACTCACGCAGTACTATTTCGTTGCTAGAAGTCGATTCTCAACTAGCTGAAGACAGGAACAACTTGGTAGCAATGGTCCCAAAACACATTTTAGCACATCAGAAATATTTTAGGGTCATTCAGAACAGTTATCCGGGGCCAATTCAATACGAAGGTAAGACATATACACTGACAGATCTATCAGGGTTATTTGCAAGAAAATTCGGTATTCAGAAGAGCATCTTCGAGATTGTTCCTTTCATTGTGAAGAAGTACGTTCTTGACGAAAATGAATTGACAGTCACAATCAATAACCGTGAAGTGCTAAATCGTGAGAAGTTTCCACATCTGCCATCAGTTCAAGGTGGACCAATTGATGCTTGGAAGCAGAGAGACTCAGAGACTCCTTTGAATCTTATTCCTCCTCACTACATTTCAAAATGTATTGATTTCAAAAAGACTTACGAAAGACAGGTTCGGTCCCAAAATGAGGTCATGATTACTTCTGATATACTCAGAAGTGTAATTTTGCACAATGAAACTACTTCAAACTATTTGTTTATGGACAGAGTAGCAACATTGAAAATATTGACAGCCTGCCTTGAAATCTATAAACGCAGATATCGCACAACTTATAAATTTCAATGGGATTTGGTTATCTATTTGAGGAACAGGGAAACAAAGTATTTTCACGATGAAGCATTGCTAAGACAGTTTCAGTCTCTATGTCATGAAGAAATACCATTTGGGGACTTTGTTGTTAATTTATTAGACTACATGATTGTTGATAGTGAACTACGGACACATAATGATATCTCACCCAAAAATCTCGCTACCAAAGACGAAAAGGTTCTTAATGTATTTCTTTTCAATATAATTATGAGAATTTTGAAGGATCATGCTTGCTACAACTTTCCTGAGCTCAGTAACTATTATCAACATTCGCTGGGTCTGGCACATCAAAAGCAATCAGAGTTAAAATCGACAATGGTGACAAACAAGTGGGATAACTACATTTCGTATCCGATCACACCAAGACTTCCATTCATTGTCCATCCATTTCAAGTTCGCGGTGGCATTTTAGATCAAATACCTGCATTAATTGCGCAGTTACACATGATCATTGAACTACCCGAGCCATATAAGTATCAAATCTTAATACGTTCAGCTCCACAGGCAAGTGTCACTCTATCATTAGACTTGATCAATAAATTTGCGAACAGACTAACCGGTTCTAATGTTATTATCAATAACAAAAAAGACAAGCAAGTTAGACTGATTGTGGACTCGGAGCTCTATCGTGATGAGAAAGCAGCAACAACGGTCAATACAGTGCTAAATGTCAAAAGATACATGCAACCTGACCCATGGGTTCAAAGATTGAAGCCGTTCAAGTTTTTGAGTGATGCCAGATTAGCTGAAGTCGTTAAGTCTGTTGAAAGCTGTCTAAAGGCAGAGGCCTTAGAGGAAACTTTGAAGCAGGAAGCCGCAGGGGAAATTACAGAAGCTACAAACACTGAAAAAAATAGCATCCTGGAGGATAATACGCCAATAAAGCAAAAGGTAAACATCAAACTGTTTAGAGAAGTCTTCCAAGAATACGCAAAGCAAGATGTGGCACAGAACATCGCAGTCGTTATCAGAGACAACATGTCAGTAGAGCAAGGAGACAGTGAATCACAAGTCTTGAAGACAATTTCCAGAATAGAGCTGTACATTGACATGTTCACCAAGTTACTAGACAAAAAGTTTGTTATCGATTTTGTCAAGCAGTACCAAAGCCCAGAGATAACAGTAGAAGGGATGGAATCTATCGAAGATATCGAATCAAAAGTCAACGAATTCAAGGAGCTCCTGTAAATCATAGCAAAGCTCGTTATTCTGCACACTTGCACCAGTTGTTTATATTTTCATTCAAGTTTAAATAGTTCTGCATCAGGTTGATGCTTCTAACCAGTAGATAGTTATACTTCAGTTGCAAGTTTTGTAGTTCTTCGAGGTACCGCTGCTTGTCTATCTGCGGAACATTGATTGTGTAGTGTTTCTCCAGGTCCATCACCTTGCCCAGATCGTGTACAATTCTCTGAATCTTGTCCATCTCGGAAATTATAACATTCCTTTTATACTGAATGCTGTCCTCGTCTCCATCGTCATCCAAAGACGAATCCGGCTCCAAATCCAGAATCCCGCTCGATCGTATCTTGTTGAGTGCAGCTATCAAGCGTTGCACGCCTGGATTGCTCTGAATACGACCATCCACCAACGATTCCAACTGTTTCAGCGATTTGAAGACTGTTGAGCCTTTATTTAAGCCCTGCTCATAAACTTCTTTCTGTCCTGTATTTCCACTGGTAAAAGGGCCTGTATCCAGCACAGCCTCAACCTCTTTCACTCTTTCCAGCAGCCTGTCCATCGCAGCTATTTCAACACGCTCAATCTCTCTATCACAACTCATCTTCCCACAAGTACATATACTCTCATTAACTTATTCCGTCTTTCGTTGCACTAATAAAGTCGGTATTTACCCAAAACGGAAACACGTAAATACAAAACCGTGTTGTTACTGTGGCTACAATCAGCACGTACCTCACAAACTGCTCAAAGTAGCCTCAGGGCTGCGTCCAGTCGGTGTTTAAAGCAGAAGAAGATGTAAGTGCATCCTCTCTCCCTCATACACTCTTGTAGCAGCAAAAACTATGCGTTTCGTGCGCTATTTGGCCCCTGTAACGTCTCACACTGTGTTTTCAGTATCATGTGACAGTCGTATTAGGAAAGGTTGTGAGCATTGGTTGTTATCTGGTCAGTTTTTTTTTTCTTTTGTGTGAAAAACGTCGAAAATTCATTTAATTTGTTTATTTTCAGCACAACGAGACAGGTAAAAAAGTATACAAAATGGTTAGTAAAAGTAGCTGAAATCACGCAGTTAGAGTTTGTACTTGGTACAGGGGCACATACGGCAGCACGAATGCATATTGGACTGCATTTTGGTCAATTGCAGTGATACAGAGAGGTGAATTGGATACGTTTTTACAGTTCATTATATGACGTTTAGGTGTCTTTCGGTGTCAAACGGATCAGGAGAGGAAAACAAAAATTAAACCCGAACACGAATTGCTCCCTGCTTACTATACAGAGGATGAAGCTGGAAGGTGGGTGGAGCGATAAGTACCGATGTGCCAAGTCGACAACTCTAGTTGCTTGAACTTTGTCACGCAACCTCTATGCGAAGGATTGCGAAAGAAGCATTTTAAGGGAGAAATTATACTAACAGGATTGTTTCATACAGTCTAGATCAGGTGTTGTCGTTGCAGACGAATCAATCAATGCTTTCAACGAATTGAAGTTGGGAAAGAAACACAGATTCATTTTGTTCGAATTGAACGCAGACAGAACACAAATTGTCGTTAAAAAGACATCAGCCTCTACTGAATACGATGACTTTTTAGCTGAATTGAGTGAGAACGAGTCTCTCTATGCAGTCTACGACTTTGAATACACTGCTCCAGAAGGTGGTAAGAGAAACAAGATTGTTTTCATTACTTGGATCCCAGACACTGCACCAATCAAGTCTAAGATGGTTTACGCTGCTTCTAAAGATGCTTTGAGAAAATCATTCAATGGTATTGCTGCTGATATCCAAGGAACCGATTTTGACGAAGTTTCTTATGAGAACGTTTTGGACGGTGCTGTTTCAGGTACCGGTACTCACTAGAAAATAGTCTGAGTAATTGTATATCAATCTATAGTATTTTCTTTCCTTTGCTCTCTGTAGCATAGGTGCTGGGGTGATATCTGTATCTTGAGGCCTACATCTAAGTCAATAATAACTAAAACGAAATTGCATTTGAAAGAAATAGAATACATGGGAACTCAATTCACCCACCATTATCATCATCATTGTCGTCATTGTCGTCGTCGATCCTGCTAATAAACGTGCTGTTCTCTTGAAAAAGCAAGGAGAGAGATAGATGGAACCGCTAGTGTCACATTCTTTTGTGTTTCTTAATTCCAAATTTTATAGAAATGGAGGCTCAAATATCGCTCTTTCTTTTCTTGGAGTGGGAAGAACTGCCCTTTTCCTCATTGGTAACATGCCTTTTCTTCTCGTTACCTGTTTCAACACTATCTGTGGCTGACTTTTCATTCAAATTTGAACTGTCACTGTTCTTCTCTACATTCTCATTCGGATCGAGAACGGTGAAGTCGAACCCATTGGTGTCGTTGAGCTCTCGGATCGTACCTCTCTTGTTGATGACTGGGCGTTGATCATTATAAAGCTGGTTGTACTGCTGGTGTTGCTGTTCTTGGGCAGATTGCCTTCTCTTTTGCAGCTGATGTTGAAGTTGTTGTTCCTCTCTCAACTGACCACCCTGTTGGAAGGAAGAGCGTGGAGAGCCAATTTGAGCATATCTTGGAAGATGTTTCAGTGGGACTTGGCTGGATACGTATTGGTTCTGATTGTTTGGGTCCAGAGGAATCTTGAATGTACCATTGAGATTTCTTTTTTGGTTTTCAATTGGATCATCTAAGTACACAGCGTCATAATTTGTGTTTGACTTCAACTCAGGCGCAGCTCCCGTATTTCTGCGATCATCCATAGAAGTCTTGATTGGTGTGCCTAAATTATTGTTCATGTTACTACTACCATCAAGAAGTAAATCCTGGTCCAAAAATTCATTCAGGTCGAAATTTCCCACATTACTACTAGTATCACTGGCCAAATCCTGGTTGTTGGATTGTTGATGTAATTTCATGATGAGATCCTCAATATCTTGGCCTTGCTGGTCGATTGATTTAGAAAGCTCTTGAAACGAATTTGCTGGTCTCAACGGAGGTCTTGCAGATGTAGGGTCTGTATTAGATTGAGGAGTAGCTTGAGCAGTGGGTGGAACAGAAACCAAAGTTGGTTGCCCTGGTGTCGAAACACTCGAAACATGATGTGGTTGTTGTGGAGCAACAGATGAGTAATGTGGAGTTACGACGTTACTGTTGTTGTTGGAATATACCGGATATCCTTGGTGATAAATCACTTGTTGTGCTTGTTGTTCTGGGTCGAGGTAGCTATTCGGTGCCGAGTTTCTAACAATCTCATGGATAGAAGGGTCATCAAAGTTCATGGGTGTACCTTGGTGTGAACTATTGGAGTTTGAGGGTGTGTCACTAAATGGCGACTGTGACTGCTGTGTTGAATTTGAGAGATGGCGATGGTTCTTCAACATGAGTCTTGGTTTAGATGGTAACTGCGAGGGATCAATTGGGGGCTGATACTGTTGAATCTGCTGCCCTGTATTGAATTGTTGATTGTCGATCTGTGGTTGCAAGTATAAGAAGTTATCGTCCTCTAACTGATGCAGACGGTTGCCATAAACAGAGGCAAGAAATTGCAAAATCTTCTCAATCTTATCATTCTGGAGGGTATTCTTCTCGCGTGTCTGGAACAACTCTGTCCACAACAGCTCGTTATCCTGCCTGACCCTTGACAGTTCTTGGGAAATTTTCATCTGGTTCGACTTCAACATGTTTAGCTCTTCAATAAGTAGGTTCACATCAAGCTCTGAACTACTGAGAGGATTGCCATTGGAGTTGCCGTCGTCGTTCGGCTTGTTTCTCACAATCTGGTCCAACAGGTCTGGCCTACTCTTTCTGAATAAGGGATTGGTGAACCCCCAATTCTCTTCACCCTGAACATGTAGGGACCCTGATGTTACATCCTGAACCTTATGCCACCCGTACATATTCAACTGTCTCACAAAACTGGCGAAATTGGAATGTTTGAAATACTTTGGCAACACCTTACTGACAAACTGCTCTCTATTCAAAACGATGAAAGAATCTCCTGAGCTCGACCACCTAATCATCTCCTGGTTTGCCGGGTCATTAATCATTGCCCACATTTTGGAAACAAATCCTGACCGAGGCTTGGCCATCTTAGTCGCCTTGATTGACTTTTTTACACTATTACTGCTACTGAAATTGCTGTTGCTACCTCCTCTTGACACAATTATTCCCGGACTATCCACATCCTGTGTAGTACTAACCATACTACTTCTGTTGTTATTAGGCTCCAGCAAAGAGGTAGGAATAACGACGTCTGCGCTATCCAAAACTGGTGTCAAGCTCAATGCACTCTCTTCCTTTGCATTCACCGACATACTGGAATATCAAACACAGCTCCGTGTCACGAAGAAATACTAGCAAGAGTGTTTCCTTTGTTCCTTATGGCTTCAAAATTTCAATGTGTTTATTTTTCCAGAAAAAAAAAAAAAAAATTATATAATCAAGTCACGTGAGCGAATTTGTTTTCCCGTGCTCATAACACTAAGATCGATTGTGTCAAGTGTACTATTATCTTCGCCTTCTTTATGGGGCTGAATCGCTCTAGCTGTTGATATGAAGCTGTGGTGTGTGCATTCACGTGTGCACTCCCAAACAGCATCTTTGGTGAGTGTTTATCCTTAGTTTTTCTTATGAAATACAGTGAGATGACTACAGTTATATCTGTGCCCAGACGGGCCTTTTAATAAGTTTCGTCGATGTAGGTGGACCAATATACATAAAATGGAAGGGGGCCACAATGAGAGGGCCTTTTGCTAACCGTTTTGTCTTCAGTACACATCACATCACGGCACATCTCTGGTCACGGCCGTACAGCTCGTAGATAACATCCTGTGTTGTTTCCTTGTCGTTCTGTTTCTTCTTCACCTTCAACTCACGGGGAAACTCCTTTTTCATCAGCTCAATAAGCTCTTCGTCAACATTGGTTTCATCAGCTAGCATCACACATGGTTCCCGACAGATCGGACACTTCGACTCATTTCGACGCTGCAATTTCACCATGCACCGCAGACAGAAGAAATGTGAGCATCTCAGCCGGATAGGCTTGTACGCCAGTTGGAAGCAAATTGGGCACAGATAATCGTCCACCTGCGGGACAATCTGTACGATATCAGTGGATATTATCTGCTCTATCGTGTAGGGGTTGATGGTCGTTGTACTGGAGGCAATTAAGGGTGTGATATTTGATGGGTTCAACAAGGTATTCTTGTTGAATTTTTTCAGAATCTTCGTTATTGCTATGGAGTTTAGATTCTGGAAAGACTTGAATCTTATCACTTGGTAGTTCAAGTCAATGAACGAGTCGAAATATCCTTTCTGCTTCTTGCTCAACGGCAGTCCTTGTGTCTTGAAATGCGCAAGGAACTGTGTCAAAGTCTTTTTGGTGAAATACGAATTCAGATGCAGCTTATAGTCCATGTACAAGTTGAATATCTCTCTCCATTTGTACTTGTCTCTCGAATTGCTGGTCAGCTCCATCACCAAAGCTCCAAACTGTTTGATTGACAGCAGGAGGGCATCCTCCTCTTCTTTCTGCAACCGAGACAGCTGCAACGACTGTTTATAGAGATTCTGGAAAAACAGGTCATCTGAGCGCAATGCTAGGGACGTAGCGTGCTCCTCTGCGTCTTTCAGTGTCTTATCGAGCTGTCCATGGTGGTCTTCAAACACATAATGTAGCTGGCTATTATGTAACTGTTCAGTCAGTCCCCTGTCCTCAATCTCACCCACCACCGACTTGATCTGTTTCTTCAGCTGTTTGTACTGAATCGCACTGTCGATCCAGTCTGTAGGGATCTGGTCCTCCCGTAGGGACTGTTCGAATGTTTTGCCGAACTTCATCTTGCCTGTAGACTATATATAATATATATATGTATATGAAGGCCGGTTTTTTTCCAACTCCAACGCTGTATACCCTACACCCTCTGTAGAATGGATATTCAGCCTTCCTCTGCTACTTGCCTAGAACATGCGTCAGCTGTCTAGTTCATAAGCATCAACATTTGCTTGCTTTGGCTCTTTTCTCTTCATAGAAACACGTTTTAATTTTGTTTATTACTGAAAAGAAAAAAGAAACAAAAAAGATATTTTGGTATGGCCAACATCAAGAAGAGCTCCGGTTACCCGTCCCAGAGTATAGCGTCGGGACAGTCTCTAGGGCCTCTGATGGCACTTTGAGAGCTGGGTGCTGTTCTGTTGGGTGTTGCAAGTGTCTCTGGTGTTTCTAGGTGCTGTTCTGGATTTTATAGTGTTCAAATTCACATAGTTGAGCCGCTGTTTTGCTAAATATATCAAGATATCAGTATATATTACTATACCTATAAACAATCCCGAAGCATCGCATCGTCGCAGAGCACAAACTAGTGGAATTCAGGCGAAACAATGACACAGAAGTACGACAGACAGATGAGACTATGGTCGTCATCTGGCCAGGAACTTCTATTATCCAGCAAAGTGCTTGTGTTGGGGAGCTCGTTGTCCCAATGCGAGTTAATGAAGAACCTCATCTTGGGAGGTATTGGCCATTTTACACTAGTGACACCTTCCTCGCTCACGAACGTCGAGAAGAGTGACATCGAGGGCAACTTCTACTTCGAAGACGATGATCTGAAGCGTCCATTTGCAGAGACGTTGGCCTGCAGGTTGAATGAGCTGAATCCAGATGTTCATCATGACGTTGTCTCTATTGATTTCGAGGAACTGCAGCAATTCATCTACGAGAAGTGTAACGAATATGATGCAATTGTGAGTGATTGTCTGCTTGCTTTTGAAATCCCAGACGAGTGTCCTCCGGTGTTGGAACTGCAGTCAAGGGGGTTCTATTCAATGGTCCATTTGCGGACTAGAGAGTTGAGTGTCATCGATTCACATCGCACAGTTGTTCCTGACTTGAAACTTTTGAAACCATGGCCTGAGTTGCAGAGATATTTTGACTCCTTTGAGATACAGAAAATGTCTCCTGACATGTTGTCCAAAGTCCCATACCCGATTATCTTGTACAAATGTGTTAGAAACTGGAGCCATCAGCACGGTGGACTGCCGCAGTCTAGAGAACTTTCTGACTTCAAAAAGAGCATCAGGGCATTGGCTCCAGGGGACGAACTCGTGAATTTGGAGGAAGCAGTGAGAAACTCGCACATGGTGACACTAAAGAACAGCAGCACGGATACCCAGCTTATTGACTCCTTAATGTCCAAGATTGGCGACTTCAAGGAACGATTCAAGAACTCGAAGGGAAACTACAATGACAAGTTCTGGGTGCTGGTATTCACTATGAACGAATATGCAGCAGAATTTGGCCAACTACCAGTATCTGGAGAGATCCCTGACATGGACTCAGATACGACAAACTACCTTGAACTGAAACAGATTTACAAGCAGAGAGCACTACATGACCTTACCCAATTCAAACAAGTGCTACACCAAGTCACCATCGAGTATGGGATTAATTACCAGATCGAGGAAGACATGGTAGTGAAGTTCGTCCGGAACTGTCGTATCCTTCATCATTCAATATCATCTGACAAACCTATTGATCTTTCGCTGTTCAACACAGATGGAGACATCGCGAACAATAAGTTTATGCTTATCGCTTACACGATGATTCTGCTAGATAAGACCTCGTTTCCTGCTGCTTCAGTCAACTACGAATCAATACTGAATGAGAGTCCCTTTAAAGACAATCAGCTTTTCCAGTCAATATTACATGAGATATTAAGAAGTGATGGAGAAGAACTGTTGAACATTGCTTCCATCACTGGAGGTGTAGCTGCCCAGGAAGTATTGAAACTTCTCATGAAACAGTACGTTCCGCTCAACGAGACATGGGTCTTTGACGGAATTGCTTGTGAAAGTGAAAAGTTGACATTTTAAATAAGAGAGTCTAAAATAGTAATTTGTCATTGTAGTATATAAGTTCTCGGGTAATCACATTTCGTTCGGCTATATGAAATTTGAGTATATCATATTTTATCATTATCACAAAAATATATACATCATCGAGAGGAAAGGGATGAAGAAGGTCGGTATAGCTCGGTTCGATACACAGTCGTCATCTTATACACAGCTGTCAAGTAACTTGAGTGTTTCACGAGCGAATCAGCTTCAGACACAGCTTGGACTGTTCAAGGAAATACTGTTATCGTCTTCTAATGAGTTGATGAGGTCTTCAACGCATAGAGCAAAGTTCCTCTCTTTGTGCGCAAAAGTTGGTATAAACCCCTTAGCATTGTACGATAAAAAACATAACCTGAGCGAGTTCTACAACCTGCTTTGTCTGCGGTTTATCGAGTTTTGGAATGAGACTAGAGGAATCAATGGTGGATTGGTGATGTTATCTGCATTTGAAAAAAAATATTGTACGGTAGATGACAAGCTGGGAACTTCGATATCATTGACAGAGGAAGATTGGGAGATAGTGCTGAAGCTGCTGAGAATCCTGCACCCAGGTGCGGTGCTGCTGGAACTTGGTGACGAAAAAAGCCGATTTATCAGCTTCGATGACCAGGGTCTTGTTTCATCCGGTGAAGAGAACAAACTATTAGGTCTCATCATAACTAATGGATGCGTGTCAGAGAAAAATCTCCTTGGTGAGTTTATTGAGGTACAGGGATATTCGCTGAGCGAATACCGCATCAAAGAAGTCCTCAACGGTTTGGTTATGAAAGGGTACGTGTGGATAGATGTGTTCGAGGGTGTAACTACATATTGGGATCCATCCTGGATGAGTGTTTGAAGTACACATACTTATATCTCTTGTCTAGAATTTTTGCTTCTTGATTGCACGTTCGTCGTCTATTTCAGCGTTGAAACTTAGAGAGTGAATGATTCTCAAGTAATCAGACTTGATATTCTCGTAGGCAACTTGCAGTTTATCATTTCTGACGCTTTTTTCGAACTCTAGTAAGCCCTCTTTGTTCTTATCGAAGAGCCTCTTTTTGATCAAAAGTCTCGCAATCTTCAGGTTTTTGTTGTTATAAATGAGACCCAGCTCTATTACTTTTTTAAACTGTTGGATCTCGATTTTGAACTTACTTGAGTTTTCCTTCCACCAGGAAGAGTCGTACTTGTCTATATCCAAAGGTAGATCATTGATGAATCCCAATTCGTACAGACGTTGGAAATCACAGCGATATCTCAAGTCATCGAATTTCTCATTAGGATCCTCCACTGTGATTTCCCGAACTAGCTCATCATTCATCCAATAGTTGATCAAGGAATCATAAAGTTTAGACCCATGCTTATGTGCTTGATAAGGGGGGAAAATAACGAACTGAGAGATCTTCTTTCTGTTTTCGTAGCCCTTTGTATAATCCCAATTGTCAAATCTTTTGGAATCTGTGAAATAGAAATAAGTATATGTAGTGGCAAAGCCTATTATCTCATGAGTTGATTCGTTCCTTATTAGAAACAAATCCCACAATGGATCCGTAGAGTCAATGTACGAACCAGCTTCGATGAAGAAGATAACAAATATTTGGAGACGTTTCAATAACTTGGAAGTATATGAGCTCTCACTACTCAGATCAGAACGCTTGTAAATACTGAATTTCTGGTCTTTAGTTTCATAGAAAGATACACGGTCTCCAAAGAAATTTGCATCTGACTTCCCATTCTCAGTCTCTTCTCTTTCCTTCTTTACCAGTTCTTCCCATTTGCTTTCATCGTCCACCACGGTCTCTTCAGAAAGCCACTCCAGCAATTTCTTCTTAACATCAGTTTCCACGTCAACACTGTCTATTTTCTCTGAAAACTCTACTTTCAAGAAAGGCAGGAATGTGACTGAATCGAACTTCAATTGAATCTTTAAGTCTTTGAAACCGAATATCTGCTCAGCATCACCAAACACTGGATATGTGAATCTAGGGTGAAACGAAAAGGTTCCCTTGGCATCATCTATTGAGATGTTGAGTGCATCATTGGATGAAATGGTGTATGTGTCGGGATTGTATGACATTGCTCTCTTTCAGTCCCAGAACACTTAACACGAAAGATATTTCAATGGAATTTTTCGCGTTTTTATAGAATGGTGATGTTTTCTGCCTAGTAACAATACTGATATAAATAAACCATAAGAGAACTGAACTACAAAACAATCACATACTTCGAGATATATATTATAGAATTAGTTAAGAAAGACAAAACAAACCTCTATCTATAGACAAGAACCTTCTTTTCTCTAACTAAAACAAAAAAGATGATGGAGAGAAACAAACAAACAAAAATCTAAGTTACATTAAAAAGTCAATAGCTCCTTAGAATTCA
Organism: Komagataea salicaria; assembly: GCA_003707885.2. Taxonomy (NCBI): domain Eukaryota; kingdom Fungi; phylum Ascomycota; class Saccharomycetes; order Phaffomycetales; family Wickerhamomycetaceae; genus Komagataea; species Komagataea salicaria. The sequence goes on from PPMB02000016.1 coordinate 100,936, forward strand.
TCGTCAGATGAAACGTAAGCGTCACCCAATTCCTTCTTCTTTCTCATTCTTTCCTTCTTCTTCTTTCTCAATTCGGCAGAAGATAACTTGGTCTTCTTTTTGGTAGAGGCAATCTTGTTACCCATAGCATCGAATTTGTCACCTTCATCTTCTTTCTTTTCTAATCTTGGACCAGAACCTTGACCAGAAACCCAGTTATGACCAGATGGAGTCATTCTACCGTCCAAGACAGCCCAGACTTCTTCGGTCAAATCTTTGGTGAATTCAGCAGAGTGAGTAATGATGATAACACCACCTTCGAAAGCTTTCAAAGCTTTAGACAAAGCACCTAAGGAATCACGATCCAAATAGTTAGTTGGTTCATCTAAAACGATTAAGTGAGGTCTTTGCCATGTACAAGCAGCCAAGACTAACTTAACTTTTTGACCACCAGACAAACCTCTGATTCTGGAATGGGAAACCAATTCGGCATCAAGACCCAACATAGCACAGTGGTCTTCGATTTCTTTTCTAGTCAAAGCACGGAATTGACCAGAAGCCAAAGCTTCTTTCATATCAACTTCAGCAACTAACTTGGAGTGGGATTCAACCAACTCACCTCTTGGAAGCCAAGCATTGTCAACAGACATCATTGGAACCCATCTTTCACTCTTCATACCAATGTTTTCACCTAATAAGAAAGAACATTCATATTCGTAAGTGTTTTTGAATTTTCTTCTGGAATGGATACCAGCAATTCTTCTTTGAGTACCTTCAATCTTGAAAATCTTGTTCATGGCCTGTTCATCATTTTCGTTGATTTGTCTGGAAGCTCTGTCCATGGTTTCTCTGTCTTCACCAGTTTGGAATCTCCATTGGATATATTCAGATGGAGTTTTGTCTAAATGAGAATCAATATGAGCGAAAGCATGCTGTTTGATGTAAGCGATACGACAATTTTCGTGAACGTAAACTTCACCTTCAGTTGGCAACAATTCACCAGTCAAAACATTGATCAAAGTGGATTTACCAGCACCGTTTGGACCAATAACAGCAATTCTGGAAGACAAAGAACATTGGAAGTTAATGTCTTGAATTTGTGGTTTAGTAGTACCTGGGTATTGGAACATCATGTTAGAAACTTTGACAATAGCTTTTTGTTTAGTTTTAACACCTTCCAAGAAACCTGGTTCTGGGAATCTGAATTCCAAATCGGAAGCACCCAATTCGTGGTATGATTTGGCAGATGGAACTCTCTTGACGAACTCAGATAAGTTACCTTTGTATTTTCTTAACTTGAAACCTTCGTAGTGGATGATGTATTGAACAACGTTATCCAAGAATCCAGAGTCGTGGGAAACAATGATAGAGGTAATACCACAAGTGTTCAAGTAGTTGACTAACCAAGCAACGTTGACGGTATCCAAATGGTTAGTTGGTTCATCCAACAATAAGATATCAGCGTTTTTCAACACAGCTCTGGCCAAGGCCAATTTCATCTTCCAACCACCAGACAAGGAGTGGATAGACATACCAATCATGGCATCGGTGAAACCGAATTCTCTCAATTTGGTGATAATTTCTTCTCTAGTACCCAAGTTACCTTCGTTGTAAACGAAGTCAACAACTGAAGTATCAGCTTCAGTACCGTCAATGTCATGTTCGACGTAAACAGTTTTACATTCATCTTGAGTTGGGAAACCTTCAACTTGACCGTTAGCAATAGCTCTCATCAAGGTAGATTTACCAGCACCGTTAGGACCACATAAACCATATCTTCTGGAACGTTTCAATCTCAATTGGGTCTTGTTCAACAAGATTTTAGCACCGTAAGCCAATGAGAATTCACAGTTACACAAGTCTTCACCTTCGTCTTCTTCATCTTCGAATTTTGGTGGTTCCGGAATGTTGTCAATAGCACGTTTTCTCCATTCATCAATGTCAGCACGAGCTTCTTTTTCATGCAAGAAAACGGTCAAGTAGTTAGTCAAGTGTTCGTACCAAGCGTTTTGGTCGATGATTCTTTCATCAATCAAGTCACCGGCAATGGCAGCAGCGTAGTTCAAGACGATTTCGAATCTTGGAGCAACTTCGATTTTGTTTTCAGCCAAGATGTTAGTCAATTCTTTCTTAGTGACAGCAGCATCACCAGCGTTGGAAACTTCTGGGATAGTGTCATCTTCTGGAATAGCACCGACTCTCTTCAAGGTGTTGACAGCTCTCAAAGTAACATCACGGGCTTCTGGGTCAGCAATGGTGGTGTAGTTGGCTTTCAAAGCTGGGTACAATTTGTCCAAGAAAGGAGCAATAACTTGAGGGTCATCGACCAATTTACACATGTTGTCAATGATAACAGCAGCTTTACGTTTGATGGCAGTGTCACGTTCAACTAAACCTCTGGACAACAATGGGACCATGATAGACAAAGTGGCGGTGGTAACTTCAGAGACGAAAGTAGTAGCACCTAAAGTGTGAACAGTTTCTGGAACTTCAGTTGGTTTAGCGATACATTCAATCAATTTTGGAATAAATTGTTCAATATCCTTGTTGTGGACGGTTTGGGTGGCAGTAGTGATAGTTGCGGTGGCAGCTTTCTTAACATCGGTTTTGGTATCCCACATGGCTTCAGACAAGACTGGAATTAATTCAGGCATTCTGAAGGCAACTTGGGTTTCAGCGTGTTCAACCAAAGCAGAGATGGCAGCTAACACGGCAACTTTCTCTTGCCATTTGTTGGTTTCTGACAAAGCTTTGACCAAGTGTGGCAACAAAGCTTTGACAGCGTGTGGGTTGATGGATTTAGCGATGGCCAACAAAGTTTTGGCGGCAATGGTTCTGGTTTCATTGTCCTTGTCACCAGAGTTGGTAGCAATGTATGGGACTAATTCAACAATGTATGGTTCAACAGATGGTGACAAACCAGTTTCAGAAGCAATGTGAGCAACAGCTTCCATGGCGTTTGGAGCGCTCTTTTTGTCTTTGACAGCTTTAGTCAATTCATTGAAGAATTGTTCTGGAACATCGTGTTCGATGATAGAACCGTTTAAGAAAGAGGCGACATTAGCAGCAGCAACGTCTCTCTCTTCTGCAGTGGCAACTGACAACTTGGTGAATAATTCACTCAAAACTTGAACGGAGTCAGCCATTTTTAGGAAGATTCGTGTTGTTGTCTTGATATTTTAGAAGATTAGAAAAGGAGTGGAAAAATTTTTTTTTTATATATTGACCAGAGGGCACATGAAAAAAAAATTTTTTTTTTTCTGTTTTTCAAAAAGAAACTTTAACAGCGTTTTGCCATGTTTCTTTTTCTTGCACAGCGATGAGCATTACCCGGTGTTCTCCCCCTGCGAATATTACTACATTGAGAGAAAAGAATGTTTAAAGGCGCGAATGTTATTGGTTGCTGTTGTTGAAAAAGGAATTTGAAAAAAGAAAAAAAAAAAAATGACATTTCTTTTTAACAGTAGGGACTATGGTGGTATGGGTGTGCCCAATCCAAAGTCTTTCAGTTTCTGATAAAGGCTTACGTCAGAAGATTTTGAGGACTAGGTACAGAAGTCCCTTAAGGGAGGGTAATCATAGGGAAATCCTGCCCGTGACCGCCCGTTGGCGTCTACCGGGAAGGAGGGCTGTGTTCTGTGCGTGCCTTGACCAGCTTCCCGCTACAGCGTTCAGACCAGAGACAACTATAATAGCCAATGCTTAAAAGTGATAGAAGAGTAACAAGAACGCAATCCATTGGCACAATGGCTCCTAGACCTATAGTAGTGCTCGCCTCTGTGCTGCTTCTCCACGCAGCCTACTCCTCATACGAATTCACACACCACTGCAAACTAGCACAGTCTAACCTACCATTTCCGCAGGATATATACCTTGAACTGGGCGTGTCAATTGTGCTGTTCCTCTTCAATGCACTAGTCATATACCCAAAGACTCGCCACCAACCGAAGCTCTCCCTTGCAGACCACACTCGTGTTGTGTCTCCAACTACGACTCTGCAGAGCATTAACATCAACGAGGCTCTAGTACAAGACGAAATGAGAAAGGCTTCCAGTTTCTATGCCATTGAGAACCGTATCAACTACGTGGACTGGTTTGCGAAGAGGGAAGAGTTCGATGCCTGGAGAAGACAGGTCATTGGTGATGCTGTCATAGCGGATGACAAGTAGCCCACTGTGTAGCCTGGTCGCAGTCAATACATGTTATTTCAGTACACTTTCTATGTGTAGTAACCCTACTCCAAATCTATCCTATATAAACAAAAAAATGCTATCAATTTTAGCCTAAGATTATACTTTTAGTTCTTATGGACGCTGCTCTCTGCTAACCAGCACGTTCTGTGCTGGTTCAAGTTCCTGCCCTTGTCGAGCAGCACCAAAACCGCTCGACAACTCCCATGGACAGCTATTTGTGATACCAGTGGTGATCCTATACTGAACACTACAATGCCCTTTTAATCGCTCATCTATTGCCCTTTGCAAGGCATATCCATAATTACATGAGTTTCATACTGGGGCAACATCATGTACTACTTGCTATATGTTTTCTTTTCTTCCTGTAGACTGTATGTGTATTCGTGTGTCTGCTATTCGCTTTTGTATGTATCATATTTTCTTCGGTAGAATCAGCATCGCTTCTTTTAGGAAAATTTTTCACTTTTGACTGAAAATCGACTATGTAAAAAAAATTGTTCAAGCCTATCAGTTTTAGCAAAGGTATACTACAGCCAGATCTGATTATCAACCGTTTCAAAAGTGCGATTGCTACAGCTCTAAGTTCCGTTTTTTGTCACCGAGACCTTTTTTCCTCCCAGCTCGGTGAACTACATTTGCACAACTGCTGTTACTGAAACCCACATTATTAGCCCCAACAATCATGACGCCAGTGCAACCCGTTGATGAAAAAACGTTTGTGGACCATGAACTCTCGGTTAACCTGGACTCTACTGAAGCTTTCGAAGGCCCAGAAAAGCTTTTGGAAATATGGTTTTACGCCAATCAAGAATCTATTCCTGATCAGTCAAAGACATTGAGAAGCGGTATAAGTTTTGAAGAGTGGTCTGCAATCTTGGATCTGGTCAATTGTAAAATCTTGTCAATCAAGTCGTCTCAAAAACTAGACGCCTTCTTGTTGAGTGAGTCGTCTTTGTTTGTCTACGACCACAAGCTTGTCTTGAAGACATGTGGGACTACCACAACTTTGTTGTGTCTGGATGCCTTGTTCAAGCTGGTCAATTCTAAACTTGGCTGGAACTTCATCATCAACGCAGATTCTCAGCAACCATTCAGAGTGTTTTATTCGAGAAGATCGTTCATGTTTCCACACAAGCAAAAGTCTGTCCACAAAAGTTGGGATGATGAAGTTGATTATTTGAACCAGTTTTTCACTAACGGCTCTCATTATCTTATTGGAAGAATTGACAATTCTCATTGGCATCTTTACACAACATTACAAGAGGATCCGAAGAAAGTCCCTGAATCTGTAGAAGATCAGTTTGATGAAACTTTTGAGATATTGATGACTGATTTGTCTTTGTCCAAAGCACGCTTGTTTCATACCTCTAGAAAACCAGGGTTTGAAATCGATGGGAACCAGGATCTGGGTCATTTCTTGGGGAATTCTACATCAAACAATACTGGATTGAACAATTTGTACGGTCAGGCCCATAGCGGAGCAGAAGGTGTCCATGATGCTTTCCAGTTCACTCCTTGTGGGTACTCTTCAAATACCATACTCAACGAAGATAGTTACTACACACTGCATGTCACACCTGAGAAGGATTGGAGTTATGCCTCATTCGAGTCAAATGTTAACTCGATGGATTTCAATCTGCTCAATTTGGAGATTCTGAAGAGGGTCATCAATGTTTTCCAACCTGGAAAATTCCAGTTGAACTTTTTCACAAACAAGTTCAAGGAAGAAAACTACTTGAGTCTATTAAACTTATCGAGCTTTGACAAGTATAAAAAGATCGACAAGATTGTTTATGATCTACACGATTATCAGTTGGTATATATCAGTTTCCAATTGAACGAGGAAGAGATGGTGAAAGAACTGACAATTTGATTCATGTACATATGTCTGTTATTGATTTTTTGTTACAAAACGAACCTAATGAAGAATTGATTTAAATCATAGAAAGAAATAAAATAAAAAGTGTGAATCTACATTTTTTCTTTTTTTTTTCGATAATAATGATTTAGAAATTATATTGGTTTTTTGGGAGGAAACTATTGATTATATTTCATTATAAAGTTTTTTTTTATGTTTTTGGTTAATATTAACATAAATCTGATTTTATAAATCTACTGAAAGTATATATATATATATATATATATATATGTATGTACTCGTTTATATGCGTGTTGAACGTTACTGTAAAATCGGATTTGAATGCCGATACCAGCTTTTAAGCTTTGAATTAGGCATAAGGTTTGACATAAACTTCGTATAGCCTCGATATAAAGTTGAAGAGTTTCACTAATAAGCGAGAGATTTGGTGTTGGCGAGATACCGGATGTTTCCCAAATGACATCTATTGGACTGATTACTGTCCCTTTCCAGACTAGCTACAATAATGGCTTGGGTTGTGTCACTATTTCGATTCCTCTTGGACTTTCTAGGTATCAATTCCAACACGTAAAATAACACCACTGGTCAGTTAACCAGTTCCGGAGAAAACAGGGAAGTTTATAAGAAAGTTCATTGCGTAGCTAACAATTAAACTTTCTCAAGTTTCACAAAGAATCTGTATATACAGAAAGCTTAAAGTTAATCCCAAACTTACCTAAAGACGTGTTTCATCAACCACTTTGAATGTAAAAACAAACAAAGTTAGCCCAGTGAGACTTTGGTGACGATATGGCAATGGCTGTTCATCAGTTTAACAGGCCGGCGTGTTTATATTGAAAGCATCATTCAAGTACAACAACTTAAGTCGCCTAAATGTTCTGGTATAAGGCGACGCCAGCTCGACCCTTGATACAAGCATCTTTTTCTCAAATTTGGTGGAATATTTTTTTGACAGAATGCATTCCCAAAAATTGACACTTTTCAATAGCTTGATACAACCAAAACCAATTGCCCCTTAATTTTTTGCTCTGAAAGAATAGCTATCATAGGAATTGTGAAGCATCTATCTAGCAATGAGTACACAATCAAACGAATCCAATCAAATCCCCTCAAATGTCAAAGGTGCTGTAGATGGAGACCCTTGGTTAACTCCCTTCGCTAATGAGTTATCCAAGAGACGGCAATTTGCCGATGATTGGCTCAAAAAGTTCGAAGAGACTGAAGGTGGTATTTTGAATGTTGCTGATGGCTACAAATCGTACGGGTTTCATGTTGACAATGCTACAGGTGCGATAAAGTATAAAGAGTGGGCACCAAATGCAGAAAGGGCTCATCTTGTTGGTGATTTCAACAATTGGAGTACAGATGCTCATGAAATGAGCAAAGATGAATATGGAAACTTTACTATTGAACTACCAAAGGGCACAATTGCGCACGATTCAAAAGTAAAGATTCTCTTGACGTTACCAGGTGGCGAGAAAGTGTATCGTCTCCCAGCGTGGATCTTGAGAGCTACAGCTCCTGAGAAAGAGTCCAAGTCTACAGTTTACGATGCGAGATTCTGGAATCCTGAATCTGCTTATATATTTAAGAACAAGAGACCACAACCAGCTGAAAGTTTGAGAATCTATGAAGCGCATATTGGTATTTCTACCCCTGAGACAAAGATTGGTACATATAAAGAATTTACTCAAAATGTTTTACCTAGGATAAAAGATCTAGGTTACAACACATTACAATTGATGGCAATCATGGAGCATGCTTACTACGCTTCCTTTGGTTACCAGGTGACAAGTTTCTTTGCCGTTAGTTCTAGATTCGGGACTCCTGATGAATTGAAAGAGTTAATCGATACTGCTCATGGTTTGGGTATCACTGTATTGCTAGACGTTGTTCATTCCCATGCCTCCAAGAATGTAGATGATGGACTAAACAACTTTGATGGAACAGATTATCAGTACTTCCATGCAGGTGGTAAGGGGTCACATCCATTATGGGATTCAAGGTTATTTAACTACGGTAAATATGAGGTTTTGAGATTCTTATTGTCGAATCTTAAGTTCTATCTCGATGTTTACAAGTTTGACGGATTTAGATTCGATGGTGTTACCAGTATGTTGTACTTGCATCACGGTGTTGGTGCAGGTGGTGCTTTCAGTGGTGATTATAACGAGTATTTGCATCCAAACTCCGCTGTTGACTATGAAGCATTGACTTACTTGATGTTGGCCAACGACCTGATCGAGAAGATTGGTGAAAGGGAAAAGACCAAATTGATCAGCATTGCGGAAGATGTTTCTGGAATGCCAACATTAGGCTTACCAAGATCACATGGAGGTGTTGGATTTGACTATAGATTAGCAATGGCACTTCCTGATATGTGGATCAAGCTCTTGAAAGAGAAGAAAGACGAAGACTGGGATCTGGATGCCATTGTCCATACATTGACCAACCGTCGTTACACAGAGAAGGCAATTGGATACTGTGAATCGCATGATCAGGCTTTAGTTGGTGATAAAACTTTGGCCTTCTGGCTGATGGATGCAGAGATGTACACCAACATGTCTCTTTTGAGCCCATTGACTCCTGTTATTGACAGAGGTCTTTCCCTACATAAAATGATCAGATTGGTTACACACTCATTAGGAGGAGAAGGTTACTTGAATTTCGAAGGCAATGAGTTTGGACATCCAGAATGGTTGGACTTTCCTAACGTGAACAATGGCGATAGCTACCACTATGCTAGACGTCAGTTCAACCTGATTGATGACGACTTACTACGTTATAAATTCTTGTATGGGTTTGATAGAGCAATGCAACATCTAGAGCAGAAATACGGATGGTTACATAAGAAGGACTCATACATCTCCTTGAAACATGGTAAAGACAAAGTGCTTGCGTTTGAGAAAGCTGGCCTATTATTCGTTTTCAATTTCCACCCAACTAATTCGTACACAGACTACAGAATCGGTATTGAGATTCCTGGCGTTTATAAGGTTGTGTTGAACAGCGATGACGAAGAGTTCGGTGGTCATGCCAGAGTGCAAAAAGATGTTGAGTATTTCACCACCGACCTAGAGTGGAACAACAGAAGAAACTTCTTACAAGTGTATATTCCGAACCGCACCGTCTTGGTTTTGGCGAAAAAGGAGACCATCTAGTCCATCAATGTGGTTCCCTAGATCTCATATACACACACTTATGATATACTCATGCATAGCTGGCTACGTACTAAAATTAAGACTTTCTTCAATACGGGAACTGTACTTTCACAATTGTAGTATTGCCAAGTTAATAAGCCACCCTGTGGGTTTCAAACTTCCTTGCCACCGTTGAAACACTGGCTTGACACAAGCTTCACTCAGGTTTCACTCAGGTTTCATAAGAACTCCCAGACTTAGCCTCAAACAAGGTCACGTGAGAGAATATTCAAGCCTCGTTCAAGCCGTCTCACCCCGACTGCTTCCTCTTCCATCTTACCAGCTAGAGAGGCGAGATCTTGCAAGGAGCTCGGGTTGGACCAGAGATCCCGTCAGCATAGGAGTAGCATGCTCTTTATGAGTACGCCTGTCTCCAGCTCTATCTCACAGATCAACTGCTCATTTCTGATTGTTATGACTTTTATTGCGGATCTGACGCGACTTTTTTGACGTTTCAGAATGTGCCTTTTCCCGAATTATTATGAAACAAGTTGTGAGAAGTATTTAAATCGGAGAGGATCCAAGAACGGCTTGTTCAGATGATTTGATGCTTCTGTTGACATTACCATCGTCTTCATCATAAGCTCTTGTTGTAGTCGTTGTTGTTATTGTTTCTTGCCACCTGAGCTCAGAAGTGCTGAAAAGATATAATCGTTCCCATAAGCTATGAAGATTGTTTATTTACTTCTTGCTGCAATGTCAGCTACAGCCTACCCAGTTAATGTTCTTGAGAACAGAGGCAGTGCCACCACATCAACCGTTGAGAAACCAGTGTTTCCTACTATCGATATCAACAAGATCCACAACACCAATCCCCAATTCAAAAAATCGAAGCTATTCTACCCACCAGTCGTAGTTAATAAGAGAGAGATGAGCTGAGTTGCATTTGGAGTTGAAGAAGTTGCATTGATTGGTGTGGAAAAATTGAGTCCATTCATTCACACCAGAATTACGAAGCTAACATGAAGTTTGTCATCACGGTCTTTAGTCGTTTGTTGTTGTCCAGTTGTTGTCTCTAGTCATTGTTTTCCCTTTCCTTATTGTTCTTACTAGTTATTTATGACCCATTACGCCGGAGACATATAGTCTCATGGAAAAAAATTCTACATATGTACAAGCATTTATGCCTACTTATCATTCGTAGTTGAAAATATCACTAGCATTGAATCACACAGTATAGAAGCTTTATTCATCGTCTGACAACAGAAAGTCATCATCGACAACACCGTTATCATCGTTCTTGGAGATTGGTTCTGGCTTAGAACCCTTCAATGGCTCCCACTTCTTGGTTTGCGAAAAAGATTCCTTCTGGACAGGTGTCTGAGCAGAGGATGGCTCGGTGTTATCACTCAAAGAGATACCATGAATTTTTTGTAGATCGACTTCTTCAGGCTCATCATCGAAGAGGTCCTGGTTTCTTCTATTTTGCTGATGAGATTGCTCCTGTTGTCTCTGTTGTCTCGATTGTTGGAAAGCGTCCTGCTGTTGTTGGTAGTTCTTCTTCCATCCGCTGACCCAAGTGTTGAACTTGCTCTTCGTCTCTTCAAAGTTCTTCGTGACTTGCTCTTTAATCTGTGGGAGGTCCTTTTGCACAAAAGTAGTTAGCACATCAGTTTCATCCTCCAGGTAGGAGCTGCGGCGAGACTCCTCCTCTGGTCCATTTTGACGCTGTCTCTGTCTTCTTTCAGCCCGACGTCTTTCCTTTCTGTTGAACTCCTCGTCCAGCTGTTTGGCAAGCAGCTCATCCTGCTCCAACTGTGATTGCGTTGGACGCTCAGGTAAAGAAGGATATGCGGCCTGTACTAGATCATCCACACTAACAGAGTCTGGATCCGAGTAGTACAATAGGGAGTTGAAGGCAGGCTCCAGCTTGAAATTGGAAGCAATTAACACTGTCGTGATCAGCTTCTCCTCCAGAGTAGGAAAGGCCTCTTTAAGATTCTTGAGTGACTCCTGCTTTGGTGTCAGTGGACGAGCTGGCTTGGGTGGTGCGACTTCAGGCTCATCTTCTTTGGTGATATCTTTCTTGCCCTCGCCAGATGTTTCGCCCTTCTGCTCCGCAGCTTCCTCAGCATTGCCGTCATCAACAGTCTGCTTTGCTGCTGCATTTTCCTCTTCTACTTCTTCTTCCTCTTTTCCACCATCTTCTTGCACTAATTCCTGGTCCTCCTCCACAGTTTCTGGGCCTTCGTTGCTTACAACATCTTCTGCCACTGCATCCTTCTCGCTATTGTTCTTGTTTCCCTTTCCTTTCTTTGCCATTGTCCTAGTTCTGACTTTGTGTTCACAGTCTTTTCTTCTGCTGGTCTAGCTCGAGACTGTGTCGAAGTGTCGAAGTGTATAACGATATATATATCTGCGTATGTTATATGTGTAACGGTTCTGCTGGAAGTGAAATTTTCCTGTTATCGGCTATTGAACTGGCATTTCCACTTTGGGACAAAGGGGGATTCGGATTTAATCTCGGAAATATCAAGTCCTAATGTAGGGTAATCTGTTTGGCCACGCTGGTCAAATGTGGTCAGTTGCCGCGCGCCAAATATGCGAAAAGGGAAATTCTTGAGGATCTAATATATATATATATATGTATATGGATCTGGTTGGCAAAGAGTGTTGGATTTTCCAACTCTGTAATTTTGCGTAGACGTAGTACTGGTTACTTCTCTGTCATCATCACGTAACCGTCTCTCCACCACATGTTCTACGCATTGTCTCTCTTTGTTGCAGTGTTTCTCTTTTTTTTTTTTTGCCCCGTATCATATAAAAGCAGAAAATTTTCAGTCCCTCCCAAACTTCGTCTACTACTGTTTCTTCTCTTCAGATAGATAATTTTGACTCTGAATTTAGATAGAACTTCTGGACGCTTCTCCTCCTTGCGCCAGAGGTGTGGACAGCAGAGCAATAGCAACACCTTAGTTGGCCCAGACTGGACGATGAATTTGTTTTACCTTCAATACGATTCTTCAATCATTGTTTGTGGCTACGTACAGTCGATTGTGTAAATAGTGGTTCACTGATATGTGGAATGTAGTTATATAGAGCACCACAGAAGCAGTGGCGCAAGCGAAAACGGCATAACCAACATCTCTTCTTTCGACCAATGGGGGCTAAAGAGCATGACAATGTTAGAAACTATTCTTCAAGTCCCTGAGCTTTTGCATCACTTCGAGCTTATCGGTAACAGAGAGGTGTCTGTGTATCTCCTCGTCGCCCAGTCTCATGAACGGATTGTACTGCAGCTCGTCGCGGATAGTGAACACACCAGTAGTGACCTCGTTCTCAGCGACATAATCCTCCAGCTTCGCCAACTCCCCATTGTTTTCTAGCACCGTGTTAGCGAATCGGACATTTCCTTTTGTATACTCATGTCCTGGGTACACCCTTGTTTTCGAAGGTAACGATGCCAGTTTCTGGTTCAGTGCAATATCCATCTCCTCAGCAGTACCTTCGAAAAATCTACCACAACCAGCATTGAACAGTGTATCTCCAGTGAACACAGCCATCTGCTTGCTTACTGCATCCTTGACAAAATAGCATATAGAGTCCTGTGTATGGCACGGGGTGTGGATTGCTCTGATTTCAACATTGTCACCAAGTTTCAGAACTTCGTTATCCTTTGGAGTATATGATACCAAAGGCGAGTCCTTGCCAGCAATAACTTTCGCATCTGGAAACTTCTCAAGAAAATACTCGTTACCACCTGAATGGTCGTAGTGATGATGTGTATTAACAATAGCCTTGATCTGCACATCCTTTGGAAGTGTTTTCTCCACATCTTCTGGGACGGAAGGATCAATCAGCCATGAGTGATTGGAATTCTCATCTGTGAGTAGATAGCCGTAGTTGTCAGAGGCTCCCCAGCCCATTTTGAAGTACTGAATATGCATTTTCCTTATCAATTGTGCTCTTGTCTGTCTTATAATGCTCCTTTTGAACATACAATTCGAAAAAGCAAAGGAAAACGTTCAAAACTCTCCCTATTTGTAAAACAGCTACGATACTTCTCTGCTAATATAGATAACCATCTCTCGAAACTCGCCCCAGTGGGGAACATGTCACGTGATTGGGTTTTACAGATTATCACATGACACACCACGTGATCGCCACCCACGTCACGTGATGTGCCAAGATGGAAAAGATATAAACGTCTTTCGATTTGATTTGGCACCCACAATTGTTAAAGATCGATAACTCCAGTAAGCACCTTATATCGTATCTGCAGCCAATTTAATTAGTTGCAAATCCGTCTTCGAAAAATTGTAAAATTTTACACCTCGTCTCTTCTCCTGTGTAGTCTTGCTAAACCGTTGTCGTGTTTGTTCCGTCTATATCAGCAATGTTGTTTTCAGTGTTATTTGCTACCTTCTTCTCACTAGCGTTTGCTGCTACTAATTCAAGTCTTATCGGTTCGATTGTGGTGAAGCCTTTGGACTATGCCAAATACGCTGACACAATTGATCTTAGACGTTTGAGATACAACACTGACGGTGAAGTGTTGTTCTGGGACAAATCGAGTAGTGGTAACACAAAAGACGATAAATCAATCAGTATTGATGCTGCGGAAATCATGTCAAACGGTCGACTAGTAGTTAGCACAGATGAGACTACTCCATACTTCCTTGACATCGACCCTGTTTCTGGTCAAGTCAGCGCCGCCAATGAGAACACAAAAACATCTGGTATCTTCTACATCCAAGATAGCGTCATCTACTTCAACTATCACTCCACATTCGTTGCCTGTAAAACATCTGCAGACGGTTACGAATGGACTCTATGGTGGAGAGGTGCTTCCTCCTCTACTGTGTGTGAGAACGAGTGGACCCTAGTCAATCTTAACGCTTACAGTGCAAGCGCTGGTGCTGTCTCTCAGTACAAGCCAGAGAACTTCGCTACCTCTGTTGCTGAAACTGCTACTGAAAACACTGCTACTACCACTTTACCAGTTGGAACTGCTCCACAAAACACTCAATCTGCCAATGGTGCTGATCAAATCCCTGTTGTTGGATGGACCCTCGGAACCCTTGCCGTCGCTATCTTCGGCTCTCTTTTGTAGGTAGAGTTTGCTCGCAACTGCTTTCTTTCCACTCCTCTTTAATACTTGTTATATATTCGAACAATATCAGTCATATAATACGACTTTCACATACTGTAGATAACCGTCTGACGGTGTCACGTGAAGCTCATGTGATATTCACGTGCTATGACCAGCATCTCGGTGGTCTCGGATTTAGAGAGAAGATACACAAAAACAGCATTGAAAGAAGTTGGAAGATTACATACAGCAGTCCACTTGATTGTTTGATGATTTCAGCTGCCGGTTCACAAATCGCGGATTGAAGAAGGGCAGATCACTCGGATGGCTAAGAAAAAAAGACAGCAGAGAAGAAAGGCTAAGACGGGGTCTGTTGAAGAGACGCAGAGATCAGAAGTAAGGAATGCACCAGAGAGTACATACAATGCAGATGAGAACCAAGAGGTTATTCCAGCAAAAGATGCTGTGAATTATTCGGAGACACTAGAGGCAATTGATGAGGATGATTCTGGATCAGGTTCTCTAGTCCCCATTGCTGAGAGTACAAAAGAAATGGCCGAAGAAGAGGAGGAGATGGCGCTAGATCATGGAAATGGACAAGATCAAGGCGGTTCGTCGCATCACGCTGAGGATGATGAAGAGGTGTCAATGGATGCCACTGAAACACAGATAATCACTGAGGACCTTTCAGAAAATGCTGTTGCGGTGCTGGAGCAGGAGGTCCTTCCGACACGACTCGATGATGCTGTCCAGGACAATGAAGAACAGACTGAAGAGACTGTAGTTGGTGAAGACAACCAGTCCAAATTGCCAGACTCCACTGCAGAGTCTCTGCCCCAGGATGTGCCAGAATCTTTACCAGGTGTGTCATTGGAATATCCCCCAAGCGATTCTCCACAGCCTACGACTGAACTTCCACCTGAAGTTTTACCTAGAGACTCACCAGAACGAGTTGAGGATAACAACACACAAGATGCACGAGAACATTTATCTGAAACTGTATTATCAGATATATCTCAAGGAGCTCAACCAGAAGGTACTTTAGGCCAGATCAACGAAGTTGAAAATGTTCATGAAGCCCTTAGTGAGATTATGCCTCCAAATCCCGAAAACATGCAGTCTACTGAAAACCCTGAAGCAATGGAGAATTTTCTGGAGTACTCAGCAGTCAATAACACTGTGGAGCAACTTGCAACTTCTCCCCCTATCGCTGACGTGTCAATACCCGATCCCTCTACTGAACTTGTATTAAAATCCATCTCAAAAGGGCCCTACACTCAAAGTAATTTTCTCTCGGTTATTGAGTTACAAGACAGACAGATCCCCCACTCAGAAACTTCTTCTATCACATATGTTGAAAACTATCATAATAATATTTATATTGGAACTTCTATAGGTGAAATCCTTCATTATCAGACTGAGTCACCTGTCATCAGCCATTATTCTTTGAGGTCAAGATTGTTTGTTCATCAAACCAAAAGGTTACCAATCAAGAAAATAGTCATCCTCTCTTCCATATCCAAGGCATTAATTCTCTCAGGAAACCTGGTCTCTTGTTTTGATTTGCCTAATCTAGAACCTTCTAATATAGGAAGAATCAAAGACGTCAATGATTTGTGTCTTGATTATGACAACAAGGCTAAAAATGACTCCAAAGGTGTTCATTGTGTCGCATTTACAACAAAACAAATACGAATCATCAATGTAACAAATGATTCTTTGAGGCTTGTCAAGGATATCAGTCTTCCTAATATTCTGAAAGGGTTAAGAAGAGGTAAGTTTGCAGTTGTCTGCAATTCAGAACTTTATGATTTGATAGATCTGGAAAATTTTGGAAAAATTCCTTTGTTCCCTATTTCCACTGCTCCCCCTGTAGAACAGGAGGGTGTGATCAATCAGGAATTGGAGCCATTTATTATACCAATTTCGAAGAATGAGTTCATGCTAACTTGTGGGACCCTTCCTGGTGAGACAGCAATGGGGATCGTTATCAATACAAACGGTGACGTATCCAGGGGAACAATATCCTTCGATGACTATCCAACCTCTGTTGAAGTTGATGAGAGTGAAAGAGATGTCATAGTCCTTGCATATCAAAATATCATCAGGATGTATTCAGCAACAGACCAAGTACAGTTACAGAGCATAGAGTTTGAAAAGATTGAAGGTGTTGCACTGCGCATCGGTAAATTTAGTACCCCTGTTGAAGTAAAGGACGAAGAATTAATTGACTTGATACAGCTTGTTCCCTTAATCAAGAATGAGCTATCAAGTACCACAGAAAGAATTGAATCAGAATATGCATTTGCTCAAAACATTTCAAGAACACATACAAAGATATACTACTTGAATGGTAGTAATATTCTGATCTTGAAACCATCTTCCAAGCTCATAAAACTAAATGACGTATCAGACTCAAAAATATTACTTGAAGAGTTCAAGTCAATTCAAATGATCAACACCTCTAATGAACTTAACTTCGTTGAACTTGAGTATTTGAATTTGCTGGTTGCCGTTTCAGGTTTACAAATGGATAATTGTGACGAATTTGTCTGGGAGTGTTTCATCAATGGTACGATTGATCCAAGGGTGTTCTGCTATATAATGTGCTATGAAATTTTTGGGGACGATATTTGGATGTTTAAAGGGATTATCAAAAAGCTAGAGAAATTCAAAAGCAAGAGAATAAAAAGTACTAAAGTCCAAAGGTTCTTCAGAAAATTTCTAGATCACTGGATTTCTAAGAAAGCTATCGATACCGAAATAAGTGATACTAAAGATTATAATATCTTAAAGACTCTTGAATTGATCAAGTTACAGATCCTTATTGAAGAGAATGACCCTACTAATTTGAATGAGTTCATTAACAACTCAAATGTTTCCAACTATGATGAATCGTCAAATCTTTTGACAACAAGTCCTTTATCAGTTGCAAGCATTCACATCAAGAAGCATGAGTACAAAAAGGCTATAGAGTTATACAAAACCATCTATGACACGATCAAATCAAAAACGCAGCAAAATGAAGTCCTGTCCTCAATGATTGAAATAGTCTATAATCATTACAGTGAACTGAACGATGAGGAATATGTTTATGATCTTGGTATTTGGCTCATAAACAAAAACTCTCAACTTGGGCTGAATTTCTTACAGAACAAGAGAATTAATCCAAAAAATGTTAAGAAAGATGAGGTTCAGTTGATCATGGCCAAAATTGACGAAAACTCAATCAAGTTCTCATACTTGGAAAATGTTCTGATTAATTTGAACAGTGAGAAAATGAGGACCACACTGGTCAAAAATATGAAAAAATGGGAACTCAAATCATTAGACGCTTGCCTCAAAAAATATCAAAAGAGATAGCTGAAAGAACTATCAGACCTATCTTGTCATCCGCGTATTCACTAGAATATACATCATTTCTTATAGATACCATAATTCAGCTGTAAGTCATTGAACAATTCTATCACTCCTCTGCTTGTTTTGCTTGGCTCTTCTCTAGCTCTGCTTTGAAAAATGGTCAAGCTGTAGCAGCTAAAAATACAATTTAGAGTGTATACTTTCAACTCTTTTTATCCTTCCACCTTACATACTGCATTGTCACTTTATTGTAAAAAGTGCTAATACGGTCTTGTTTCACAGATTTTCCTGTATGAGAATCTCTCGTACACCAATAACTATGCCGTATAGAGCCACTAGATCCTGTTGCTGTATACATGTCTATGTTCACTGAACGTGATGATAGAAGAACACACCATGAACCCATTATCAAAATGCACAGATGTCCACTTATCGATGACGAACTGAACTATTATAACAATATGGTTATGAACCACTGAGTAGAACTTTATATGTGTCAACACATAAAAGTGAAAAATTCTTGATGAAGAGATCAAAATTAAATCAGAAACTGGCTTATATAGAAACTTTGTTGAGTCATCCCATGAGAAGGGTGTCTTTGTCTCATATACAGAGGTTTTCCTTTGTACGGCTTGGACTGTGCCAAAAACACATAGAGTGTTTTTCACGGAGTCGACCTATAACGACTCATTCTAATGCTATAACTAAAGGTGATATTCCGGGTACCGCTCTTGCTGGACTGCAGACTCCGCTAGACTCTTTCTCGAGTATTGAGAAGCTAGATGAAGCTTTAAATACAGAGGAAAGCTTAGAAGTGTTGTTAAACGAGAAAAGTGTACTAGGAAATGTGTTTATAGGGAAGTGTGACTTGGAAGTAAAGAAGTTGTTAAATGGTGAAGTGAATGATTTTGAGACTGTTTTCACCTTCATAAATAGCCTTTTTGAAAAACTGCAAGGAACTCATAGTAGGCTGAATACAATATTTGAAGAAAAGTTCTCTGCTGATAGCATTTATGTGTTTGAAGTTTTAAAGAATCCTGCAATGATACACAAGTATTTCAACAAAGAAATATCCAGAATATTACAGATAGGGAATTCTGACTTGAAAACTCAAAAGATAAAGCATTTCTTATTGTTTAATTCATTACTCCTAGAGAAGACAAGCATATTTTCAAGAAAAAGAATATTTCTTGACATAAACCAGATCTATTTGAGTGATATAGCAGCCTTGTTTGTTTCAAATGGAGAATATCGTCAATTTTTCAAGCTTCTAGTACGATTGAATGCAACTAGGTCAATTTCAAGCTACTATTTGTCAAAAATACGTTGGATGTTGAAGAATGGAACTGAAGAAGATAGAGAGCTGTTCAATTTCTATGAAATCTTTGAATCAAATGAAAATGATGCGGTAAAGGCAAGATTCATACAATTGTACTCATTCAAACTCATAAGGCAAATCTTAACGGAACACATTCAGAGGGAGGACCAATACCGCTCTAAAGTTTATATGGATTTATTGGTTAGTAGGTACGCCATTGAGAAAAGTATCATATTTCGAACATCGAGGAACTACCCAGTCGCGTTAGAGAAGATGACACAAGATTTATATTCTTCTATGATGTATTTCTCTACTAAACTGGGAAATTACAGGCACTCACTTATGATTTTGGAAAAGATGGTAGCGAACAATGTTGAAATCACTTCGAAAATATGTCACATATTGATAATTTCACTGAGGAAGAAGAAGCTTTTTGAGGGAACTTTACAACTTTTTAGGGTGTTGCCCAACTTTTTCAAGAATAAAAAGCCACTGGATGATGAATCAAAGCTAATGTTTGTCAATGAATTGTTTGCTCTTTTGAGAGAAAAATTCAATGACCCAGAGTTGGTCATTGCTCATTTCGTAACTATCTTTCCTGGATCGGAATCTCTACTAAATGACTTGGGACTACTAAACCCAGTTTTGAACAAGAAACCAGGAAAGATTGATAATTACAACTTTCTCAGAAAGGCAGTTGTGAGTGATTTTTATATCTTGAAAGATGCAAGTACGTTTCCTTCAATTTTGAACATAACAGAAGTTTACCTTAGCTTGTTCAACTCCTTAGCATCTGGAATCAACCATCCATTAAATCACCCTGATTTCTATAAGATAACATTTGATAAATTTATAGCTGTTGCAAAGGCTGTGCAAGAAAAGGAAGCCACTGATCCCAAATTCCTAAATCATCCATTTTCCTCAAAGAATCTTGATGAAGGAATTTTGAACTCATTCACTAGGAAACTACTTGAAACTCACCATAAGCCAAAGTTGGCACTATCACTGACCATAAGGTACTTAACAGAATTGAAACTGAAGAGGTTCAATGCCAATAACTTGGTGTATCTATTTTATAAACATCCACAAAGTGCTGGGCAGTCATATGACCAGTTGATTGCAATTTTGAAACATTTCAAAGTTGATCTTTCGTTTCAACTAGTTGTCTCAAATATATTCAAAAGTTTCAATAGAGGTGACGTTGAAACTGCAAAGCAGTGGTACGAAGTTTTTCTTAAAAAGAATTTCATGTTAATCAATAGAAGATTTATCAAGTTTGTTCACTCACAAGGTTGGGAATTTCCTAAGTCTTTTAACTACAAATTGCTTGACTATCTAGAGCTGGAAAAATTGGGTGCAAATACCGAGGAATTCTCTATGTACAATGACGAGATCAATCCAGAAACATTTGATGATGAGTTCGTCCAGTCGCTGATTAATGAGCTGAAACAGATCCAGGAAAAATCTCATGTGGAAAGAAATCCCACATATACGGCGTCTGATGAATTATAATTATCATGAAGACCTTCTGTGGAGAGACTACAAAGCATACTATTTATTTTAGCATTCGTATTAATATAGTCATCAATAAGAAATCATTATCTTAGAACACCACTACCAGAAGGTTGTAAAAAGCGGTTACCTCTACCTGAATTAAAATTCTGAGCACGCTGAACAACATTTCGTAAATTTTGTTGTTGTCTCGATTGTTCGTGAAATTGTTGAGCCATTGAAAGAAAAGCCTTGTAACCACCTGGCCTCTCAGAATATACTGTTTTACTGGCAGGCCCAACTTGAATTATATTATGTATATCAGCATTGAAATTTCTTCTACCTCCTCTACCGCCCCCATAGATTATACTATCCTTGTCTTCTTGTGTTAAAACTGGTTTGTGTTTGATGTAGCCTGTCAAGATAATGGATTTACTATGTGCCTTAGGTGGCATGTTATAGTCTAGCTTTAAGAATAAATTAGTTGGAATATTATTGTAAGAGTGGTCACCAGATATAGGACATTCCAAAATTGAGTCGAATTTGAACTTCAGATTGGCACTGACAATACCTGCTAGGCCACTCTTGCCAAAATGGAAGCTTAGTGGTTTCTTAATTTCGATGTTTTTTGATTTGTATAGCTTTTTAAAATGTTCATAATTAGGGTTGCTATTGCTAATGAAAAGAACTTCTTCCTTTCTGACATTTCTGGACTTTTCGTATTCCGTTAACTTTGGGTATTGCTCTCTAACTACTTTCAGTAGCCTCTTCTCATCAATGAACGGCAGCAAGACAATACCTTGCCATGACATTTTCTTACCATTCATGTCAATCGGGAAATCCTCTGGGTAGAAATCAACAATAGGAGAATCTTCATCAGACATAAGAGGTCTGAATATTGGAGGTAGTGTATGACCAGAAGCAGCTGGTAACACAGACATAAGTTGCTCATAAGGCAAGAATGGCTCACCTAAATCAAATTTTACCTCCAAACTTTTGATATTGGTAAAGTCAGAAGCAAATGGCGCATAATGATAAGGGTAATACCAGTTCCATGATGGACAACCCTGGTAATAATACAAGAGGACCCACGAGATACCTTCTATATAGTGCTTCACTACTTCTCTGCTTAAATTGTCAACTTCTTCTCTTGGAATGTGAAATTTGGTTTCGTAGTACCTATTCACATATCCTGGTTCACCAAGCTTAACGTCACCATTATCAAGATCATCTGTTTCCAAAGAACTAGAGTTTTCTGAGTCCTCAAATTTACGTTTTTCATTAGTAGCCGTGGTGTCCGAATCTGATCCCTTCGCTTCGTCCTTTTTGGCAAGAAGCTGTTGTCTCAATGCTGCAGCTGCACTGATGTTGGCTTGATTCGCAGAATCAATAACCTCAGGTTTCAATGCTTCCTCCTCTTTCGAAGAAGTGGTAGCTAGCACCTTGTCACCATTTATTTTCTCTGCTGACTTCTCTTGTAAGGCCGCCATTGCATTTTTATCCCCAAATGCTGCAAGATTTACCTGGGTTCTCATCTGTACCAAGTCACTGTTAGTCAAATTCATGTCATTAGCAGTATTATTGTTTACATCAAATAATGGGATATTGCTAACAGGAGTGAAAGTTCCTTTATCTGTCTTCCCCTTGGTGACATTGTTAGCTATATACTGCTGTCTAGCTATTCTATCTTGATCTTTGAACATCTTTCTTCTCTTTTGGTTTTCAGTACGACGGGCTTCTTCTGCGCGTCTGTTGTTGAAAATTTCAGGTTCTCTCGTAGCCAATTGTGCCAACAAGGTTTCAACATTTTCTAAGTTCAAATTACCGTCACAAGTGATATACGTTTTCATTCTTGGTAAAACTTGTTTCCACAATCTAACTAAAAGATCAATGGAGTTATCTCTGACGTCTAAAGATGGTAAATGTGGTAAGAAATCATTACCACAGAAGAAACACATGAAGACCCAATCATCGATGGCTCTTTCCAGGTCAAATTTGAATGACAATCTTGGAACATTCAGCTCCACTTCCAAATACTCCCTCAAAACATTTATGTTCAGCCACAGGAAAGGCTTCTTAGAATCTTGCTCTCGTAAAGCAGCCTTCTCTTCTTCAGTCATGTTGATCTGATCTTTCAATCTCATGCTTCTCTGATCTGTTGCAAAGACATCTTCTCTCAAAACTCTGAAGTGTGGTTCGTGTGTTGCCAAACCCAAGAAAATTAAGTCCGCATCTAAACCGTAAATGGCATGTTTGGTATTAGGGTTGTACTCAATATCTGATCTTTGACTTCTGATGAAATTCATGATCTTATGCTCACCTTCACCTGGGACAGTAGCATCACTGATTATTATTTGCAAATCAGCCCAACCAGGATCTGTGGCGAGCTTGTAAGAAGTCCAGTATCTCAACGCCAAAGCTAGTTTATCCATAAATGGTGTTCCTGGTGTGATAGCATTACTATCCCAAGTCTTCTTTGGAGTGTCAGCGTCATCCAAGATCTCGTTGAACTCCAACTTTGCTCTCTCTTCATCCTGGATCTTTGCATCTCTGGCACTTCTGAATCTTCTAGCTCTCTGTTGGTTCATTTTGGCTCTTGGAGCAACACCATCAACCGCAATCATCAACACCTTTCTTGGTCTGGCCATGTTCACGACACGGTCTGTATACTCGAAAACAGCCAACAGCATCTCATCCTCCGTCTCTGGGGGTGGTTTGTTCTCGGGATGTGAACACGGATGAACAATACCATTCATATCAAGATACAAGTTATCTAGCTCGCCGTTTGGATTGGGGTTGGTATAAGCTGGAGGAACTAACACTCCATTAACCATAGTTGGTTCTTCTTCGAGCACCGGCGAAATAATTTTCGGGTATTTCCTTGATAGCCATCTGAATAACGCTGGAACACCCATTTTACGCTCTCTTGTTCCTCTTCAGCCAACTGATATCACCAAAAGCTATAAACACTCATAAAATCATTTACTGAAAGATTTTTTATATTATTTTTATTCTTCTCAATAAGGCAATTTTCGCGTGATGCCATTTGAAGTCGCTTCGAAAGTTGAAAGTGTCAAGGTTGAGCATCAGAATGATTTAGGAAGGACAGTATTCGGAGTACATTGGCGTTTATGTTGGTCCCAGTAGTAAGGTTCGGTACTCAGGTGCGAAATTATGCCACCAAGTCGGGATTCAGCTTGAAAGACAAACCGAAAATTGCGAAGAAGTCATCATTCACACATGAGTATTCAATATCACCAACAACATTCAACTACAGACTACCCTCATCTGAGAAGGATGAGTATTTCAATTACCCATATTCGATCAGTTCCCCATTCTCTCTTCTTTTTGAGAATTTATCCACACATCCCCTAGGAGGATCTTCAACTAGAGCTTTTTTTGATATGTTTCCCCTAACCACGTATAAGAGATTATCAAAGAGTACAGAGAGGCCGAAGAAAGTCAAGATGCTAGCAGGAGACTTTATCGATGATTCGCTATATAACCCTCATTATGGCTACTTTTCGAAGCAGGCGAAGATTTTCCAGACTGAATCCCCTTTTAAATATGAGGAGCTTACTGATAACGATGAGTTTATCTCAAACTGGGCTGAAAAGTATGAAAGATACAACTCAAAGGACAAAGCTTTACAGTTGTGGCACACGCCTACTGAGCTATTCCAGCCACACTACGGTGAGGCCATTGCAAGATATTTATTGGTAAACTATAAACTTAACCTATATCCGTACAACGATCTGATCATTTATGAGATCGGTGGTGGTAATGGTACACTAATGATGAATATTCTCAACTTCATCAAGAGAACACAGCCAGAGGTCTACTCCAAGACACAATATAGAATTATTGAAATTTCAAAAAACTTATCGGACAGACAAAAGGTCAGCAGTCTGAAACTGAAGATTCAAAAGAGTGATCACGATGCTAAAATTCAGATTATCAACAAGTCTATATTGGATTGGGATGAATATGTTCCAGAACCATGCTTCGTTGTTGGTATGGAAGTTTTGGACAATTTGAGTCATGATGAGATCAAATATGATATCAACACAGGAAAGCCATATCAGGGTTATGTTGTGATTGATGAACATGGTGACTTCCACCAGTTCTTCTCTCCTGAAATCGAAGAATGGACTCAATTGTACTTGGATCTGCGTGAAAATGAGATAGACCTTTCAGAGAACTCCATGTTCCAGAGAGGTGAGATAAATCCGTTGACAAAGAACAAAAAAATCCAAAAATTACAAGACTGGTTATCACCGTTCAAAAACAGTCTTTCTGAGTCCGAGTTTGTTCCTACACGTCTGCTGAAAATGTTCAATGTTCTGCACAATTACTTCCCTGAACATCAGTTGATTCTCTCAGATTTTGATTCATTACCTGATCGTTCAAAGGGATTCAATTCACCAGTCGTTCAAACTATGATCCCTCCTAGTAAAGTGGTCACTGCTTCTACCTACATGGTTCATCAAGGCTATTTTGATATCATGTTCCCTACCGACTTCCATCTCGTTAGGGACTTGTACATAAAAATGTGTGGAAGAATACTGAAAACTACAAAGCATGCTGAGTTTTTATCTACCTGGGCAGATATAGAAAAGACAACACTCAAAAATGGTGAAAACCCGTTGCTATCTTTCTACTCGAATGCTTCTTTTTTGCATAGTTGAATCTTCTGAGTGACACTGCAGTCTTAGAAAATGGTTTATTTATTACATATGCCTTATTTATTCATGACAATCACACTACTACATACCATCAATTTTTAACAGTAAGCTAGAAGTTAACGCTGAAACTAAACAATAAAATAAATCAAAAAGTGCAAAATATCGATCATGATAGAAAGGTGCAAGGAAAAGAATGAGGTTCAGTTTCTTTCTCTGATTTGTTCTTCCTTGTGTTCAACAGTACCTTTGTCATCAAGTTCAGAAATTTCAGCTTTCTCAATGTCGTTATTTGGATTGGTCATAATCATGCCTTCTTGGACTAATTCTCTCTTTTCTTCGTGACTGATAACAAAATTGATGTTACCACCTCTGTTTTCTGGTCCTAAGACAGTAACAACCAACAGGAATCCAAAGACACAACCCATGAAAATAGCCATGACTAATGCGTAGTCATAAACTCCTGAAATAACGTTACCTTCAGCGTCATAAAGAGGGAATCTTTCACCAATAGTTGCTTCAATAGTGGACGATGCAGAGCTAGCCAAGTTACCTAGTTGGTAAGAAACACCGATAACAAAAGCTTTAAATTCTGGTGGTGACAATTCAGCCAAATGGATTGGAACAACACCCCATGCACCTTGGACGCAGAATTGTAAAAAGAAGACACCTGCATTGATACCTGAGTTTCTAGAGTAAGCCCAAGGGTAAATCATGGCACCACCAATGATACAACAGATCCCGATTGCCAAACGACGTCCAATAAAACCAGAAAAGTAACCAAAGAATATACCACCTGCAATGGCACCCAAATTGGCGACAGAGTTGGTGACTGTAGAACGGTCTTTACTGAAGTTCAACTGTTTGGTCAATAAAGTTGGATATAAATCTTGAGAACCATGAGCCATGAAGTTGAAACCAGCCATCAAGACAACCATATAGACCAATTTTATCCAGTGTCTTTTGACAGCAGCACGAGCGTCTCTGAAAAAGCTGTTGTTGTTCTTCTTCAAATGCATCTTCTGTTGTAAGAATTCTTCAGATTCTGGGGTAATCACTCTCCAGATGATTAACAACACTGCAAGACCAGCAGTGAACCAAACGAAGGCTCTCCAGCCGTCTTCATGAACATTATCAGTGATGACTCTTTGGAAAATTACAGCCAAGAGGTAACCTAAAGCATAACCTTGTTGGAACAAACCTGACAGCACTGATCTGGCTTCTGTTGGTAGCGGTTCTAGGGCAGTTGTACTTGCGATACCATACAATGAACCCATAGCAATACCAAAAATGGCACGTACACCCAAGAACTGTGAATAAGTTTGAACAAACCCAGTACCAACCTGAATAATAGAGAAAAGAACCAAGTTGAAAACTAATGGCCACTTTCTACCATATCTGTCACCAAGATAACCAAAGATAATGGCACCAACTGATCTTAACATAAGAACCAAAGTCATACCCCAGGTAATATCCTTGATTGATACTTCTAGGTCATTTGCGATGTTTGTCATGTTCAAAGAGATGACGAAATAATCCAAGGCATCATAGGTCCAACAAAAGAATGCCAGTAAGAAACTATTCCATTGCTTCAAGTTCATCTTTTTTAGGGCTGGAAAAGGATTTATGTGTTCCTTTTCCTTCTTTATTTCTTCCTTGGTTGGAACCAAGGTTGAGAGGGTGCGTTTGAAGTATTCTGTAACGACCGACATGGTGTTGGAAGCTCTGATATCTGCAGTTGTAAGATGATATTACCTGGAGAATAGCTGGGAATGAAACATCATTTTATACTCATACTACTATGAGCTTTGAAGGGTCCTCCATTACCCCAATATCCACACATCCTTTGCTGCGCATGACTACTGTTCAGCCTTTTAGTACAATTAGGTGTATTGAGACTGTTCTCACCTCAACTTACATTGAAGTTATTGAAGAGTCACGGACTCAGGAAGAATTAGGAAAGAATCCTACAGCACAATTACCAAATTGCAGTCGCAGGGCCTACGGGGTAGATGTAGCAGTGCAGCATTCCAATTTTCCTTAGTTCTGAGTTCTTTGATTCGCTGCCATGAGTGAATTTTACTCTATAACCTTGCCCCAGATTTTTCACAAATGCAAATTTTGCAAATCGTTCGTTATTCTGATGCAGCATAACGCATGGTTGGTGTGCTTCTTTAGGAAACTTTAGGAACGAATTACTGAAAATGACTTCTGTTAGTCAACTGCTGTTTCAATCTGTAGTAAATGTTGGTGACTCTGCTGTTTAAATTATTGTAGTGAGAATGTGTGAAAACAATTTGTGTCTCTTCCTTTCAACACATGAACTGTCTTCAGATTCTCTCTTTGCTGAACCCTGTTACAAACCCTTGTTCTTCTCTTTCACTGTATTGACTCTCTTGAGCTGGTCTCCCTACTTCTCGGTCTCCATCGCGCACTTCATCAGTTGAGCAGGCCAATACTGTAGAAAATAATACCAAGACAAGTTATCTATCCGTTTTCTGCCATTTAACGATTTTTCCATGAACTTGTCTTGGTAAAAAGCAAGAAATTGCAACTAGCAGTGCTCTTGAGGGCTTCAAGGTGTAAGTTAGATGTCAAGTGGGTGCGTTGTGCATATCTGTGGGGATGAATAAGGTCCCCAGTGTACAGTGCCTCGTTAAGAGGGGGTTGGTATTTGGGATATACTATGCCAAAGGTGCTTTGCTCAACAAATCATGCATGTTGTATCAAGATTTTTTCACACGTCAAACACCTTCCAAGTCTTGTCATTTCTTGGTATAAGAGAAATACGATTAAATCGCTCGGTTTCAGTTCCGTTCTGCATTCTGGAATACATTGGCAAATATCTGCACAGGTAGGGTTCTGTTGGGTTCCGGTAACTGGCGACATTTGTCCAGTCTCGATATACTGGCTACTAGTGATAGGTATGTATGTGAAGAGGAGCACTTGGTGTTGCAGTGATATTGCTACGATCAGTAACTGATTGGGGTGCCAGCTACAGGCTATTCGTCGACAACATCAGATCAGGGTTGCAATTAATCTCGCGCAAACCACTGTACATATACACACGTGTGTACATATGATTCAGATATATTCTTCGCTGTCCGTCAAAACATCGCAATTTGTCCCATTTCTCCATTTTCCCCTGCAATTAGTGAAAATCTGAATAGGAGCCGTTGTGAGATGGTTCGTCAGTCAGTATCGCCTCTCCAGAGCCTTTCCTTCCTTATATAACGACGAGCTACTCACTACATGCTCTCTAAGAAATACCGAAACCAACAGCATGGCCCTACAGGTAGACCACAATCACCAACCAGGTAAGAGGTGTTTCTCTGAACACATTCAGCTGGATGAGCAGATCTGGTCAACTAGTTCGTAAAGTGTTTGATTTGCAAAACGTTAATCTAAGTCGTAAGGAAGCCAGGAATGTTCAGAGTAGACGAGTATATTACATGAAATTGGGTCTTGAGTGAAGGCCTCGTTTGACCCAGAAAGGAAGCGAGCTTGTAGATCAGATATCTAGGAATTAGCCAGTAAGTGTTTTAGATGACGGGGGACTGTGTTCAGCTTTCAATGGACAGTGTGTAGTTTGCGCAAAAAATGGTGCTCCTCTCAATAGTATACACCCCAACTCAAATAACTTTGTTCATGGTCATGTTCGCTGAGTGGTGATATCAGCCTCCTCATACAAGAAAGGTCTTTGTTATACTTGTGATGCATTTTATACAAGTCGTGGTTCATTGGCAATTACATAGATACAGTCAAGTTTGTTTGACACCATCGATTCGCAATAGGACGACTTTTGATAGTCATCTCATTAACGTAAGGGTGTCACTAACGTAAGGGTTCGATACATCAGGCTTTAGCAAGTTCGGAGCCGTATCATGATCTACGTTATTTTTTTATTTTTTTCCGTAAACAAAGTGTTATGTGTCGTATTAAGCTTATAAGACGTAAAGTTTTAGAAACTGTTTCACTTTTTTGCCTATAATACATTACTCTTCTTGCTTAACTCTATTTTCCAAAACAACCACGTTTATGGAAAGTTCTTCATTAAATACCAGTAGTAAGAAGTCATCGCACTTCACTTTTCCCGGATTTCATTGGACAAATCACACTGAACATAACAGTCCGACGGGGTTGCCGGTTTACTGATATGTTAGTGAGCTTCCTCGTTGAATCGACCTCGTTACTACTTGTTAATAGCTGAAGAAAGCACTTTTCAGTGATCTAACTTTGTGAAAGGATTACTTCGTCATGGTCTTTAATTGCAGTGCCTCGCTTTTCAAATTTGTTTTTGGAAGGAAAGAACTCGCTTGTATTACCGTATTGGTTCAAAATAGCCTATTATTGACAAAAGCGATTTCCACTTATCTTGAGCAGGAAAGACTCGACTAGCGAAGCAACTGAGTACCATCAGTTTCTGGCCAAATCATGATGGTTACATCATGCTTGTCTTTCTCAGCGAATTGTGTTACTGGAACTGGCTCGTACCAATGGGAGCTATCATCAGTATAATCGCAAAATCCTACTTACAACAGTACAGATAATACGACTCTCTATGATTCAAACCTTTTTTTCTTTTCTCAGCTGTGGTGATTTGATGTACAAGTGACGTTTCAACAGATTGCATGGCATATGGGGCAGCTGGATCCCGTTACTGTCCCACGAATTTTTGGAATCGGTGGACCCCCATCATGATTTCCAAAGCTGGAGAAATGATTTCCGACAAGTCTAAGAGAGTCAAGTCAGTCACTATATGCGGCAAGCAAGAGTGGGATGAGAGACTTAAAGCGAGTTACTAAACTTTGTGGCATTTTATTGTTCCGAGATTGTTTGAGATGATGCATAAATAATTGAGCGAGCTTTGTTCATTAAAACCAACTATGTAAAGATAAAACCATAAACACCTATTCAAAGCAAAAAATAACAACAACAATCAATCCAATGAGTATCCAGACTCATTCGTGTAGTAAACCAAAACCTAACCTTTTTATGTAATATCATAACTCTTTCATCAATGTATGTCAATTCAATAACGAATCGACTGAAAGCCTTTTCGGACCAGCAATGGCCTTCGACAGTTTAGTTGCAGGCATATTAGAGTCTTGGAAACTGAAGGAAATAGTAGATTGTGATTTATCTCTTGGAATGACGAAATGGTATTGAGTGAGGGAAGGCAATGGCACCTGCTTTGTCTTAGCAGCCGTAGGCTGTGGGGTGACTTCTTTCACAGGATATGGCTTAGTTGTGTAGTAACTGGCAGAGCTGCTGATGTCTGCTGTGGATGTCCTTGGAGATGTCCTATCAATATATGTCTTGTCTCGAGTCAATGCTGTAGCTTTCGCATTGGATGTAGAAGCTGGAGCATCAAAAGTCATGATACCTTCATGAGCAGATGAGGTTTTGTATCTGACAAACACTGACCCTTTTATTGGCCATTCACACTTCAAACCCTTAGAAACACAAAATTTGCAACTTGGTCTTTGCTCATCACACTTCTTGTGTCTTCTTCTGCAACACAGACAGCCTGTTCTTGTTCTTCTAGATTTGCTTACAGTCATGATACTAGAGAGCTTTCGATGTTCTACTGCGACCTAAGATACAAGAGCAGAAAATTGATGATGATCGATAGGGTGGGAACACTTGTGCATATATATAATCTTGTATAATGTAGGAAATGTGGAACTGAGTCCAGATCCCGTTAAAAATGCACCGCAATAATATCACACATAATAAAATAACGGTTTCCTACGTTTTGACTGACTTTCGGTAAATTGGATGGATCTATGGAAGGGAAATTATTCCAAGCCATAACAAAATCCGGGGAAGAAGGGACTAGGAAAGGAGGAAAAAGGAAAAAGAAAAACAAGTTATGGAGGAAAGTAACTCCTGTCTGTGCCCTGCGCAAGTGAGGAAAAAAATAAGAGACGGGAGAGAGACTGCCAGAGTGGGTGGGAGAAGAAGGGATATTTATTCGCAGAGCTCGTAGAAACAGTGGGAGAAGAAGGGACACCCCAATGAGGGTGTGGCGGACCGGGTTGGATGAGTCTCTGTCGACTACTGAGCAACAACGGCTAGTTTAGTTGGATGGTATCTGCATGAGACTGACTAGTCTTCTTTTGTGTTAACAGGCTATAAGCACCGTTTACAGTAACAAAAATGAGTCTCGACCTGTACGGGCCACATCATAAATGTCGGTAACAAAAGGTATTTTTTGTTTTTTTTGTTTTTTTTTTCTCTTGACTTTCTTCAATTGTGGAGAAGCTTTTCAAGGGAAAACGGAGGAAATTTTTTTTTCTTTTTTCTCTCAGCGGGCCTTTTGGGCGCTTCCTTTTTCCCAATTTGTACTGATTTGATGACTATAGTTTTTTCCCTTTTGGTATTATTTTGGCGAGAAAACGAAGAAACCGGTTAGTTACGGAACAAAATTGGCGCTTAACAGCGCATTCAGGGAATGTGGTTCCCTGGCGGAAAGTAACGGGTCGGAGCGGTATTCTAGGTCAGTCACTGGGCCAGTTCCTGCTCACCTCAGCGTACGCCCAGTCGTTTGCACCAGTCCCATTTAGTCTCGTGCTGGTTCAAGTCCTGTAATGCCTTTCTTTCTCCCTCATTCATTTTCATCATGTCCCAGGTGTTGTTGAGACTGTTTCTGGCCAGCTGGTGATATCACTTTAGCCAACGAACAGATCTTCCCGACTCAATCTCTGCAAGCAATCATCTCTTGCACATTTTTGTGTCACTATATCCGACTTCCATCCATCCACTCCAACTGCCCCAGTTTTTTGACACAAATGCTCCTCTCTGATGCGAAAGTTGTCATCAACTCTCATCTAACTCCGAACAATTTGTAGACGGATTCATCCCTGTCCACACCGTTCTGATGGTATTGGTCTGTTTGTCCGCTGAGGGATTGAAATTGCAATCATTAGTGTGCCTATAGTTATCATATCGTTTCATTTTACTACACTGTAACATCTAGAAAACATTGAACATACATAGACAAGTGATAACCATGCACTATATACAGAAATACAAACAACATCACTTTATAGGTGATCGAAATGACTCAACTTTTCTGAATCTGGTGCTTCTTTTGGAAGAATTCAACAGGCTCATCAAAGAATCGTAAGAGTTGTTCCCATCTGTTCTTTGGTGGAGCAAGATCTTGTTCGTCACTTTCAATACCGTTCTGGCTTTCACCCAGGTAGAAGTTCTTTTGGAAGAAGGAGCTCACAAAGGGAATCACTGTCAAACCTAATGCTGGTGCAAACAAGTAATAAAGAACCTGGTAGTAAGCATTTTGTGCACCTTTTCTCTCTGGAGAATCAAATGGCAATTTCCAGATCTCCATGACACTTCCGTAAAGTTCTTGAACCTGTTCATCGGTGACAGAAGGTGGAAGGTTAGCCCTCAAAGCCGCTGGTAATTTTGTCTGCCAGATGGCACCAGCAACAGCTGAACCAATAGCACTACCAATGTTTGACCATTGGGATAACAAAGAAATGACTAATGCTGTATCCTGATGAGGAACTGATGCCTGTGAGGCAACTTGTGAACCAACAACAGAACCAGCACCACCAATACCGATCAAAACTTGTGTCCATGCTAGCAAGACCATGGTCTTGTTTTCATAACGACCCCATAATGTCAAAATCATAGCCACAACCTGCAATAACAAACCAAACACTTGGAGATATTTCGTACGGTGTGTGTATCTTTGGATAAGACCAACAACGACACCGAAGGTACACGAAGCCATGGTGAAGGTGTTATTGAAGTAGGTCCAATCTCTGATGTTAATGTCTTCAACAACCAGCACATATGAGGAAAAATACAAGAGTCTCATCATACCACCAAATTGGTAGAAGAAATCAATACAAACAGCAGTCATGAATGTTCTATTGAAAAGGACTCTCTTTGGCATAGAAGGGTACGTAGCAAATCGTAATTCATAAACGGCGTATGCAATCAAACACACACCACCGACACAGAACATGGCAATCAATGAAGGGTTTTTCCATGAGTTACCAGCGGTGGTATATAAGGAAAATGGTAATAACAATAACGCCCATCCAAACATTAATAAAATCAGACCGAATAAATCAACTTCCAAAATTGTTTGCCAAAGGAAAGATCTCACTTCAGCAAAAGACTTCTTTTTCGAAACGTGTGTGTCGTAGCCCACTTCCTTTTGGATATTTTGTGCCTTATTTTCTAGGTAGATCATTAAGATAATAGCAGGAGCAATAGCAACTGGCATGATAGCTGCAAACATACCATAACCCCATCTCCATTGACCTCTGTTAACAATTGCTTCAGCAATTAGACCGGCAAACCAAGTGTTGACCAAGTATGGGGTAGACAGGATACCAAACAACAAGCCCCTATACTTCAAAGGAGTAAAATCAGCAGCTAAGACTGAATTCAACAAGAGAATACCTGAATTACCTATAGCAATAAAGACATTACCAACAATATAACCACTGATTCTGTTAGCACCAGCAGTGATAATATGACCCATTGTATAAAAGACAAGAACAAGGATATATGTTAATGGTCTTGAAGTGACATCCGAGAACTTTGCTAATAGAGGTTTGCAGACAGATGCAATGATACTAGTTGCAATACTCAAAGTTGACAACATGGAGTGGTGTTCGAAGTATGAAGTTGCTGGAGCCTCATAAGAATAAGTGGTCAAGGAATCTAAAGTAGCGACCCATGCACAGACAAGCAATGATAGGAAGAATAACCATCTCATTCTGTGACCTGTCGCGGTGGTGTCCATTGTTCTCTTGACATTTTCTGATCTTCTGACACCACGAGACTTGTAAAATGATACAGCACTTGAAGTGGATTCATTGTCTGTGAGGTGGCTGTTGGTCTCAATCTTCTTCTCAGAGTCTGAGGAATCAACCCTTTGGGTTGGTTCAGCTGCTTTCTCACTCATTTGACAGCTCAGGTGTAATATTGTGCTCACCTAGAAAGACTGATGTAAAGAAAGGCAATGAAATAAGTGCCTTTCAAAGTCTTTTATATTCATAAAACAGCGAGGGAGAAATTCTGCACCTTGAAAGAAAAAGCTTAATTTGCCGGATACGCTGGTAACTGTTCTAGCTCTGGCTCAATCAATAGCAAAACCACCCAGTTTGAATAT
Source organism: Komagataea salicaria (assembly GCA_003707885.2). NCBI lineage: Eukaryota > Fungi > Ascomycota > Saccharomycetes > Phaffomycetales > Wickerhamomycetaceae > Komagataea > Komagataea salicaria. Next base: position 135,227 of record PPMB02000016.1, read on the forward strand.
GACAAACAGTAAATCCAATCATGTATAAGCTGTGGCCCATATCGACACCGTTTAATTATGCATAAAAAACTGTAAAACGAAGTAACCTTAATTGCCAGATCTTTAGTATCTTTTTCATCAAACAAGTTTCAGGGAAACGGAAGTGTGAAAAGTTTTGTCATGAAGCAGGTGAGATAAATGGAAGTGGTAAATCAACACAAGTATCAGCAGCAGTTTGATGATCTGAAACTAGGGTTATTTGTCCTAGCTCTTTCTCTTTTTCGTGAAACTCCCATGTGGCGACGTACAAGGCATCGTCGGACAATATTGTAATTGCGCCTTTCGTTCGATCTTGGTACTTAGTACAGCGTATATGAAACTTCACCCTTGATTCGCCTCCCACCATATAAACTTTTCTTGGAAACAAATGAAGCTTGGACGTACGGGTTATGCGCCTCACAAGAGATCAAAGGCCCTGTTGGACGCATCCAATTAAAACTCACTACTGTACAGCCAGTCGTCAAATTCCACCACTCTTCCACAATGAATGTGGGACCGGGGCCGGTAAACAGTACTGTAGTAAACCGCATTTTTCACTCAACCTGTACATACAAGGAAACAAAGGGAATTGACAGATAAAACCAGAGTTCGACGTCCCTGAAAACTGGAAAAGATAAATATACGACTGATGATCAAGCTGACTCGAGACATGAGAGATCAGATTACTGAATGACTTGCATTCTTATTTTTACCAGGAACAACTTATCAGAACAGCCCTAATTTTCTTGAAAAGAAGTGAGGGCTATTGGCAAATTCACGTTTGTATGTAAGTTCCTGTAAAATGAGTTGTTTAAGCCATTTTCAACTGCTGAAAATCGAACATTCAAGCTTATATCACTATTACCAAGCTTTTATAAACTTACAGTTTCAGAGATCTTGCGTCAAATTGCACCCATCTTTGACCAGTAAAGCTAGAGGTAAAAAAAAAGAAAAAGTAGATTTGTTCATTGCTAGTCGTTAAGTTAGCATGATTAGGCATACTAGGGTAAGAAGTTTTTATACAGCTGCAAATGCTGAGGCTACTCAAGCCAAACGGAAGCAAATCAAAGCATCTTTTTCATATTATATATGATTGTTAGTAGGCAGATGTAAGGGAGTATACAGTTCTGGCTCTTTGTGTTACAGTTCACCCTGTTCCTCCAGGCAATAGGAACTTTATTTCAGGATAATATCATTGAGTAATAAGCATTTACGGGTATTTGAAACAAACTAAGATCATCATGTCGGCTTTTGGTCAACGGCATTTGGTTGACGGAGTCAGCTCCAGATTTTACGTTACTCTGACTACCAAAGATTGATATAATTTGAGATACGTATCTTAAGTTTGCCAAAATATCTCAATTGGTTGTGAGTACTACTTGAACTAGAGAGTCTACACTCTACTTTTCAATTTGTAATTGCCTCAAGACTAGAACAGCAGTTAAATTCAGATAATAAGTAGTATACAAAAAAGGTGGTTCAACAAGAAGATGTGTAAACTAACAGGGTGATTAATAAACCTTCTGTTAAAATAATACAGCCCCAATGCAAAACAGTATAAGAATATAAGAATATAGGAACATCACATTTCTATCAATCTTCAGAAGAACTCCTTGAAGAAACTTTTACGTTTCTTACCAGACTTTCCTTCGTTAACTTCTTTTTCATCGTTGGATCCTTGGCTAAACCCACTGAAAGTTTTTTCCAACTTTTCCTCTCCTTCACCAAGAATTGGCTTTTCGCCTGAATCTGGAATCGATACACCATTTTTGACAGGTGGCAAAGTTTCTAAAATCTTCTTTTCGTCGTTCAAGGCACCAATCTTCTCATGTTCCAGGTCCAACATCAATTTGAGCTTCTCCTTTTCAACATCATTTTTCTCTTTTTCCAGTTCGAGTTTCTTCAATTGTTTCTCTATTTCAGAGTCTTTATGCTTCTGCAAGGCAATTTCAGTCTCTTTTTCACTAGCTTCCTTCTCTTTGGTTAGACGTTCTTCTTCAGACTGACTTTGTTCAATGTCAAGTCTCAATTTCTCCAACTCTTCTTGCAAATCATCCAACTCCTTGTGAGACGTGTCTAATAGTGTTTTGTACTTTTCAATATTACCAATTTGCGAGTTAGTTATCTCTTCAACTGCTTTGCGTTCTTCCTCCAAAAGCTCCAACTTCTGTGTTTCGGCCTCCAAATCTTTCAATATTGGTGCAATCTTCTCATTCTTTTGCATATCAAGTTCTTCCAAATCTTTTTTACGTTTCTCCTCGGCTTCGCTTGCTTCTTGAGAAAGTTTTTCATGCTCTGATTCTTTCTTTGCCAACAACTCAGCTTTACGCTTTTCCTCCTCCAATTGCTTATTCTTCAGGATCTCTTTTGTCTTCTCCAGTTCTTCCTGTTTGACCTTTTCAAGATCTGCCTTGGCTTGTAAATGTTTTTGCTTTTCTTCCTCCAACTCCTTTCTGCGTTGGATCTTGGCTTCGGCCTTTTGTCTTTTTTCTTCCAATTTCTTATCTTTTTCACTCTGTTTGGCTTCTTCATATTTTCTCTTATTTTCAGCCTCAATTCTAGCGATTTCTGCATCTTTGGCACGCTGAGCAGCTGCCTTTTGATTGATGTCTTCCAAAACCGGGTTGACAAAACGCGCAGCAATGTTGTCCAGCTCTTCTTGTGACATGAATAAACCACCGCCAAGGTTGATTTTGCCTGAATTGTCAGTAGCCATTCTATGAGCAGCCTTCTTTTGAGCAATTTCCAAAGCAATCCTATTGTAGTCCATGTTTGCCAAGAGTGGATTAGACTCTCCCATTTTCTTTTCAATCTTTTCCAAGGTCTTTGATGCATTTAACGATGCTGCAGCCAAAACTTTTGGATCAACTAGTTTGTTACGGTACACTGCAAGTGCTTCCAGATTTGGGTCCTCTGGGAGCTTATAACCTTGGGAAGCTAACGCACCAGAAGCAGCAAAGCTGGCCAAACTATTCTCAACCTCAATATCATCAGATATCAAACTATGGGATGAGGCAACAGCTCCAGAAGAAGCATAATTTACGGTAGATCTGCGACTTGACGTAGGTAGTCCAGAACGTGACACATCCCTCTCCGGATTTGTTCTTTGAGAGATAAGAGAGTATGCCCTCTCTTTAGATGCAGCAGCAACCTTCGACAAGTCAAGAGCATTGTTTGGTCTCTTAGCACCGTTTCTAACTGCGTCAAACTCGTAGAGAGAGTCCAAATTTTTAGAACTTAAAGATGATGAGGCAATCTTCTTGGCAGATAGGCTCAAAGCAGCAGAAGCCGCACTCCCTTGACTTTTAACTGAGCGTTGTTCTTCGATGACTTTTGTGATTTTAGCATTTTGTGCAGCAAATTGAGCGTTGACATCAACATGTTCATGTTGCCAAACACCTGGAGCATCATCTTTGGCCATCAAAGCAGCAGTTTGGGCATCTGGCGCAACTGATCTTCTGTATGGCTCAACTGTTAGGTCGGACGAGGCTGCCAGTAAAGCAGCTGTATCTGAAGCATCTGTAGCATTAGTGAAACCTGTTGTCTTCTTAGATGGGGATTCGTAGATCCCATTTTTCAGTTTTGCTCTGTAGAGAGCTTCTTTCGAGAGCGGTTTTCCTGTAGTTTGATACACCGAGCCTGTGGACATGTGTGAGTACCCTGAGTTAGCAATTGACATAGCTACTTGTCACAACTGTGGGAAAATGGGTAAAATAAATAGTGATGTTACAATCTTTAAAGATTGCTCCTTGAAAGTTGTTGTTCTTCTTTTTTGAGAAGATTTCGCGGAAAAAAACTCTATATTATGAGACACATAAATTATGTAATAATGCTGTCAATTTACTTATACTACAGATGTTGAAATCAGATGTTCTTTATTGGAAAGTCTGAGTGTGAGACGAATATCTCGTCTCTAGATATATATCGATTGAAACTATGAAACATTATGCCACACAGAGTCTTTTTTAGAACTTCTTAAAATAATGGTAAAAGTTCTCGAAAAACTGAAATCTATCAGGAACCGTTATCTTCCTGTCTTCGTGCTTTAAAAGGTCTTCAATATCAATGAAGCCAAAGTGATAATGTCTTAATATTGTGATGAGTAATGCATAATGTGTCTTATAGTCGTTGTTGATAATCAACGTATCCAGTACTTGAAACACCAACAAGCACTCTTCATCTTTATCACAGTTAGTGATCTTCAGAATGATTGGTAGCACTTTACTGAATGCTAATTGCTGTAGGTCACTCGAATAGCCCTTTTGATGCAGGTACTTCTTCACAATGGAGTTCTTCGTGAGGTTCCCGTTGAACTTTTTCACGATGGTGTCACTGTTGAAGGTATTTAGTTTAATAAGATTCGCTAGGTTATAACTGTCAGCGAGATTGAACTTCAACAATAAAAGTGACATTAATCTCAAATCAACATTGGAGTCCAATCCCATTTTCGAAATCATTCTTAGTTTCAGGCCTTCTAGCAGTTTTTCATCGTTGATTTCGCCAAATCTCTCTGCATTGGCACTTTTGAATGCAGCAATCATTTCTTTCAGTGATTCGATTTTATCAGTAGGTAAATTTGGAATGCCTCTTAGTTTTTGTATCAACTCTTCATATTTCTCAAAATTGTTCAGTAGCTCAGAATTGTTCTTCTTCTTCATGTCGTGCTTCAAATGACTATTCCACACTTCGTATCTCAAATAATCAGGGACTCCACATTTGAACACCAATTTTTTGGTCTCGGTCATTGTGCTACTTTTTGATATTCCCCTTCCATTCAGTTCACCCCATCTTTTTATTCCCTTTTTCTCTGATTCAATCAGACCCTCTAGCTTTCCCTTCTTCAGTTTCTCAGCTTTAGCTGATTTTTCAAACATTTTGAGGGCAGCAGTCTCATGCTTCTTGCACTCCTTAGAGTCTTTTGGAGGTAACCATATTGGTCGCGTTGAACTTATAGAGCTCATCTTTTCCTGAGAGAACAGTTTCATATCGTCAAGACCGAGGTCACTTGCATTCTTGACAATCGACGGAAGACTTGTCATTGAGTGCTGCCTCTTATTCAGCTCTTTTCTGGAGAAATTATTGCTAGACACTTCATAGAATTTTGAGAGACTTTGAGCTTCATCTGGGAGTGAGTAAAATGAGTTATTAGGTTTTTGGCGAGGTTGTTCGCTCTTATGTCTAACAAGCTTCGGTGAAAGCGGTACTGAGCTTGAAATTCTACCTGGGAGGGGGGACATTGGCATTGATACTGGACTTTGTTCGATGATTTGCTTTAGAGCGGTAGATGATTTACCTGTCACAGGGGAAAGAAGAATCGAGCTTCCAGCATAAGGAACATTCCAAATGAGATCCTTATCGTAGGTCGATGCCTGATCGTCTGAGTGATAATGCTCATCAAAATACGATTCCCTTGCTTCTCGGCTGATCAAGATGGAATTCTGCCTCTTCAATTTCAGTTTCTGTGAAGGTGTTAATCTTATAGTTGAAAGAGAAGACATGGACAGATTTGTCAGTTCTGAAGTGGATGTGCTTGCAATACTGTATGCCACAGAAGAGGATGATTGATTTTGTATCTGTAGTTTTGACAATGGTGTCTTAGGCTTCATAGATAACGCCTTCGAGGAATCGATGGAAGTGGTACTGAAATTATGCTTATTCATTATTGGCGAGTTTGAAATAGATCCAGATGTGATCGAACTGTTTCTTGAAGTATCGTTGATATTTTCTGAGAACTCAGAGCAGTTGGTACTCAATATTGAATCGTTTGACACAGGTCTTTCCATGAGACTAACCTTTGACGGGTTTCTCAGCTGATTAGCCTTGTTTACTATCGAATCACTCGGTCTCCCAGGAACATGTATACCTAATCCGTTGGTCTTTGTAAGGCATGGCGATGTGGGTATCTGCTTCTTGACTACTGTAGAGTTTGGATGTGTATGGATATCATCAATAGAGACTGTTTCCAGGTCTTCCGTCAGTGTCTGTAAAGTCGGAAAGCTAGACACAGCTGACATGTGAGTGGTGTGAGATAATGTAAGCGAACGGGAAGTGGAACAAACGTGTTTTGGGACAAGTGTAAGGGCTTATGTATAATATCGAATGAACGTGCTTACTTCCTTTTCTTTCGGTTTGTTCTCTCTCTCTTCTCCTTCCGGATCAACAATGATGACTGCGGTTTCTTTAAACGAGAGTCAAAATAAGCTAACTTTTAATGGCAGCTGTACTAGTATACAAGATCGCTGCTGCAATAAGCAATGTAGAACTCAACAAGATATCACTCAGAGACCAATTCTAGTAATTCACTACTTCTGCAAAAGTAGAGTACTCTGAATCTTGAGTTTTGTCTTTGTTGTTTTCACGAATCTCTAAAATTCTTCCTTTTCTTTCTTTTATTTGTCTGCATTAGGACATCGAATATACCGAGTTTCACTTTGTGTTTCCTTCTTACCCAATATGGGTTTTGCAAATCCCGATGTGGACTCATTTTCATGTCTAGTTACCTAATTCGGGAATTGCGACATTGCTGTTTCCCAAAACGTGCTGACAGAACCTCAAGATCTGCAAGCGTCAAAAACCTTAAGAATCATTTCATGCCAAAAATAGGTTCAACTGTTAAAAGACAAAAGCATGAAGGACAAAAACGAATAGACGGACAAAAACCAGAGAAACTAAAGGACAGAGAACAATGGCATTAGTGACAGGTATGTGTGAACGGTTAGCATGAGCCATATCGGATCTTGAGTAAAGAGGTCCTTTCAGCTTGTTTCAGACCAGTATAGATATTTTTTAGCGTGGGCTTGGAAATACAAAGATGTTTTCTTCTATTGCATATAAGCCCAGCATTGTAATACTCATCTTTCTAGAGCTAATTAACGGCTGTGAGGAGGCTTAATTTTACCAAAAGCTCTATACATTTGCTACTGGTAAAATTACTGGAAAACTACAGTACAACATCTCCAATACCAGTAGTTGCACAAGCTTCACCAGATACCTTTCCTCCAGAGATGTTACATACCTGTGTAATGGATAAATCTACAGAAAGGTAGACTCTATAGAGAATATGACAGTGTTACATCTATTAATGCTAATCTTTAAATTGAACTCAACTCAACTATAATCAACTGAGCTCAAGTCAACAACGATTCCCTTTCGGAGGATTCAGTGGTCTCGTCATAGATCCAGACCTGGTAGAAATAAATTATATCAAAGATGATAGTACCAGCACTACCAATCATGTAAGGCAATTCATTGTAGAAGAACTCCCATCTATGTTCAACATCATAGATAAACTCACAACTGACCATGATTGACAACCCATAAGTTAGGTTACCGGCTAAGGTACATGCGAACAAAAAAGGTGATAAATCCTGCGTGGACTTTCTCTGGTAGTTTTTAATCAGTTGTGGAACCCTGGCAAAGAAGTAGCATGTAGCACCAATCCATGCACACCAAACTCCAAATGCTTTGGTATTGATGAGCCCAGCGGTTCCCACTAGTTGCAGTGGTAATGCATCTGATGAGCCAATGTTTGTGGCAATGATAGCAGCTGGTAACGCAGCCTTCACAATATTCTGGGCATTAGACCCATATGCTGTTGTTTGATGTTGACGATGTGTGTGTGAACGACGATGTTTCTTATGGTAGTAGTATCCATAGTAATAGTACTGTCCACAAAGCACAACATCGTTGAACAAAAAGTAGAGCGATATTACGTACTGGAAGAACAACTGCTTAGTCAAAATACATCCAATGAAGCTAGTTATGTCACCTAAAAGCCAGATCAAGAAGAAATAAGGACTAATACCGTCAACTGTCTTATTTTGATAAGTCTCTATCAATTGTGGTAGCTGAGCGACAAGCCATATGACAAAGGAGACACTACCTGTAAGAGATGAAAAGATGTTCACAAATGAACGTGGATCACACAAAGGCTCGGACATGATGATCTCGGGTATACTTGTGACCTAGCAGCGGGAATATAACCTTCCACCTCGTTTGATGATTTAATTAATTATATGAAAATGGGGAGATATTCTGGCCTTTTTTTTCATTAATATGAGTAATATTCAAAAAGATGAAAAAAGAGACTTATCTTTTTTTTTTTGAGACTAGTCTTTATACATGAACATCAATCAAATATATTAGGTAGAGTTTGCTATATAAACTGGTAAATATCAATTGACATTATAATAACATCATAAGGAGGTATAAATCAGTAACAACTTCTTCATGTTGATTTCTCAGTCTTGTATAAGGCATCGAGAAAGCCAACTACTAATCTATCCACAACACCAGTGGTCTTGACACTTCCTGCTACCCCATAAAGAGCAGATGTGTCACTTTTGAACTTGCTTCCGCTTTCAATCAACTGCTTGACGCCAGTTTTCAACTCCACAATCAGCTCATCTACTTTTGATACAGAAAGCTTCGTAAATGCCAGATGCAGTGCAGGTGGATGTTGTAATGTACTCAGGTACCAGCCGTTAGCGCTCAATAAGTCTGAGAGCTCGTAAACATTGATCTTGTCAGACTTGAAAGAAACAACTGAGACAAGGGGGTCTCCAATGACCTCCAACTCCGGGATCTCTGATTTGATTCGAGATTTGAATTCTCTTGCAGCAGAAATGATCTCCTTTGCCGATTTGGTATATCCTTCGTCACCGATTCTCAACAATGTTGCCCAACAACCAACAATCAACGCACCTGGTCTACTGCCAGCAAGTGTAGGTGACCCATAGATACCTCCAACCCAGTCAGTGTTGATGTAGTACTGACATTCTCTCAATTCAGGGTACCGGTACATTATGATTGAGGAGCCTTTTGGAGCAAACCCGTATTTATGTGTATCACAAGAGATCGAGGTGACACCAGGAACCCTGAAATCAAACAACGGAAGATCGTGGAAACCAGCCTTATCTGCGTAAGCAACCATGAAAGAACCCAAACAGCAGTCCACGTGAACTGGAATGTTGTATTCATCACCAAGTTTACCGATTGATTCAATATCATCAATTATACCGTGAGGATAGTTTGGAGCTGATCCAGCCAGTAAAACAGTGTTTCCACTGATAAATCTCTCCATCTTCTTTATGTCAACCTGATAAGTCTTTGGGTCTAAGGGAACGTGAATCAGTTTGATGCCAAAGTAATAAGCAGCTTTATCGAATCCAGCATGAGCAGTTTCGGGAATGATTATCTCAGGTTTCGTAATTCCCTTGACCTTCAAACCATACACCTTCGCACTAAGGCAAGCCAATAACAATGACTCAGTACCACCAGAAGTAGTTCCTCCTACAGCTGTGCCGCTTGGTGCATTGAACAATTTCAATACCATAGACACAACTTCTGATTCGATTTTTCTGACACCAGGGAACACGTTAGGATGCAATTGGTTCGCAAAAGCAAAAATCTTGTAAGCATTTGTTTGTGTTTCAATCAAGTCTGCACCACCATGGTACACTGCACCTGAAACTTTACCATTCTCATAATCTGAATGTTTCAAGTTGGAGAGTTTTATCAATTCCTCTTCAATCTCTTCGTCTGATTTCCCTCTTAGCGGCAAAGAGTTAAAGTCTTGGATCCCCGGCTCTGATACAATGAGGTCATTTTCCAATTTGATCAATGTTTTGTTCACTTCCTGGTCTACCTTAGGCTTCAAGAATGGTGTACTTAATAGAAATTTGAATACCCTTCTAGAGGTTCCGGAATACGTCTTACAGATATATGTGGCAACTCCGAATCTGTACATATCAACGAGCACAGGAAGCAGGTATCTCTCCGCGAGATCGAGGATACAATAGACAACTATCAAGTCTTTGAAAATAGTGAATGTGTCATTTGTCTGTATGTACTCTGTCATTTTCAATTGCAACTGGGCATTGACCCGTAATAGCAGACTTCCTAACTCATCTGTCGATCTTGGAAAGTGTGTCAACTTGCCGTACAGCTCTTCTCGGTAACGATCCAACATCTTAAACAGTCGATCCGTGTAGATAGTGGTATGTTTAAGTAAAAACTCAGATAAACTAAGAAAATTCAAAAAATATGGCAATTATGGAACGGCTCGGAATAATTGGTAGTACCTTCAATAGACATCCCACCAGATAAATCAACACTTTTACACTACGACAAAGGTTAAAACTGATTGTTTTTAGTGTTATTGAAAAGATAGATTAAGAATATGGGGTTGTAGATCTATGTACTCTTCCGTTTCTTCCCACATTTAGCGTATTGACTCTCTCTTTAACAAGTTGTTCAAGTCTTGTATGGTAAGCAGTGAGGAATTTTATTTCTGCTTGTAGTTTACTCGTTATTTCTTCCTTTTCGAGTTTAATGGATTGATTCTTCAGTAGTCTCAGTTTCATACCATTGTCTTTCAGATTATCTTCCAGTAATTTGTTGGTCTCTTGTAAGGTTTTCAGAGTATTAGAGAGCTCGCCTGCTTCTGTTGTACTCTTTTGATACTCGAGTCTTAGCTCATCCAGATTCGCTTCTAAATCTTTATTTTGAGATTTCAACGATTCCAGCTCCTTCTTGAGTGAGTCTTCGGACTCGCCTTCTTTGTACTCTTCTTCTTTCAGCTCCTTTATAACTTCCTTGAACTTATCATGTTCGAGAGTCAGTTTCTCGAACAGTTTTTCAACGTTGAAAAGCGTCGATTCTTTCAGTTCTTTTGTTTGCTTGAACATATCAGATATCTTCAGTTTCAGTTCGTCTTGATCATTGTTTCTTTCATTCGATTTGATTCTCAGTCTATCCAGCTCCAATGTTGATTCTTGTATCTTTGCTTTTAGAATCTCGAGTTTGCTGATTGTCAGTTTGGTTAACAGGTTCTGGTGATTTAAAGGCAGAAGTTCTTCGTTAGCTGGTTGTTCGAGTTTCACTTTCTTGCTTTCTTGGAGTGGTGTGTTGAATTCCAGATCAACAGACTGAATTAGTTCAGCAACTTCTGACTTGTTCAAAAAATTAAATTCAGGAAGAGTATATCCCCATTTCCTGTTTTTGAACAGATTGCTCAGTAAAGTCTCGATATCCACCTCGATAGCCTGGGCACTCATCGGGCCAAGGCAACTGGTCAGCATTTTGCTGGCGTCTGTGTTGTTTGTCTTTATAGACCCGTGCTGGAAAGAGTTTATCAAAATCAGCTTCACCAGAGGTATCCTGTTGAGCTTTTCCAGACTGACATCAATTTCTTCGTCGAAGCTTATAATCGCATCAAACTGGGAACCGAGTGAATTCAACGCTAGAAGCTTACTTGATGATATCAACGAGATTTTTAATCTTGATGTCTGCTCCGTCTGCACGTCGTTGCCAAAAATTGCAGATCTGGTGCACTGTAACTCTCTTTCCAGTAGAAATGCTTCGATGAGATCTAGCTCCTTTACACTAGTTCCAATCACTAACAGGTGTAAATTCTCCTTCAGTAAACATTGAATTACCTTGTCGAACTTATGAAACTTATCACTCTGTAGCATCAATCTTTCATTCGACTCCATCAGTAAGAAATTTTTTGGGATGTAGTGCTCCACTAGTAAAAATGGATGGTTGTTCACCAGCTTCAAATTCTTTATCAGTATATTGTTCAGTTCTTCATCCTTTCTAGCGTATACTTCTCTATCTGAATCTGTATAACCGTTCAATTGTCTGAATAAAGATTCCTTATGTAGCTTGATCAAAATTTGGTGCAGCTCCTTCTGCAGAGATGTCAGTCCCACTGGTAAATACAGCTCTCCGCTCTCCATTAGACTACTGAGATTCATCTTCAACCTGCGTCCATACACAAACAAACTGGATTGAGTTAAAACATAACAAAGAATTTCAGTTCTCTGAAGATTCATCACGTGACTTTAATTTTGTGTATTCTTTTATTTTTTTCGAACTTCGTTGAAAAATTTTCGAATCACGACAAAACAACTTTGAAGCTGTGGTACAAACGACCTTGTCGCTGGAGAAAATAGTCTAGTATTTTAGTATCTACAATGTCCCTGAGTGTGAATCTTGGAAAAGTGCTAAACTCGTTGACCTTTCCACGGTTGCCACAAATATCTCTTAGAATACCGAATCCATTTGGACAGGCACCATCAGGTAGTAAAGAACAAACAAAAGATGGTTTAAAGGAAAGACTGGAAGAGTATCTAGAGAATCGCACACAGGAGGAATCATTCTTCATAGATAACGGATTTTTGAGAGCAGTGCCAAAGAAGAAGGTGACACATCAAAGAAAAAGAAGAAGACAACTTGCACCAGCATCGAAACAATTGAAATATCTACATCATTTGAATAGATGTCCATCATGTGGTCATTATAAGAGAGCTCACACGTTGTGTATGCATTGTGTGTTACAAATCAAAAATCTCTGGAAGGCAGACATTGCTAAGAAAGAGGAAGTTGTTGAGCAAGTTTTGGACCCAGTTGACAGAAAGATCATTTACCCTGGAAAGAAGGAGTCTGACTATGAAAAGGAGTTGAAGAAGAAAGAGTACATTTTGAGACGTCAAAGAACTTTACCGGTTGAAAGAAAATGATTGAAAAGAAGTACCATACATAGTTTCTGTACATAGAAAATTTCATGATTGAAGAAAGTAACTGTATCATGTAGCTGGAACATGAAACGAGAAATACGGTGTGGCTTCTATCTGTTATCATTATATTATTATTATTATTATAAAAATCTAAGGACAAATATTACACAATGATACAACAACCACCAGCCTTTTCAGGTTTAGCAGGTGTTGTCTGGGATTTTCTAGCATCAGCTGCAACAGCAGCCTTTTGAGCAGTCTCTGTTGTGGATTTGACAGCAGGTTCTTGTTTCTTCTCCTCCTTCTTTTCTTCAGCAGAAGATGAAGATGTAGAGCTGGAACCGAAGTTCTTAACGGTATTGTAGAATGAAGAACCTTGGATGGTAGCAACTTCCAATTCCAGTTCAGTTGGTTGTCTGGAACCATCACCAGCAGAGAAAGTACCAGCACCCCATGGAGAACCACCGTGGATTTCATCCAAGTTGGATGCCAAAGGGAATGTGTTTTTGTAACCCAATGGAACATATATCAAACCGTGGTGGGTCAAGGTTGATAAAATGTTTCTAATTGTGATTTCTTGACCACCACCTTGAGTACCAGTGGAAACAAAGATACCAGCTGGCTTACCATACAAGGCACCGGAAGCCCATAGACCACCAGTGGCATCCCAGAAGGAGGACCATTGAGAAGCCATGTTACCGTATCTAGTTGGAACACCGAACAAGAAGGCATCGTACTCAACCAAAGTATCATTGGTAGCAACAGGAATGTCTTCTGGCTTTGGAGGAGCGTGAATCATATCCAAAATTGACTGGTCTAGCGTTTCTGGAACTCTGAAAAGGTCTGCCTTACCACCAGCGTCTTCGACACCCTTCTGCACAGCCTTCGCAAGAGTAGTAACATGACCGTAGGTCGAATATGTGATGATAGCAATCTTTACCATTATACTGTTATTACTATCAATTGATTAAAATGAGTTGATTATTGGATTAGTTGTGTAACAAATAATTCAAAATTAGGGGAATATTTATCAATTGCCTAAATTGCGAGGTGTTTATATAAAACATTCCATTTATTTCTAAATGATTAATAACATTAGTAAATATTTGTAATAAGTAATCCCACTTGCATCTGTCTGTCTAAAAAGAATTCTCCGGTGGCTGTGTATTTGTCCTACAGCAGAATCCTACAAGGAGGATTAGTAAACCACCCTGCGTGTGTCCAAACCGTTTTAGTAATGCTGACACAAACTTACTCTATTCGGTAAAGACAACATGAGACAAATATGGTGAATAGTTTTTCCAGAATGTTATAAAAATGGGACAAACCTCCCTCAGTTGTAGAGAAGTATTGATTTTATAGTCTGTCAATCAATTGATATATATTAAACAGTTACAATGGCTCCAAAAGTTGCTATCATCATCTACACTCTATACGGACACATCGCTGCCCTTGCTGAAGCCGAAAAGAAAGGTATTGAAGCTAAAGGTGGTCAAGCCGACATTTTCCAAGTCCCAGAAACCTTACCACAAGATGTTCTTGACAAAATGCATGCTCCACCAAAACCAAACTACCCAATCGCTACTAACGACACCTTGCTTGAATACGATGCCTTCTTGTTCGGTTTAAGTACCAGATTCGGTAATCAAACCTCTCAAGTCAGAGCTTTCTGGGATGGCACCGGTGCTTTATGGGCCCAAGGTGCATTGTACGGTAAACCAGCCGGTATCTTTGTTTCCACTGGTACTCAAGGTGGTGGTCAAGAAGTCACTGCTTTGAACTTCCTTTCAACTTTGGCCCACCACGGTTTGATTTACGTCCCATTGGGTTACAGAAACACCTTCGCTTTGGCCTCCAACTTGGACGAAGTCCACGGTGGTTCTCCATGGGGTGCTGGTACCTTCACTGCTGGTGACGGTTCAAGACAACCAAGTGGATTGGAATTGGAAATTGCTACCATCCAAGGTTCCTCTTTCTTCGAAACTATCCAAAAATTTTAAGGTAGCGAACTGAGTGCTTTCTTGTTTGTTGACCAAATTAAATAGGATAGATGAAAACGAATACAGACGAAATTAGATTTAATTACACTTGTAGTTAGGCATATTGCTTTTCTTTTTCAGTCCCATTAAATTGTATGTAATATCATGCATAGTATTAAAACCTGGGTAGACGTATGGACATAATATCGCGGTTTTCTGTATAAATTATATTTATTTTCAGTTCTACACTTTCTTCAAATGCTTGGTTTTGAGAGCAACGAGCAATTATGAGTCAAATTCTAGACCAGCTGCTAATAGAGGATGTATGTTGATGTCCATATATATTCTTTCAAGATGCTTTTGAGCTTTCACTAACTATCGTCGATTCGCGTACAGATTGCTAAATATTGCCCACAAAACTTTGTCAACTACCACCAATGCATCCAAGCCAATCATGAAACTCCACAAAACTGTCTTGAACAACAAAAAAGCCTTGCTGCATGTATCAAGACTGATGTCCCTGCCTTTCAGAAGATTCTCAGTAAATGTGGATCCGTCTTGAAAGAGTACGAAGATTGCATGCGTACAAAAAGAGACGAGACTTGTGCCAAACTACTGGGCCAAGTAAGAAATTGTGCCAGTGAATGTGTTGATTTGAGCAAAACTGCTGCCAACTCACTGTAGATTTAATAATAGAATCACCTTAATGCCATCACACTAAATGTAAATAAATAGTTACTATTGTATACCGGTTGTTGTAAGACGTTATTCGCTATTGTCAAAACGTCTCAGGTCCCGGGCCTAAGTTTTTCCTAAAATAAGTCCACTACTAGTCTCAAAATAAAAATAAAAAGTCCCACCATATCCACTGTACTGTACACATATATCTTTATCGATTCATACCCTCCGATGGGCTCTATTCCAAGGATCGATATTAGTACAGCTCAATCCCCAGCATCGGTTGTCACTGGAAGATCTTCATCTAAAGCCAATCAACCAACCCCTGCTTATAAAAGCATTATCATTGATCCATCCACTATCTCACAACATGAAACAAATTCAAAGCATATTCCGTGGAAACCAGTTGTCAGTTTTGATTCTATTCCTCTTGTACTGAATGGAGAAGAACAGGCTGACTCTGTTAGTTATGATTATAGCTCTGACCATGATAGTCTTGAAGATATAAGACAAGGTCGATCGATTACCAGCAATTTTCTAAGTCCCGATAGCATTGAGAGAACAGCCCGAGGTAGATCGGCTAGTCCCTATCGTTCATTGTCTCCTCATAGAACAAGGTCGCCTTCACCTTATTCTTCAATCGTTTCATCAAATGCTGTTGATGGGATTTTGCATGGTGGTTATCCGACAGCTCCCTCTATCAGTATTGATTCATTCTTGTATACAAGACAAACGCCGGGATATGCCAAATATATAAAGGAAAATGGCAAGAGAGTCATTCTGTGTTATATCACTGGTAGAAGGCACACATGGGTTGCATTAGATTACACCTTGGCAAAGCTACTGAGAAAAGGTGATCATTTAGTTATAGTTTCAAGAATTCCAGATGACTATAGAGATCTGGTGTTTCCAAATGGCGAGCATTATTTCAAGAAGACAAGCACTCACAAGGATGATCATGGTAATGAAACCAATGAAAAAATAAAAGACAAGCAGAAAGTTTTCAAAGATATAGTGGATGATTTAATTCAATACATCGAATTGTTGATACCTGAAAATTCTATAGAAGAGCTCGAAATAAAGTTAACGATAGATTTATATTTGAGCAATTCGACATTCAGCGTTCTCAACGAATGTGTTGATATCTACCAGCCGACATTTTTGATTGTCACTTCGAAGCCAAATTTAAGATTCTCAAGGTCAACAACCTGGAAATCGTCAAGAATAAGTGATAGACTAGTCAAAAATTTCGAAATACCAGTACTGGTAGTTCCAAGTCTGACATCAAATGAATTCGAAATCAACCTCTTTGATGATTTGTCAAAAAGAAAGAAACTTGGAGTTTTGAAGATGGAGCTACTGAAATCCAAACTAGACGATCTTGATGCGTCTTTTTCTGCCAATGCCAGTTCTGCATCACTAAGAAAGTTGAATAAATCACATCATGAAAACCATAACAACTCAACAACAAGCGGGTTCTCATCTGTTTCTCCAAGACCGCATGATTACACGGTGAGAAAGCAAAGCTCATCAAGTTTTGGTTTTTCCCCATCAATGTCAGAAATGTCGTCCATCGCTAGTGATTCCGAAACAGAAGACTCTGATGACACGCAATCATCAGAAACGTCATCTGTCAAAGACCTCACAAGAACGATTACTGAAAGTAAAACTATTTTGGATTCTTACATTTCAGAAACAAATGAGCATGAACTAGACAATCGTAATATTGACATTTTTTTGAATAGAATTAACAAGGTGCTAGATGTCACAAAGAAAATGAGTAAACAATTCACTAACTACTCAGTCAATGATGACAGTAATAGTGCTGAGTTGATAAGGTCGATAACGGGCCTACCCAAAATGTACAAGACCAAATCCATGTTGGATGATTTCGATGATTTTGGAAAAACGAAAGTAGATCCATTAGCTAAACTGAAGAAGAGCTTGAACAGTACATCCCCACAACCAAATCATTTGACACCCGTAACTTCCCCGGGGTCAAATACACCAAGGGCGATTAAGTTTTCATCAGATACAAGCTCTCCAGATCGACTAAAGTATCAAAGCAAGGGACTGAGCAGATACCAGACCAATGTTGATTATGACCATAATCTAAAACCCGTGGCATCTGTTGAAAGAAATAAACTGATGAAGTCACTGTCAGAATCAAGAGTTCCATTGAGTTCACCATCCTATAGTTCGGATGCAAGTGAAGGCTCTGAAAAGAAAAACAAGAAGAAGAAGAAAAGAGGCTTCTTGAAGAGTATATTTGGACGTTAGGAAGTTTCTCATGAAAACTTCATACTTCAATACAGCTCAACTATAATTTAATTTGATAAGATTCATACAGCTTGATTGTGCACAGATCAAGGTTCAATACATAAGTGAAATAACTACTCTGTAGACACTCATTCCTCCTGTGGGGCGTTCTCATTTGGATAGAGCTTGTTGTCAATATTGGTACCCTTAGCAATGACTGGATTCTTCTCTAGCTTAGCCAACCAGGCTTCAAAGTGAGGATATTTGGAGATATCGATCTCATTCAAGTGAGCAAGTCTTGCCCAAGGATAGGCAGCAATATCAGCGATATTTAAATGATCACCAACTAACCAACCATTATTTTCCTTCAATCTTATCTCGTAAACCCCAATAACTCTTTCGGTCTCGTCTCTATAACGGTTTATACCGTAGGGAATCTTCTCTGGAGCGAATTTTTGGAAGTGAAAAGCTTGACCTTGATAAGGAGCATGCGAGGCCACTTGGAACGTCAACCATTGAACTTGATCCCAGTAGTACTTATCTCCAATAGAGTAATAGTATTTACGTTCTTTATCATAGACTTCACCAAGGTACTGCAAAATAGCACCTGTTTCAAAAATTGTCTGTTTATTACCCTCAGCATCAACATCTGACAAGACAGGGATTCTACCATTTGGGTTCAACTTCAAGAACCATGGCTCCTTCTGAACACCAGTTGAGATATCCAGTTTTCTGTAATGATACTTGAGATTTAGAAGTTCCAAGTAAATGGTTACCTTTTGACCATTAGGTGTACCCATTGAGTACAGTTTCAAGTATGGAGCTTGGAGCTCTTCGCCATTTGGGTCACCTTCGTTGATTAATTTTCCTGCCATTTGTGTGTAGTTCGATTGTAGTCTTATTGTAGTTGTTGGAGTACAAGTACGACTGATAATTTTGTGTCCATATTTATACAATTCAAATCGCCTATAAGCCATGAGCCACATAACCGTTCCTGTTAAAGATTACCTAATTCTAATGTTACAGTTTCGAAGACTTGGTGGCAAACAACTGTTTGTTTTGACTTCTGATCGCACCGCCTGTCAACTCAATGGCTGTTGTTTGCTCTTCTATGGAATCGCGCAGCTTAAATACTGTGATCAACACAGGTATGGATGATTAATCAAAATGCCAACATATTCTTAATGCAGGTATGTTTATTTTTTATTTATTACTGGGGAATAGTGATCCGGTTACGTTATCATGCTTATTGTTGAAAACATCAACACTTCAAGTATGAGTACAAATACATACTTTTATATATTCCATTATTTGAAGCGGGTGTATAACAACTTGCAAATACAGTATAGCCTAGAAGGTAATATTCTTCATTCAGATATATACAGCAGTGCTTAATCTCGCGATGTTCAGCCATCAATTGTTGCGTAACGGCACCAGATTGTTCTCTACAAACACTTCGACCCCACAACCAAAAAGACGTTTTCGTGTTCTCAAAGGTGGTCTGTTGGGGTTTCTCATTGGAGTTTGTGGAACAAGCGCACTTGTGTATGAGCTGGTGCTCAAACACCACAACCATGCCAACAGTGCTGCCATGAAAGACATGATGTCGCTATCTAAGTCTGTGAGAATCTTGGAGGAGCATGTTTCGGCACTGGAAACCAAAGAAGTTAAAAAATAGATGGCTTTCACATCACTTAATGTTTGTCCCCGTTAGCTACATATTTATATAATTTCTGTCTCTGTTGCTCTTTCACTTTCTCCATAGTCGGCCTGCTTTCTCCATTCTGCATGGTTTGATTCTATTTATTCTCTATTTATCTCTATATATAATATACATAATATATACAAAAAAAAATTCATCTCATAATGAACAAACACTTAATTAACTTTAAGAACCAGAATCCGACCGGATGAACAAGGAACGCAACAAGGAAAGGAACCAGGACCTCACATTGTACGTGGGAGGTCTAGATGAAAGAGTTACAGACGCGATTCTCTATGAATTGTTCCTACAGGTGGCTCCCATAAAGCGAGTGTATATACCTAAAGATCGCATCCATAAGACACACCAGGGCTACGGTTTTGTCGAGTTCCAGAACCTGCGGGACCTCGAATATGCAGAGAAGGCCATGAATGGGGTCAAGCTTTATTCCAGAACCATCAAACTCAACAGAGTGAACACCAACAGAGAGGAAGTCACAAATGCCACTTTATTCATAAAGAACCTGAACAAGATGGTAGGAGAAGACGTGCTGATAAAGATTTTCAAACAGTTCGGTGAGTTCTCCAAACCCCCAAAGATAGAACGCGATGCCAACAATGAGTCCAAACAGTACGGTTTCATATACTTCAAGAACTACAAAGACAGTGATGCTGCTCTAGAGAAGATGAACAATCAATTCATACTGAATGATAAAGTGCACATAGAATACGCATTCAAGAAGGTATCTAATGACGGAAAAGTCAAGAAAAAAGTTGACAACCATATAGAGAGACTCTTACAGAGCGAAGCCGAGAAGAACAACTACGCTCCAAAGTAGCCACGGTGTATAATAAGAATGTCCTGACTATTGTCTAGTTCCTTCACTTAATCATGTACTCTATAGTTAGTGTCACGTGCTTGTTTATTTCCCAATTCGGACGCTCTTTTTGTGCGATGGAAATTTTCGAGTAAAACACAAAAACAGAATCGAAGAAAACAACAAATCAAAAACACGAAACGAAAACACGTAACACACAAATACATTACTGTTGAAGCATCAGAAACAATAGAAAGATGGCCACCGAGTTTAGACAGCCTTCATCATATGTTGGTTTCGATACCATCACCACCCAGATCGAGCACCGTCTCTTGAAAAGAGGATTTCAATTCAACGTGTTGGTGGCAGGATACTCAGGTCTGGGTAAATCCACTTTGATTAACACACTTTTCTCCTCGCATTTGGTGGACTCGCATGGAAGAAAATCAGCAACAGAGCCAGTAAGCAAAACTTCAGAGATATCTGTTTCAAACCATCAATTGGTGGAGAACAATGTGCGTTTGAATATCAACGTTATCGACACGCCAGGCTTTGGCGACCAAATAAACAACGACAAGTGTTGGGAACCAATCGTGAAGTACATTAAGGAGCAGTACTCTCTATACTTGAGAAAAGAATTGACAGCCCAAAGAGAAAGGTATATCAGCGATTCCAGAGTCCATGCTGTGTTGTACTTTATCCAGCCTAACGGTATTGGTTTAAGATCTGTGGACGTCATTGCCTTGAAAAAACTATCAGAAATATCAAATGTCATCCCAGTTATCGCCAAGGCAGACACTTTAACATTGGACGAGAGAGAAAGTTTCAGAAACACCTTACAGAAGGAATTTGAATACCATGATCTAAACTTATATCCGTTTGATACTGACGATTTATTGGATGAAGAAATCGAATTGAATAAATCGATCAGATCAATCGTGCCTTTTGCAGTCATTGGCTCAGAAACCGAAATCACAGAAAATGGTGAGACCTTTAGAGGTAGAAGAACGAGATGGGGTACTATAAATGTTGAAGATATCAACCAGTCTGAGTTTATTTATTTGAGAGATTTCCTAACTAGAACCCATCTACAAGATTTAATAGAAACAACGTCTGCAATTCATTACGAAAACTTCAGATCCAAGCAATTAACAACCTTGAAAGAAAATGCAACATCTACTTCTAGAACTTCAGCACATTTATCCCAACCAAACGGTATTCCATCACTTGCTCAAAACACAATGAATGGTTCCCAAAGCAATCTACACAAGCGTCCATGAAGAGCAGTCAAAAACTTGATGAAAATTGATAGAAAGAGAATGAAAAATCTGTTGTATGTGTCAGTGTCACTGTTTTCTCATGTTCATGACTAGGTTGGGTTACTTTTTGTATAGTTGATATTACTTTTCGGTTTTATGACTTGTTTTGTAGAGATAGAAAGACGAAGGGAATAGTTGTATTGTTTTCTTCGATATGGGGAGATACGTTTATTAAAAGAGTTGGGAGAACTGAAATCAAAAAAAGAGAATGTGATTCTTCACCAATCACCAAGAAAACTGTAAGAATCATCTTTTTGTCGTTTGTTGTTGCTTTTCATTACTAGATCCTTTGATGATAAGGTCATCAAATCCAAACTCGTAAGGATCTTCTAGAAACATAGTTCTCACCATTTCACGACATTGAGAGTCGGTAAAGAACTTTCCGGTCAGTTTGTACATCTCCCTAGCAATAAATCTCCATTTCTCCATTTCTCCTTCATCCACTAAAGCCTGCAGAGACTTTGTATCTTCATAACCCCAAACTGTGGATGCAACTCCTTGTTGTCCCATGAGGACCTGATATCGGTTTCTTGCCGCTAAGAAACTTTCAATACCCGTCAACTTAGCAATATCCACCCAAGACTTACCTTTCTTCTTCAGCTCGATGATCATCTTGTCTTGTTCTGCAGTGAACTTGGACTTTCTTCTAGTCTTCTTTGGGTTAACATCAGGACTTGGATCGTCGAACAGAGGTTGGTTCTTGAGGGGTGGTACTACTATCACCTGCCTGAGCGTCTCGATGATAGCTTCAGCTGACGTCTGAGACATCCTGTGTTGGTCTGCTACTCCCTTTTTCGTGTTTGTTGATGTTCCAAAATGAATTATTTACAACTTCATATGTATTAAGCGTTTGTATTTTAAACCGAGGATAGTTCCGGAGAGAATTTGACCAAAAAATGAAATGCATTTGGATATATCAACAAAGCTTTCACAAAATAGTACAGAAACATAACGCGATGTCCACAGAAGGTAGTTTGGACTTGTCAGAAGGTGAGTATGATCTGCTATTTCCGAAACTACGTAGACTTTCCCCTGAGACTAACAACCTTTACTCAAGATGAATTGAAACAGAAATGCAAAGAACTCAGACGGAAGATTCTCAAAGTAGAGGACTTGAATAAAGCTGCTGCATTAGATATTAGCAGAACCAAAGTGTCCTTGAATAAACTGCGTCTGGAATATTCCATACTTCTGGAAAGGCTAGAGACCCGAACTGTGCTTCCAGATAATTCTGAGTCGGATACAAGCGTGGGTATATTTGTTCATTGTGGTGTATAATATATGTATGAGCTAACCAAACTCAAACAGGACTTCGAAATCAGTGAAAAGAAAGTGCAGAAGAAGAAGAAAGGGTCTTCAAAGGACAGTCAAAGAGATCCTGATTTGCCTAAAAGACCCTTGAACCCTTACCTGATGTAAGTTTTAGACGATTAACTGAAATGAAACCACTGCATGTTTTCATCATTAAATGACGTTGATACTAACTACCTGCTTCAAGCTTCTGTGATATTGAAAAGGAAAAATACAGAAAGATTGCTGAGGCTGACGGAAAACCGCACGATCTATCGAAAACACTGGGCGAGGCATGGAAAAATTTAGATGACGAAGGCAGACAACGTTATGTCGATTTCTATAATCAGGACAAAGAAAGATACAACAAAGAAATGGAAGTTTATGAGAGCAACAATGTGAAAAGACTTAAAACAAATAATGGAAAAGCTGTGCCCCAAGCTAATACCTCTGAGCAGGAAACGGATTCTAGAGACAAAGACGACCAAAATGAAGAACTCCCACATAAACAACCCCCATCAGAGGAGGTATTGAAAAAAGAGATTAAGACACAAGCTGATTCTTCAGTCCCAGATGCTGAAAACAAAGAAATGTTAGTAACTGATTCTAATGATGCAGAAACCACAAAACCTGAATAATGCTTTTTCAATAAAGATTGAAGACTACAGTAAAGATAATACCAACATACAACAAATGCATTATCAACAATTTTAATATGTAAATATCTCAAGATCTATATCAACCCCTTCTCTTTGCTCCATCTACTTCTTTCTTTTCTTTTTACCATGGTACAACCCATTTGCATCTCTCTCCAGTTTTCTCTTTTCTCTGGTTTTTGCATGTTTCTTGAGCTTTCTTCTGGCCGCAGCTTCAGGGGCATTTATGGCTAAAACTGCTCTTTTTGCTCTTCTCTCTTGTCGTCTATTGTATACGAACGTTCTCACTCTTGAGTATGCATCTGCGTACTCGGAAACACCGATCTTTTCTTCAACCATTTTCAAACACTCTACAGCCAACTCCCGAAGTTCAACCTTGACTTCTTCTTCAGAATCTGTTTCACTCAAAGCAAATATTGGTAAAATTATATCTTCAGCGAGATCTTTCACCTTCTTTTTATCCAAAATTTGCAAACACATACCTAAAAACTGAATACCTGACTTCTTGGCCGTTGAGCAAACTTTGTCAAATCTCACAATACCACCCATCTTCTGTATAATCCATTCTGTCATGAGTTTTGCTTTCGCATTTTCAGGTCTATTCTCATTTTCCTTTTTATAATCGTCCAAGTCTTCTTGGTCTTGTTCCTCCTCTTGATTTTCAGTAACTAATGACTCATCAAACACAATAGCTTCTTTATCCCATTTCATGAAAGCGAAAGTGAAGAACTTTACAGCTTGAGACCCGATGGATTCTTCAATCTTCGGAGCACGCAATTGATGAATTAACCTGTTTGAAATGTTTTGGATATCAGCATTAGTCAATATCGTTTCCTTCGATATCCACTGTCCACAAATTCTACTGGAAGCTAATCTAATCCATGAGTGAGGATATAACAATGCAGATATAACGTATCCCTTTAGTTCATCATCAGTCAATTCAGCAGCTTTTTCTAATAAGATAGACAAACAGTTCAAAGCGCTATAGATGAGTTCCCATGAAACTTCGATTTCAGAGTTAGCCTTAGCTTTTTTCAATATATCTTTTATATTCTGGAGTACATCTTCATCCAGAGGACTCAGATTTTTGATATCCAAAACAGAGCTCTTCAGGCTAATTCTATACAGCTGTAAAGCACACCTTAGTAAAGCCGAGTTTTTTGAATTCATCCAACCCAGAATATACTTTTCATATTGTTCAGTTCCAGTCTTTTCAAAAATCAAAGTGATGAGTGCAACTGCCATCTCCCTAGTTTTCGGTTCAGTTTCTGATATCAGAATCTTTGCCAAACCAACGAAAAAAGATGATGATAACGCCTGAAGCAGTTGTGCACCTGATTTACCAATAACCAAATGGATCAATTCCATCACAGACTGTTTACCTTCCTCTGATGGGTAACTCAAGTTATCAACCAAAAACTTGAACTGTTTCTCCAATCTACCACGCCCTTGGTCAAACTCCATTAAAAACTGAAAGTATATACTTCTCGACATATCTCTCCTTTGTTTCGAGTGACTGGTGACCATTACTTCTCTCAATTTATCCATAACATCGTAAACTTCAGGAATCATGACACGTTTGGAGACTAGCGTCTTCAAGAAATTGAATGCCAAACCTTGTCTACTTTGCTCATGTAAATCAGGCTGAATACGAACAATCAAGTAAGCGATTGAAGAATCTTTGAGTTCAAGGTCATCTCTATTTTTGATGATGGTGGATAAGTACTTGTAACAAACTTGAACAATTTCGGCTTCAGTAGAGGGGTAGTCCTTGATTATACTCAACGATTTATCAGCTGATACTTCGAAAATGTTATTATCAGGGAAATCAACATCAATGATCAGAATCAAAATTCTGAAAGCTGCAATTAAAATTTTCTCATTTTCTGACTGGAGTGCTTTGTCAAGACAAGGCAATAACCCTTCAAGTTTTCCAGATGTGACAAACTGGGGATTTTTAGTTAGTGTAGCTCTCAAAAGTTCTAATGAGAGCTTTTGGAACGTTTCGACTTTGTCATGCTCACCATTCTCAACTTTTAGAGCCTTGGCATCTAGTTGAACTAAGAAGTGTTCTTCACTTTCATTTGATATATTTCTTCCTTGTTTATAAGTAGAGGTCTTCATGGACATTTCGTTGAATAACTCAAAACATAAAACGAGCATATCTTGCGTAGAAGCTTGCTCATTTTTATATATTCCTTGAGATATTCTTCTCAGTAATTCATCCAGCTTGTTTTGAATCTTCAGTGTAATTCTTTCTTGCAGCAATGATTTGATTGGCATAACAATGTTTCCAAACTTGGAGAGGCTTATTTTGCTAGCGAGCAATTCTGCAGTATCGAGACTTTTGTTATGTCTTACCTCTTTCATAGAACTTCTATAACCATCTGCTTCTTTTTCTTGACCAGTAGACCCGAACAGATTTTCCATGACGATATCCATTATCAAAGCAGCTGAGTCATCTAAATCGCCATGTTCCAACTCTGTTGCAATCAAGATTGAATTGACGGTAAACCCTAAAACATGAACCTGGAAACCTCTTCCCAAAGATGTTTTCAATTCTTTGATGATAAATTTAATATATCTTGATCCCAGAATGTTTGAAGCCCTACCTAGGTATTTTCTGGTGGAATCACGCAAGTCATCATACCTCGTTCTCAAGATTTGACAAACTTGAGTCAAGATACCTGGAAGAACAGATACAATTCGCTCATGTGATAAACCTAGGGCAAATGATGCTAGAGCTTCAATCAGAGGAGTTCTAGAGACAACAGTTTCTTCGTTTCTTATGCTCAAAATCTTCGTTATTGGAATGATCATTTCTGTCTCTATTTGAACATTTAACAATTCCCTGTCTTTTGAAAGTCCCTCCATAGCCTTGCAATTTTCACCTTCAATGTTTTTCAGCAACGCTTTAGATATGGAAACCACAAGATTTACAGAATCTCGCTGATTCTCGCTGCCCTCTTTCATACCGGCGAGATATCTTTTAAAAATTGCCAAAAATTGCTTGAAGGATGCAAAACGAACCAGGTGTCCAATTGCTTCAATGGCGTCATTTGACAGGTTTCTAGACTTTTCATTTGAACAATAAGCAAAATTCTCAACAATAGGTAGTAAGTAATGGACAATATTCGAACCCTTTATATCCTTACAAACTTCAGCGAGCTTTCTGATACACTTCTGGCGAGTATGCATCTGAATTTGAGTAACACCCAAGAAAAAATCCATATCGGCCATTCCATCAAAAGCTAGAACTTTCATGTCATTGAAACCATCAAAATGTTCACTGTTGAAAACAATATGAGATAACAGAGAGACAAATTCATTTCGGATCTCTTCGTTAGAATTACGCAAACCAAGTCTCAGATAATGCAGTATCAAAGTCTTTAACTGGTGTATAAATTCAGGATCAGCGGCAGGTTTTTTGGAAAATGCGTCAACGAAGCGTCTTAAAGTGTAACTTGAGCTTGACCTTATGGATAGATCGTTTGGGTCCTTGATGTAATAAAGTGCATTATTGAGCAACGGTATCCATTCAAGAATAGTAAGTTCAGAATAAAGAACATCGTTAACTTCTCTATACGCAGCTAATCTTCTTTCATAGTCAAACTCACCCAGACCCTTTCTTGAAAATGAGTTCATTTCTTCGATCAATGAAGCAACTTTGATGTAACTTTCAAACTTTTCACCAATGGATACAAAAACTTTAACCAATTCATTGCGTTGATCTCTGTCAGAGAAGAGATTTAAAAACTTTGAAGCAACAAGATATAACTGTTTAACTTCTTCGAAGTCACCTTCGAATCCATCAATCAAAACCCTGAGAGTTTGAAGCACCTGTACTTTTGAGTCTTTTGATACTTGTGAAGATGGCTTGTCCAGCAATTTTGTTGCTAGATCAACCAACTTAGATCTTCTAATTTGATTCTCGACGTGCTTTTTTTGAACTAAAGCCAACAGTAGGTCAATCGCTTTGGTAATCGTATCATGATCTGTCAAACGATCCAAAATACCATCTAAAGAGTCAAAAACTCTTCCTGCAACTAAAGAGTGAAGCTTGGCGAACTTGCCTTTCTTCTTCGATGAGTTTATGACGTTTTTAGCAAAATCAAGTACAGACGAAATCACTGCCTGCTTAGTATGGATATTAGAAAGTAAGGACAGAACTTTGACCGCTGGCTCTGTATCATTGATTAATAACAGTTCAAAGTATTGAGGGTTATCCGACCAACAGAGCAGAATTTTCAACATAGAAGAAGGCTGTTGCAAGTTCTCGAACTCAAATGCTGGGAAACGAGGTTGCAAAACTTTCTCGTAGATCACCACAATGTACTCATCCCAATCATAGTCAACAAGAAGACCAAATAATAAAAGAAGATCTTTCACACCAGATTGTCTGACATTTTTGGCCACTTGTATTCTCCTGTCATCAATAGAATCAAATGAAGTGATTATTTCTTGAGCTTGAACAAGTGCCATTAACAATGGCCTAATAATTTGAGGAAGTATATCAAGAAACTTTTCACCTAAAACTGTTATGATATCCTCTAACAGATTAACGAACCCATGGCACCGTCTCAAGTGACCAAGTGTCAATGAATTGACGTCTGATACTTCAAATCCCTCATCTTCCGTGACATCGAAATATATTTTTTCACATACGATGCTTAAAAAGCTTTCCACATACTCCGGTTTCATACTGGCTAGGACCTGAATAGACGAGACTTTCAATCCCTTTTTATTACCACTCGTAACAACACTCTGTGCACGGCCGAAAAGAATCCTCAAAATAACAGGCATCACTTCATCCAAATCCTCGTCTTCGATCACCGAATTACCATCTGTTGCAAATATTTTGGATAGTTCATCGCGATAGACAGAGTCATCGAATAGGTTATTTAAGTTGTCTTTGTACTTGTTGATCCGATTGTTGTGGTAATTGAGTAATACGTTCAAAGCAGTCTTTCTGATATCTGTTGATTTACTGGATAAGAGCCTTAGTAGTTTTACTCTCAAGTCCTCTGCTTTAGGAAGCTTTTCTAGTCTTTTGAAGGAAATAAATACTTCATATATGAGAGATTGCTCTTTTCTGGAAAAATGTGTTTGAGAATCTTCGTCATCTTCAACATCATTTAAAATCAAAGAAATCAACTCCGATGAATTTTTCTCAGCAATAGATGGTATCGCTTTGATCAGTTTTATAGAGTTCGTCGAAATGAACTCAGGATACCCTTTTGAACCATATTTAGATTCAGTCATTGATAATAGAGTATTTCTTTTGTTGAAATACTGTTTCATTATTGATTTAATCGATGCAACCGAAGCCTCAAGTTTCGGATCTATGATTGTCCAGTTTGATTCAAGATCTCTATCGTTCTCTGTCATAAAATTATAGAAATCAGATATATCTTTGGTAACATCTCCTGTCATAAATTTGTACGCCAACTCCCAAACAAGACTTTCATGTTTGTAATAAACGGTAGGAAGAACTTCCAGAACAGCTTGCCAAGTGGGTAAGAACCTCACAGTCAGTAATCCGAATAAAAATTTGAAGAAAACCTCACACTTCAGATCATCCTTAGTGTCCAGATTCTTAACAATTGAAGTAAAACTTCTTAATCTGATACCGATATCACGGCCACTAGACAGAACCAATGGTAATTGCTCAACTATAATAGCTTGGTTTGAAATAGTTACAATGTCTTCATCATAATTAGAGGCGAGGATTCCAATGAGATGTAGAGACTGTAGCCTAAACTCATGATCAGCACTGATCAAATTGTTTGACACCAACCTTATATACGTTCCTGGATCGTCAAACTTTAACGATGTTTTCTTGAGGAATTTAGTGACACTGGTGATAAACTCCAGCTCTGGTGTCAACAGTTGAAAATGTTCAGAAATCATATAATGGGTCTTTTTACTGTCATTTTCGACCAATAACGAAATTATTTTGGCTAGAATAGTGCTTTTGAATTTCGAGTCATCCTCTAGTTCATTTACTCTGTTGAAAATTTGGACCAGAATGTCATCTTGAAAGGACTTTGAAGCTGTAGCAAGTAATGACAATCTCCAATGGAGTTCTGATAGATCCATTGACGTGGTGATATCAAGATTCTCTATTTGACTATATACCTCGTCCGTCAAAGCACCAGGAAGAATGATTTTAAATCTTGTCTGATCGTCTGATATCGTTAACAGGTCCCTGTCATTGAGAGTTTGTATGAACAGACTGATAGCTTCTTCATTTGACTTCCAGCGATGTGTGATGAATTGTTGAATAAATACCCGTCCAAACCTTAACGTTTTATCCTTGGAAATATTGGTTATGGAGATGATAAAAGGAAGGAACGATTCTTCTAAACCTACCATATAGCTGAACACCTCGTTATAACAAGTGGTCAAAATCTGTATCTCACAATTACGAACGAAAAGCACTAGTAAACAAACCACATACGATTCTGATTCTCTTGATAATTTAGTAGCAGGATAATTCTCGAGCACCAATCGAACAGCGTCAATAATGGAACCCCAGTCGTTTATCTTTTTACCAGATTCAACAAATATTAATGCTATCAGAATTTTAAGATAGTGGCTCAAAAAGTCTGGATTAGAATTCAGCACAGTTTTGATTCTTTGTAACACTAAATCGTAGATGTCATTAACATTTTCCTGGTTACCATATGCTATAATGTCAATCAAAAGATCAGCTAACACTGAAGACGATTCATCAGCATCGATTTCCGCTAATAGAGATCCCAGTATTATGGTTGATTTGGAATGAATTGATCCGTTTGTCACCTTTAGTGCTTCACTGAACAAAATCACGAGAGATTTTTGGTAATGATTGTCACCCTCAATCTTCTTGAAGGCAAAACTTGTGAAAACAGGTAATTTGCTTGGACTCGACTTCCTTATCAAAAATGACAATGCCTCTGAACAAAATCTTGCAATATGGCCTTTTGACTTCAGTAATGGCTCTAGAAGTTCGAAGGTCGGTATCAAGTCTTGCGATAATGTTCTTGACAAATATTTGAAGATGAAGGCCAAAGCATTGAATTCCCATTCCAAAGTGTCAGAGTCATTGTCACCAAGAACTAGTTTTGTTATCATCTTCACTGTTTTTTCATAAAATTCCATGAAGTCAGGCCCTAAATCGTGGCACAGTTGGGCTAGTAGTTCCAGTAATGGCTGAAGAGATAGTTTTTCTTGCTTCAATATGGCTTCTGATAAAAGGTCAAAGATCTTCTCTTTGAAAAATATTATCTGGGGAAGACCTTGGGCTAGGTTTCTTACTTCGAGAAGGAAATCGGTGAAAGTTTTCGTTCTATTGAATTCAGACCACCTCTCTAAAGATGCTAAAAAGTGTGAATCTTCCACAGGCTCATCAAACGCCCTAGTTCTGAAGTTTTTTGCAGGTTCAATTTTAATCGCCTCCACCCTGTCCCTGAAGGACCGAAAAGTGTACCGATTAGCGGACTCGGTAGTTCTTTTGGCTTTGACCATTATCAATACCAGAAATGAAAAATTTACTACTTCTTCCTATCTTCTCAAAAACCACTTCTTATAACTAACAAAAAAATTTTAAAAAGATATTAATACTCTATTTACCTGCTGACATCAGCGATGAGCTAGTGTTCCGGGTAACCAATATTCTTTTTTTTTTTTTCATATGCTCAGAAAAACACAGCTTTTTGTTTGTAAATGTATATGAACTTGACACAAAACATAGAACCACCATAATTATCACGAAATCTCCGTTCATAAAGAAACCTTACAACCAATGTCCAATGAAACAGATCTTCTAATATCACCGGAGCAGAGGAATTCTAAGCTCTTAATGTCGGATCCAGGTTCAACTAACACCCCTAAACCAACAGCCAAGTCAATGGATGATCAAAAGAATTTAAACTCGTCAACGAAGTCTAAAGTGTCTACGAAGACCTCTGTGTCCGAAAATAAGCTTGGTCCTCAAAGAATATCGAGAAATACCCAAAAGCTAAAGATTTTACCGGATGAACCGCTAGCGGATATCAATGACGAGCACGAAGTCACATCAGGTAGAGACGTTTACTCTCAGGTCAGCAGGATCAAAGATACCACAGCCAGAAGGGATGCCGAAAGATTGGGGAAAAACCAGAGGTCTCTATTACCTAGAGTTACAGCATATTGTACAGCGAGCAGCTATAAAATGAAAGATATAATAAGGTGGTTGAAAGAGTCGAAAAGGGCGCACGACTCACATCCCAAACTCTTTGATGAGTGTCTCTATACACCATTTGTTTATAAAGATTGGAGAGGAGATAAGAGATCATACAAGGATGACTTGATACGTTTGGATGATGAAGGCGGTGAAATAACGATTGATGATAGACATAAGGACCTCTTTATTTTTGAGTATGGTGTGGTCGTATTGTGGGGTTTCACACTTAAAGAAGAGCAGGCTTTCCTAAATGATTTGGCTAAATTTGAGATGGAAAAACTTGCGTCTGAAGATGTTCAGATAGAGGAATTTAACTATTATATTACAAAGTCATATCAACCTAGAATTTACAATGATTTCATAACATTGAGAGATGGTTCCAACTACATGTTGAAACTCTCAATATCGCACGCCATTTCACAAAGTGTCAAGATATCTCTTTTTGAAGAATTGGTTGATAACACAATCGAAGATACGCAAGATATACCACAAGAAATTGCATCTGCTGGTAAAGTTGGTATGAGCAAAGATGAAATCATGAAAAGTATAGGTGAATTGTTCATATTGAGGATAAACATAAATTTACATGGGTCAGTTTTAGACTCACCAGAGATCATGTGGGCTGAGCCCCATTTGGAGCCCATTTATCAGGCGACAAGAGGTTATTTGGAGATCAATCAACGAGTGACATTACTAAATCAAAGACTTGAAGTCATTTCTGATCTATTACAAATGTTGAAAGAACAACTAGGGCATTCAAATGAAGAATATCTTGAGTTCATCGTTATTATTTTGGTTGGTGCAGAGGTACTGGTTTCCGTTCTAAATATCATTGTGGACATTATTGCCAATTCTAAATGATAGAAAAGTTTGTTAATTTAGGGACTGTAATTTGCATACGATCTACACTCAATGATTCCAGAAAACATAAACTATTATCCGCCTAACTAATAGAATAACCCATAATGTACAAAATTAATAAAACCCGCTAACATTAACATAAAGAAATTAAGAAATCATACCAAATTATATGAAAATTCTTATAATTCTTGAGAGGCTTTGGCAGCTTTGGCTGATTTTTTTGGTAACAAGTTTTGGTGGATGTTTGGCAAAACACCACCCTGGGCAATAGTAACGTGACCCAACAATTTGTTCAATTCTTCATCATTTCTGATAGCCAATTGCAAATGTCTTGGGATAATTCTGGTTTTTTTGTTATCTCTTGCAGCATTACCAGCTAATTCTAAGATTTCGGCAGCTAAATACTCTAAAACAGCGGTCAAATAAACTGGGGCACCAGAACCAATTCTTTGAGCGTAGTTACCTTTTCTAAGTAATCTATGAACTCTACCGACTGGGAAAGTTAACCCAGCTTTAGCAGATCTTGATTGAGAGGCTTTTTCAGAAGAACCAGCTTTACCACCTTTACCACCGGACATTGTTTATATAGAAAGATTTGATTTATAGAGAGAAGAAGAACAGAAATTCCAATTTGGATACAAACCTCCTTGGGGGTAAAATGCGTATCTTATATACTTTCAAATATGTTTCATTTTCAGTTGATAATATGCATATTATGAAAATCAAAACATTCACAATTTCAAAATAAACAAGAACAACTGTGAAAACAAGAGATATTCGGTATTCTGAGGTTTACTCAATCAATGAGTAAAATCAAGCACTCTCTAAGTTACCTTTTCCCATACCTAGTTTTACTTATCAGGTTTCTCTCAGAGTAAATGTGAGAATAATCACGGTTTTCTGAAAAAATATGTTCTGACATTTACACTTGTTCATGTTGTAATCTATGGAACGGATAATATGGTGCTTTTTTGATATTTTTCACAGCATAAACAATAAAACAAAAGAGAAACTGTCTTTACTGTCATGCAGGTTTCTTCGTTTTTTGCCTCACACTAAAACATGTGTATAAAAGCTGTGGGATTTCCTCGTCTCAACAAATTCCAGAGCGAGTTGAACTTTTCCTTTCCTTTCTTCTTTTCACCTTTATACTTAGATATATCATAACAATGGCCGCAAAAGCTGAAAAGAAACCTGTTGCTTCCAAAGCCCCAGCTGAAAAAAAACCAGCCGCAAAGAAGACATCCTCTTCTTCTGATGCACCAAAAAAGAGAACTAAGGCTAGAAAAGAAACTTACGCTTCCTATATCTACAAAGTTTTGAAACAAACTCATCCAGACACAGGTATCTCACAAAAGGCTATGTCTATCATGAACTCTTTCGTCAATGATATTTTCGAAAGAATTGCCTCTGAAGCTTCGAAATTGGCTGCTTACAACAAAAAATCCACAATCTCTGCCAGAGAAATCCAAACTGCCGTTAGATTGATCCTACCAGGTGAATTAGCTAAACATGCTGTTTCAGAAGGTACTAGAGCTGTTACCAAATACTCCTCATCTACTTCTGCTTAAAATTGAAGCAACAATTCAATTTTTAAGTCACGTTTCTCTCTACGGTTTTTATGTGTTTGGTTTGTATTTTAAGGTAATTTTGTATATTAGGAATTAATATTATGGTTCAAATTAAGAAGGTAATATGTAGAATCAGACGTTTGAATGGTTTTGTCCAATTCGTGTATTTCACGTGTATTTCACGTGACTTGAAGAAGTTGTGCATTTGAACCAGTAGTTTGAGTAAGATAGAAGTGTGGTCTCATCAAAATACCTTGATCAGAAGGACATGAAGAAATATCTATATAGTGAAAATACTACTCATTCATTGTCACAAAATCAGCGTTCTGATTCCTAAATGCATAAGTGTGGATATATGTTACTGCGTGACACCATTCATTCAATTGCGTTTCATCATACAAAACGCAAAAATCAAAGTTCTTCATTTATTTTAACTTCAAACAGGTTATAAATTAGACATAATAGCACACTGACTACTTGATATATGCTGGGGAGAAGAAAAAATGTTGATAACCCTTTACTATCATTGTCATCACCTCTTGAGGTTTGTGAAAGGAACGATAACCACGTTTCTCATTGACTGATCATTTCTGTATTCATATTATGTTTATTATAAATGTAAATTGGTCTCAAAATTGAGTAAAAGTATACCCTATACGTAAGATGTGAAACTCAAAACTGTACTTCATAGAATGAATTTCTCTCCTTTTTTTTATCACCTACTAAAAGTCAACGAACAACTTCCAAAGTGAATATCAGTTCCGTACCGACGGTGTACCTAGAATACCTTACATTAAGATAAATGTATAACAACAAAATCAAACTTAAATATAATATACCTGTATCCACTTATGAATGAATCGAATAGGCAAGTGCCCTACTTACTGCGTTTCTCAACTATACGACCGATTTCAAACCAGACAGATAAAGAATAATACTGAGATCAAAAAATTGAAATAACATGGACTTCACGTGATTTCCAGGTCAAAAACATACAGAAGCTCATGTATCAGTAATTCAATAAATAGAGAAGTTCAAAATTGAAGGCAGACAACTTTCAGCAAGATGCAAAGTGTTCAAGGTTATTTTAACAGATTAATCTACATATTTAAACGTGGTTTCAAGCAAATTGTCAATTGAAAATGACAACCGAAAAGAAATGTGGTGAGGAAGTAAATTAGCAGTCAATCGATGTAGTAGAAATTGCATCTCTTGATATTTAGCTGTGAAAAAGTATACACTTTGAAAACATTCCGAACAAGCCAACAAGGTAATTGAAGCAATCATATATATGGATCCATTGTTCAATCTCTTCACCAACCTTCCGAAAAAAAAAAAAAACCAGCCTCAGTCCAAGTAATTTTGATGAAAGCTTCAACCTAGGTATAGGAAGAAAGCTGATAGTATCGTCAATACCACATACAAAAACACATACTAATTTCCGAATATTTCAAGATAACTTCAACTACATACATCAAAGACAAATTGACAAAATCAACCACTCAGCACTAAGTTTTGTTTATGCCCCCGGTCATAGACAAGTTTACCTGCGCTAGTAGCAGTCAGAAATTACAAGTTGGGGCACTGACTGAAACAATCTATACATAGTCGTATAGCTATCATAGATACTAAATACAGAACCTGAATTATTGAAAATCGACAAAGTAAAAATTTGGCCGACATAAGATCTTTTGAAGATCTTTTATCAGCAGAAATAAAAGTTAATTAACGATAAAGGATCCCTTCCCTTTTCCGCAAAACACCAACCTCAGCTTATCTCTGTCTGAGACAGCGATATGAACAAAGAGTTATACTCATTCACCGTCTAAATTTACAGATGGTTGATCCCAAAAATTGATCCACACAGTGTGCTAAAAAAACAAAGTGTAATCGACTGGCAAACTTAAACATCGATATATGTTCTGGTAGAGAACTATCTCATATTCGTATCAAGTTCCAAGAGAATATATTGTGAATGTACGATGTACCTCAGACAAATAGTTTCCCCAAGGAGAGCTTACCAAAGGCAGCTAGCTGCTAACAATCATTCAGTCATGAGTCAACAGAGATTTGGTAAGAACTATCAAACAAGACTTACACTAAGGCAACAAAAAAAAAACAAAAGTGGACATCTCACATCAACAACTACTAAAAACCCTTAGCTTCTAGTTCCCCTGTCAGTTGAAGAAGTAAAAATATACATCTTTCGCATATGGATGCCGGTGTTTCTTTCAAAGATTTAACGAAGGAACAGGAGACCGAGAAGGCACCGCTGAAATGCTAATGAACATCTATTATGGAATTTCAGAGCAGCACTGATAAAATGGGTCCCCGAGAATTGTCATCTGCTACTGGCAAATCCAACAACACCAACACAAGGCAGGCCATTTGTGAAATTCGAAGGCCGCCTGTAATGAAAATTTTGATACATGGCAGTAGAGCAAAGGCTAAGTTAAAAAGAACTGATACTCACAATATGAAGTTTGTACTTCGTGAATGCATTAGGAGAC
Source organism: Komagataea salicaria (assembly GCA_003707885.2). NCBI lineage: Eukaryota > Fungi > Ascomycota > Saccharomycetes > Phaffomycetales > Wickerhamomycetaceae > Komagataea > Komagataea salicaria. The sequence goes on from PPMB02000016.1 coordinate 171,614, forward strand.
AAAAGTTCACTGACTTGGGAGGGTTATAGGACATTCAAAGTTTTTGAACCGTGGATATCTTAATGGTTTGAAAACATAGGTTTGTAAAACCAATACCATAAAACGTTCTTTCAAGGTAATAGTTACTGCGTTGGAATCAATTGTAGCTAAGAAACCATTCTCAAAGAACACATGAACCGCGGCCAAATTTTTGTAAACCAAGTACGATGCAGTAGAAAGGTAAGCATATAATATTTCCATTTTACTCAAAATTGTTTATTATTGTCATATTTTATATGATTAGTACCTAAAGGAATTAGTTACGAAATCAATACGCATTATGAGACTTACGACGAATTGAGGACTCCCTTGAATTGGGTAAAGTATGAACGGTCGAGTGGGCTGGCAGGAATTACATACATTTTCATATGTTTTGGTGTTGGAGTTTTGGTGATGACACCTATATATCTTTTCTGATTCGTGTTTTCTCTTGATTTTGATTGATTCGAACATTTTAATGTTCTATCAGTCATTTTATCTTATCTTTTTGGTGTCTTTTGTACTAGGTGCAGTGAACCCCTAGTATATCTCTCTGCTCGTCCCTGAGCACCATTTTGTTTCTTTCGGTTATTGCATTTTTTTGAATGTAAGTTTTGAAATATTTCATTTAATTACACAACATATAGTTCTACAACATTTGCAGTGTGATTGTAACGACGATACACAGTTGGTTAGTTTAGATCAATAAGCTATTTCGGTTTATCATTTTTTGGAGCTCCAATTTATTTTTTCATATAGTTTTAAGTAGGACTCGTTACATTATCATATATTTTTATTCTAATGTATATATCTGTAATTATATCTTTTTAAGTTTGCATGTTGATACTATGATGGTCACCTCGTGTAACATGTAAATATGCCTTTCTTGCTCACTGGTGGAGTCAATTGAATTGTGTTCTCGTGGCATGGGGTGTCCAATTTTGAAAGGCGAATCCATACTGAATTTGATTATCGCAGTTGTATTTGAATTTCTTAGAGAAGTGCCTTGACGTCTTTACGTCGAATTATTATTGCCTTGGGATATTGTAGTAGTGAGAATGTCCCTACTTTGTTGTATTCTGTTGTTCTTCTTACAAGTAATTTGTCGGAGTGTGTTAATGTTCTGTATCTCTACTTCACTGGAAAGATACTTGATTTCTTGGTTTCTTTTATTTACTGTATTTATTTATGAGTCTTGATACTTCAAGTTCAATTTTCTTTATGTTTCATTCAACAGGTAGATTTTTTTGTTCAAATTATTGTAAGACAGCTTAGCTTAGCTTCATAGATATATTTTGTTTTTGTGATTATCTTGAATAGGATTTCTTCACTAATGTGTGTGTATGACTGGGTATTGAGAGAGTTTAATTTGCTCGAGATATTATCTTTTGTTACTCTTACGCTTTTCGCTTTTCGATTTTTGATTTAAAGCTAAATAAATATAAGAATTTTTTTTGCTACGTTTTGCTTCACATATTTTACGTTATGTATACGGTGAAGCGACTGATTAAGACTCCTTCAGAGACCCTAACCAGAAACTGTTTGGTTTCCATATTACGAGATGTGGTTATGAGCACGGCTCCAGAATCTTCAAACTGATTCACCGTTGAATCGTTTGGTCGCTTTTGAAATGATCAAACTGGAATTGGAGCTTTCCGATCTTTCAAAGTCGACTAACGCACGTTGAACTTCTGTTGAAATTTCAATAGTATATGTTTCTGTCGGCATATTAGGATCATCTACGTAGTATCGAATGCGAACAACTTCACCTATATTATAGTTTATTCAGTCAAACAGTCATCAGTTGACAATATCTGGTAGTCATTTATATCATCATCAGAAAGGTCACAGTTCTCTTCGTTCAATCCGTTGTCACTGAAATCTGTTATGACCTCTTCAGTCAAACTGATATTAGGATTTGCTTTTTCACTTATGATATCAGACGGTATTTCTTGTTTTACAATTGGCTCTGAATCTAGTTTGAAGTCATTAGTTGGTTGAAATCCATTTTCAGTGGGTATAAGATTCACCTCATTCAAGTGGAAATTATCAACCTTCGTTACGCCTGTAGCAATGACAGTGTCAGCTGAAATTAAGTCCACCTTGAAAAAACCGTCAATATTATCAAAAATTTGCTTAGAGATGACATTATCTAACTTATATATTCCGGTCCGATGACCTGTTGGAATTATCGCCTTAGAACCTAGATTCACTTGGATTTTGAACGAAACAGCCGATTGAGTTGAATTTGTATGAGTGAAGCGCAAAAACAGTTTGGGTTTTAAGGATTGTGAAAACTTGTTGATGATTTTGAATTTCAAATAGTTATTCTCAGTCCTGAGAATTTGAAACAGCACAGTGGCCATATTGGCACTCTCAAGGAGCCCTTCTGGATTAACTTGGCTTGTATAAGCTTCTCTTTTGGAATTGATATATAACTGGACAATATTTGTTAAAGGTGTCTCATCATCTTTTAGCATCGTCCTGATTTTCCTGTACGTATTATGGATGGTTTTCCAATCTTCAACATCTTTGAATTCCTCATATACGTTAGCCTTTTCAGCCCTCTCGAAGTTTGAATCGTGTTTGGCCTCAACCATCTTGCTAAATGTTACAGGTTTGATTTCAATCATCTGATGAGCATATTCATGAGGATGCAAAGTAATCTGGTTGTTGAAGCATTGCTGACAGAGATCATAATCTGGACATTCCAAACACTTATAACGTGATCCACGAATATATCCACCTGCATTTGTTGAACAACCGTCACAAAAGATATATTCATGGGTAATCCCTTTTATTTTGTGACTAAGGTTTGCTGCAATGTGTTTCGTACTTTCCTGTGATATTGGCGCTGCTGGCGGTTGTATGTCAACTTTTAGGCTGTTGATTGATTCCAGTATTGCATCAAGTTTGGTGATCATCATCTGGTCTTGTGGTTTATCAATGTTCTCAAACCTGACAACCCTTAATTTCAACTTGGACTTCACAGATATACATCGCTTGAAATCCCTATACTCTGAAAGAGTACTCAATGGAACATACCGATTTGATTTTTTGGACTTTCTTTCCAGTAAGTAGACGCTTTTTTCTTTATCAATTATATTGTCACTGATAAAGGAAACATGTTCAGATTCATAAGGGATCAAGTTACAGTATATATTTTTCAAACTTGTGCATATATTCTTGTCAAGTTCAAGACAGATAGGAGGCTTGGTGGGATCAGCTGTTTGTAATTGAATGAAAATAGTCTTATCTTTCTTATGGTCAGCCATAGCGCAGTCCTGAAATTAAACTTACTACTCAAAGAAACTGATTTTCAAAGAAATGGCAGCAAGTAAGATTAAATATAATGATAATAGGGAAGCAAAAAAAAAAAAAAAAAAAAAAAAAAAAACAGAAAAGATATAAGGCCGAAACTCTGGG